>JAQMYJ010000006.1:21085856-21101845 GCA_030014305.1 Clarias laeviceps | reverse complement strand
GTACAAGCATTTCACTGCATATCGTACTGTGTATGACTGTGTATGTGACAAATAAAATTTGAATTTGAATTTGAAAATTGATGCTTACGGTTTTCTAGGATTCTCAAGTGCCAGTACTGGAACATTAAGGTTCAACAATCAACAGTGCTCGTTACAGTGAGAACCTTATTAAAGAGCTAAAGCCTAAACTTTGACTGATATCCGAGGAAGTTGTGATCTTGCATGACAACGCACATCTGTACATTTCTGCCCGCACTGTCGACACTTTGCAAAAACGAGGATGAAGAAGTGAAGACAGTGGTGCATTCCTGGCTCACAGCTCAGTCTGAAACATTTGTATTGGATTACGAAAGCTTGTTGTCAGATGGATAAAGTGTATTAAAAACCAAGGAGATCATTTTGAAAAATTACATATTTGTCCTTTTATAAAAGGACAAATTCTACAGCCAGAGTGCGGATAATTTTTTACTTACCCTCGTACTACCCCAAAAAAAATTGCTCACTTATTTTACTGTCAATTTAATTTGAAAGGATTTTTCTCCTTGCTGCTTTCATGAGCGACTGGCATCTCTCTCTCTCTTTCTCTTTCCCTCTTTCTCTCCCTCCCCCATCCCCGCTCTGTACACTTGTTTATGCATGCGTGTGTGCCTGTGTGTAGGACGGTGGCTGAATACTGCCCTAAACTGCAGTCTCTGAAGGTGAATCACTGTCATAACGTTAGCGAGTCCAGTCTGGGTGTGCTAAGAAGGCGCAACGTAGAGATCGATGTGGAACCTCCCCTCCAGAGGGCGCTGGTGCTGCTACAGAACGTGGTGGGCTTCGCTCCCTTCATCAACCTACAGATATAAAAGTACATGAACACCTGGGTCCATGTGTATCACACATCTCAGAACAAATGTGCTGACCTGCAGTCAGCTGTCTGTCATAAATTAGGTGTGGTTTTCTGAGACGTGTGTTACATACGACCCTAATACCAGCCTAGCTGAAATCAGGTGAGTCGCCCAGTTCAAACCAGAGAGTAGTGCATGTACCTGTTTTTTTTGTTTTTTGTTTTTTTGTAACAATTCCAATCAAACTGTGCTTAGCTTCCTAAAGGGGTTCTTTGTGAAACACTCATGGATAGGAAAACAGTCTTGTACAGTAAAAGTCTTCATATTAAATTAAATTAAATGTTAATGTAACAACCTCAGCAGCAACCTCATTTCGCCTCTCGTCTGTTTCTGTTTTTATGCTTGAATTATTTATTGATAATTCAAAAATCATGATTAAAAATTTTCCTCTAAAACTGCTCAGATACAGAGACTGGACTGAAAATAAGAGGCAAAAACTTGCCAAAAACAAGAACCCAAAATGTCCTTCAGGAATCCTGGAGTGCATTAAAAATACAAAAAAGTCTGTCTCTTTTGTAAGTAAAAAATAAAGAAATGATGGCTGGGTCAATATTTTTGCACAATACTGTATGTATAATATTATTCACTGGAAAGTTGTAAAACCATACACAAATCCAGGATTTCATGCTAGAATGCTGCTTGTTATGAAAATATGCAACAATAAAGAAGTAGAATGATTTCTAGTTCACTCTATCACTTGAAGAAAAATGTTGCAACAGAAAAACGCTCTATATCCTCCAGCGATCACGAGTTTGAATCTCATCAATGCTACAGCCATATGCTCTGGGTAGGCGTGATGGGGCATTGGTGGGGGCGTTAGTTACAGCACCACTAGCCAGTCTTGGAAAAGAGCAGATCTGGCTTTCACTCCGAGTGTGTTACACCACCTGTGATGCAGCATGAGAAGCAGTTGGAAAAGATGCTATAGGCTGGCTTCATGCATCTCCGAGGAAGCACGTGTTAACCCTTGTCCTTCCCAACTGGTAGATGTTGTGTGACAAAATTGGATTGGGCGTGTTTCCTTATCAGAGAGGGTTCTTAATGGAGTAAAGATTGCTTTCTAAAACAGTAAAGAATAATTAATACTGTATTGAAAGGACTGGTTACAAACATTTTGTGCCTAGGTACTTCTTTTTTTTTTTTTTTTTTCATTTAATTAATTCAGAAATACATGTAACATGAATACGTGATAAGAAAATACTTGTAACTTGTATTTAGGAGGTTAGCCTGCTTTTACATGTAACTGATGGCAAGAAAGGCATTTTGATATACTGTTTATCTTTCAGGACTTCCTTCATCCATGAATTATTTGGACTGTGCTGGCACAGTGCAATAACTTGGAACATGGACTTGTATTAAATATCTATTTCAGCTCCACTATCCCAGTTTCAAGTCATGATGATTATCTATAAACTGAGTCAGATGCACACAACACAACAAACTCTTTCAGTTGCTGTTGCCATGCAGGACTGATCAGGGTCAGGGTTATATTAAGAGAAGTTTACCTCTTAAACAGAAAAGTGTGTCATACTAATTTACTCTGTGATACTTGAAATTTGCATGCGTTAAATGCAATGTCTTCAGAAATACTGTTATATTCATGGTTCTGCTTTGAGCATTCCTTTTGATTTCAAATACATTAAATGAGCGTAAACATACTTACATAAGTAATTGTTAAAAACATACTGTTTAATTTTTAATTTATTCAGAATTATTTTATACAGTAAACAAAAGCTTTGTATGATTTTGCATGTAAGAAAAGAATGAAGGAAACAAGTTGCACCTTTCTAAGTATCTGTTTAGAGATCTGCTGATTGATGATGCAATGTACTGGATTGTTAGACGGATTTTTTTCACCTTAGTGTTCTATGCTTTCTTACAAATGTCTTCAAAGCAGTTATTTCTGCAGGTATCACTTGAAACATAAATCTTACAACATCTACATACCAGATTAGCGTTAAACCAGAATAAATGTGTTTATTGTGACTTAACCCATTCTAGAGATAATGATATTTCATTATAATACCTTAGATTTATGGTGTACAATGCAATTTTAAAAAATGCATCACGATTGGATTGCTCATTAATGCTGAAGATGTTATGCCATTTAATTAAGTCATTCTGCAGTCCACAATAATTTCAGATTATTCCAGTAATATGTTTTTGATTCATTTATTTTTACCTGTCAGCACTACAATTATTGTAATGCAATACAAAATATCCAGAATTCTTTTTTTTATGCCTGTGTACGGAAAGTCATGGCATTGGCAAACGTGTAATCTGTCACAGCAAATCTCATTTAACTCCGTCTACAGGATTGTGTTTTACAAGCTCTACAATTGACACTACTTTAATGTTTTGTTCTGTTTATTGTTTATTTGATACAATTTTGTTTGAATGTTATAAATGAATGGTTATAGCCAATAATATGCAATATCGACAAGGTTTTGGAAACATTTACAGTATATAATTTTTTGCATATTGTTTACAGACTTTCTAAAGCCCGGATAATCAGCTTTTTGTCTGCACTGAAATCATTCGGTTGAAATTAACGTTGCACAAAAATGTTTGCAAGAACTTTATTTTCTTTCTTTAATGATAAACAAATAAATAGCATTTTAAAACCTTTTAATGAATACATATTTGTGAGAATTGCATGTACACATTTTTTCGCTACTCCTGGTAAATCAATGTACAATCCTAGAGCTTGGGTTAGTGTATGTATGTGTTTCACATGGCCCCCAACCTAAACTACCAGTTCCAGATGAACTTCATACTGAAACCAGTCTAAATGATAAACGTTCTTGAAGGAATGTTAAACTCAGTATAACATGTGACCACTAGAGGTCAGTAGTGCTGTTACTGTAGTTACTCCTGCATTAGTGCTATTTTTGTCCCTTGTTCTGCTGATCAGCAGTTCAGCATTGCATTAGGTTCAATGGGGTGCCATTTGGAACTCAGCCCAGCCCTCTCTCTCTCTCAAAATATGTTTGTCTGTTTAAGCTGCTTGGGGCTGCTTTGACTACTTCATTGCAGTTGTACCAAAATACCACTGTCGTGAAAATTATCACAGCAGCTCAATTTCCTGGACAGCATATTTTGCACCATTCAGAACTGAAAATCAGCTGATCTCAAAATTAATCAATCTCAAAACTATTTCTGACCATAACATTTCATAATATTTTTAACAATAGTGTTACTTGTTAGACTGGATTACCATTGTGTTAGTTCTGTGATTTTCCCTTATAAACAATAATGCATTTGCAAGAAATTGGCTCAATCTGGAGTAACCCATGAGCATTATTATAATTTACCTGGCCTCATCTATAATCTCTATTTAAATGATTGAAATTTGTGTTGGTTAGGAGTACATCTGAACTTTGAATTGTACTCATTTTAGTTTGCGTTAAACATCAGTGGCAAACTGCCAAAAGCAGGGTTAGGCAAGAAAGTGATATAGCAACAGTTATAGCACACCCGATCCAAATAATCAAGCTTTTTATAGGATCTTCATGGACTGGATCAGATGTCGGCTTTGGCCCGATACTTATTATTACTCTTTAGTAATACTGTAGATTAGAGTCCATTCGTCTGTGATGAGGGTATAAGAATTATTCCTTTTTTTTTTTTTTTTTACATAATGTGCATTTTATTTATGCTTCTACTGACTAAAATAATTTTCAAAATTACAGAAACTTTGTTGTTAATAGGATGCTGGATCATTACCATATCATCATTTTCTTTTACCCATTTTTAAAAATAAATGATGAATTTCTGAATTGCAGTTGAACTGACTAATCAGGGTTCATTAAACTTGTTCTTTAAGTGAAAATATATAGAGTTAGGGCAATAAAAATGTCAACTGAGATTGCTAGAGAATCACTGACATGCTGTAAATTAAATGTGGTAATATGACCTATCTGTAATATTGCTTGATGATTCATTGCTGCCTCATACCTCCAGGGTCCCCAATTCAATTATGAGACTGGGTTACTGTCTGTGTGCAGTTTCACATGTTCTTTTCATGTGCTCATGGGTTTTCTCCAAGTTTTTTCCCCCAAGAATATACAAGGAGGTGAGTTAGCTGCTACAGTAATTGCCATTAGGTGTGAATAAGTGAGTGAGTGGGAGTGAATGTGTGCATAGTGCCCTGTGATGGACCGGTGTCTTATTAAGGGTCTGCCTTCAGCTTGTGCTTGGATGCATCATGACCCTGACTCTGACCAGGATAAAGCAGTTCCTGAAGATGAATGAGTCAACTTTGCCCATCCCTAGAACAGGACTCTGTTGAATACTAATTAAAGGATCAATGCCTTATGTGTTACAGCTCAGTAGTCCATTAGAGGCGACTATGTTGGAAGTAAAGCCTACAGAGTGGTGGAGCTTAAGCAATAGGGTTGGGCAGGATGCCCTACAGGAACTTTCTGACACATCACCTGAAAAACTTGTCCCACCTGCAGACGTTTCCAGCTAATCCCGGAGAGTGCACTGCGCATGCTCCGGGATCCACAGGCCGGGTAGGGCGAGTGTGTGTGTGTTTGCGGCGTGGTGTGTCTAGTTGTCTGGAGTGGCTGAGTTATACAGGAAGCTTCCTCCGGTTTTTCCCGGTAGAATTAAAAAAAAAATCAAGCATGCAGCTGCGCCGAATCAGCACCGCAGGTCCCGGCGACACTGTGCATGGAATTCAGATATAACGGAGGAGAGAGAGAGAGAGTCAGATACCTGCCTGCCTGCGAGGATACACTCATACACACAGAGAAACGGAGAGAGAGAGAAGCAGAAACCTGGCCGACCGATGCGGACTGCAGTGGCGTTTCCCGGCTTTACGCATTCCCGCATTCCACACACGCACTCCTGACAAGGACGCGCGCTTCACAGGCGCCGTATAACTCTATCCGCCGGTAAGAAACTCAGTCTCGTGCACGCACCGTGCTGATCTGCGCTGTGTTCTTAGCATGAGCGTCTCAAAAGCTGCGTGCATTTTAAATTAATGCTGTTTGTTAATGAAAATCAATCACATTAACTGCAGCGATTTACACCAATGCATAAATGCGGGGTTACTTCTCATCTAGTTTGGTTATAGAGATGAGGCATTCATGTGCTGTTTGTAAAGGTCATGAAATACAACATCTGTATAGACCTGCTTAAAGGGTCCGTATGGTCATCAGTCAAAATATGATTGCGAAATTATTACCTGACAAGTTTTATGGAATGCAATTATGTGTCCCACCAGTTGAATGAGACATTGAGGTCATGTCTACTGCATTCCCTCAGTGGCATCTTTCATCTGCACATCAGCACCCTTGACAGCAAATTTGACATCTTGACTTGTGCAGCCTACAAGTTGATAATGACATCTTTAGTAACACAGAACTGATACAGGTATGTGCGTTTCTCAACTTGTTGAGAAACTAATGTTAAGACTAGCTGGGGAAAAATAAAATGTCTCATCAGTGCTACATAGTCATGGAAGGTCAGTTCAGCATAATGTAGACTGCAATCCTTGAGGCAGATTTTGGCCTAAAAAAGTGACACCGCAAAGTGACTTTGCTAAAGCAGTTACAGAATCTGTGTGACCTGTGCAACGTTCAGGCAAATACACCAATCTGCCACAGCATTGAAATTACCGGTTTAGGTTCCTGAGACCGGCACCATGATGTTAATCTTTAGGTCCTGTAGGATGGATCAGGTATCTGAAGCATTGATCAGGCTTGTTTTTCTAGCACAGATGTTACACACCTTGACCCCTTTGTCCTGTTTCTTAAACCGTAAATGAAAATTTTTTGCGGTGCATCAGGCTGCATTATCCTGCTGAAAGGGGACACCCCAGTCAGGGAATACAACTGCCACAAAAGCGGTGTACTTTGTAACAGTGTCTAGTTAGGTTATCCGTGTCACCGTAACATCTACATGAATGACAAAATGCCAGTCATGGGCATTTTTGGTCATGGACGGGGGTCTGACTGGTCTGTGAATGTGCAGCCCCATACTGTGTGTTTTGACATCTTGCCAAAAGTTAATTAGATCCTTAAACTTGACTTTTTTTTTTTTTTTTTAAGTAAACAGACATTTAGTTCACTTACTTCCTAACGTATTTAATCAGTTGACAGGTGCTGAGTGTAACAAGATAATCATTTTATTCACTTAATAGTGATATATATTACTGTGATATTAAATGTTAATGGCTGTTTACATATTTGCACACAGTAATAATGACAAACATGTGATTTGCATTCTTTGAATTAATGGTATAAAAACATAAGTGACTTCAAATGTTGGTGAATAATAGGTTGCATTTGACTTCTGTAGACATTATGAATTGTCCATAAACATTGAACTTTTTTTTGGGAAGTGCCCCACACAAATGATAATTTATGTAGTTTGATCCTCAAGAGGTCTAGGCCATACTGATGTTATAATATATAAATTCCTATGTCTCTAGGTCAAAGATTCTCAGAGACACACTGACATCCTTTTGGTAGGAAGTGTGCAATCTGCGAACGTGTGTTTCCAGATTATTTAAAATTTCTTTCACAAGTTGGTAGTGTTCTTTTTGTGTCTTGTATTCACATGTACGATCTATGTCATGTCCAGTAATATGTATAATCAGGTCAGAGAAGAATGTAGCCCTTCAGGTCAATGCATTTCCAATAACAGATTGCTGATTGGACAACTGTTTGGTTGGTTGGTGGATTGGTTTTATTTGTTTTTGTGTATTGGCTTCTTGGCCCGAGTTAACAAAGACCGCCATCAGTGCTGTTGACCTACAGGGTGCTGGTCGAAAAAGGAGAGGAGGAAGGTGTGTTCGTAGGCAGACATGTTCAGAGGAGAGATTTTGAGCATATTGGTAGAAGGATGCTGAGGTTGGAACTGCCAGGCAGGAGGTCTTGTGGAAGACCAAAAAGGAGATTTATGGATGCAGTGAGCGAGGACATGATGTTAGTTGGGGAGAGAGAAGAGGAAGCAGAGGATGGGGTTAGGTGGAGGCAGATGATTCGCTGTGGCGACCCCTGAAAGGGATTAGCCGAAAGACAAAGAAGAAGAAGTGTATTGGTTTCATTGCAGCCTTTTGCCACTAATACCAGGGTAAAATGCTTACTGAAGATAATATATTTTTCTTTTAGATTTTATTCCTTATCCTGTTACTACCTTATAATTATATGGATTTTAAATTATTGCTTCTTTTAATTTTCTACTTTTTAAAGTTCCAATTAGCCTGCTTGTCACTTATTGCATGCTTGTCACTACTTTCAGTTTTTAAAACGTGTTTAATCATATTTCTGGAAAATTTGCTCACAGCTACTAGTAGTCGTATTTAAACTAATTGCCTTATTCTCGAGAATGTGGAAGACTCACATCTTTACTTTTGTGCTATAGTGAACCTTGTTTCTCTGTTGAGACTGCTT
Organism: Clarias laeviceps; assembly: GCA_030014305.1. NCBI lineage: Eukaryota > Metazoa > Chordata > Actinopteri > Siluriformes > Clariidae > Clarias > Clarias laeviceps. The sequence continues at coordinate 21,093,549 of JAQMYJ010000006.1, read as the reverse complement.
GTTTATTTTTTTGCAGTCTCTGTTCCCTGGATGTTATTCCCTAGGCAGGTGATAAATTGCATCTACTGGTAGCCTGGACAGGATACAAGGTACGATGTCATCGGAAACGCACACTGCAGGGTGATATTTGTTTCAGAATGAACAGATGCAGACAGAAGGAGGAAGGAAGAAGCTGATAGAAAGGCATAGGGTTAGATGAGGGGTGAAAGCGAGGGGAGGGATAAGTGTCTGTGGTTCATGGCTGCAGAATAGGAAGAGACTTTTGTCTCCATTACTTAAATGGCCCTAAGAATTTTAGTCAGCCAGCTTCTTGCTGATAGGCACTAAGGCTACAGACGTTTGTTCTTATTCTCTCTCGCTCACTCCCTGTCCTTCATTCTCTGTGCTCTTCTGCTTGCCTTTGCACTTTCTGCCCTATACTGTTGGATCACTGCAGTGATCAGCATGAACTCTTGGTCTTGTATCCATCTGTCTAATTGAAAGCCAAACAACTGATTGAAGTATTAACCCAGCTGAACCTGTTGGCTTAGTTGGTTTATTCATTTCATTGCTGTGTGAGCCTGATGTACAGTATAGTATCTGCTGCTTTCTCGGACATTAAGCTATGTCTGAAGGTTTAGTGACCGCTGTCCAGCAGTGTGTTGTGGTTTGCTTTGTAGTTTGTGACTATGAGCAGCATTTGTAATGAAATTAGATTCAGCAGTGTTGAGTGGTTGGCCATTACTACTTACTTCATTTAGCTGTGCTAAGCAGAACTTCAGAACATTATAGTGTACAGGGTAGTTATTACTATGATAATGCAGACTTTTGGTATACTTTATATAAAATAAAAGCAGAAAATAAGGGTAAAAGTAAATCATCGTGCAAAACATTGAGATTTCACAAAGGTAAGAGCAGAAGTTAGAGTTCCCATACTGACTGAATCCATGAAGTGGATAAACGGAGGAAATTTTGAGAAGAATAAGCAATCAGCCACAAAAAAATGTATTGTATTGTAGTGGATTGCAGTACTGTTGTAGGCATGTCAATAACACCTGATATTAGAGGGGGACCTATTAGGCAAAATTTACTTTTTAGTCATGTTAGATATTCAGATGCATCTCCAATGTGGATGTACAAACAAAAAACATGAGAAAAGAACATTCCCTGCTTTTTGCCTTTTTATCCATTTTTCTATTGGGCTTAAACAAGCTGATTAGATTTTCCCCCTGTTGGTGACCTCATATAAGAAGATACTTTTCCCAGCTCAGCTCTGCTGTCATTTATTATACAATTTTTTTTTTTTTTTTTTTTTGAAGAGTGCTCGGCAGTAGCTTATATATATATATACACCAAAATGCCATTTTTGGAGCAGGAGTGAAATAAAGGGACGTCATGGTATGTACAGTAAATTTAGTGACCTCGATAACAGATGTTAAAATTTATACTTTGAAAGTAGTAAGTGGTTATACTGGAAGTTGGGTGGCATGGGGTTTGGACATAGCTTAAAGCTTATATGACAATATAAGCTTCTATATGATTCTGAATATATGATTCTGTGCTCAATGTCTTGAGCACAGAATCAATATCAACAATTCTAAGTGTCAGGGCACCTAAAAAATCCTATTGTTTGTTAGCTAGAAGCTCTGTGTTTATGAACCCTAGCTAGATAAATCCACGTCATTTGCAGAACATGGTCATCATCACGTGTGTAACTGTGTGACTAAATTCCTGTAATGTTTTCAGAATTGTACATTATGTCCGGTAGACGAGAGGAATTGGTTCAAGTTTATTTGCTTTTTAAAAAATGTTTTCCCTTATATGGTTTTCTGAAAATTCTTACTAAACAGCAGTATGGAGATAAATATGCATGACAGGCGCAGCCCATCTGGAGTCCAGCTGAGCGAGGGGAAGAGGAGGAGAAAAGGGGGGACAGAGGGATGGATAGAGGACAAGGATGAGACAGATTAATGAGCTGTGGGAGCAGTGTGTTATTTTGCTATGGTGTGGCGGTCTGAGTGTGTGTAAGAAGAATAGTAAGGGAGTGAAAAACAGCAGATGCATTTACTAAATGTAAAACTTTTCCACTTTGGTGTCAATTTGGAATAGTGTGAGACATTACCAGACTCTATGAGAAGAATACAATACAGAAATACAAAACACACGTTTTTCTTGACCTTTTCATCATTCTTTATACAATACATAAGGACCTATCTTTCTGAGTGTACAGATTCTACCTTGAACTTTAGGAGAAAAAAAAGAAGAAAACAAACACACCCCTTTGTATTTTGCAATCTCTATCATTTTCATGTTGATCTTTCCTTCTTTTTTTTTGGGTCATCGAGAATGAGAGACAAGTCATTACATGTATACTCCCAACTGATATAGGAACCAGTTTGCGTTGTTACACCCCCTCTGTTTAAATGTTTTTTTATGTTGAGATTCTCTTTCAGTTCAGTTCAGTGTTTTCTCTCTGTGTAGTGAGGGAGTTTATGTAATTTAGCTAAATTCAGCTATTTTTCTATTCAATTTCAATTAAATCCAGTATCTGGTTATTGGTAAGTTTTTGGTCATTCACAGTTTCGTTTTTCTCACATCTACAGTGCCTGGCTGCCACAGATATAAGATATTTATTGGCAGCTGCTGTAATGTTAGGATAACCTGTGTTGCATGAATATATCCTGACATATACAATACAAACAAAATGAACTGTCTCTATATAGCTATACAAACTGCATGATTCCACTCAAAGCTCTGAACATAATACATGAATAGACCCCCCCCCCCCCCCCCCAATTAAGTAACACCATGAAAGGGTGTGATATTTAAGGCATATATTTAAGGTGTCGTGACTGACTGATATATTCTGCCAACATTTTGGTTTATTAAGGAATGATTTTTTTTTCAAGTGCAATGTTTTTCATTTCTAGTTACATATAATAACAAGGAACATTGGTGCAACAAGTTCCTGTAATTGGTTGTTATAGCGGCATGCAAAGAGAGGGATTTGTAAAACCAGCATAACTGTCCATCACTGTACAATGATTGTAGAATTACTTCAGTACAGTTACAGTTAGATTTTAATTGTATAATATTGTCAGTTACTGTAATTGATTAAATAGGTTAAATAGCTTTCCACCCAGCACCAATGTTCACGTCTGGGGTATTTTGTTTAGCATTTCATTTCATTTGTATGCAAAGTGCTTTTTATTAGAATTAACCAGACCTCACATGAGTTTATGTACATCTATTACTCTAGATCAGTGTATAAATAACTTTGTTGCATTCAGTACATCATTTAAGACCTAGCATATTGCTAAACAAAATATAAATTTGGAAGGGCCTACTTTGCATTTATGGTGGCATAATTTCTCATGTCTTAGGTGTCAGTGGGAACGTTGAAAGAATGATGATCCCCGTATCAAATTCCATATCCTGTGCTCTTGTTGAGTGAATTACCGTAGTGACATTAGTAGACCGGATGCCGTTGCAAAACTTCTGGTTTAACATGTTAAATGGGTAAAAGAATGTGTAACTGTATAAAGCAGTAGTGTACAAGTAAGAGCCTGAACTCACACAGGTGCTTTTCTGTTAACTACACACACTTAAGTAAGAGTTCACTGTTGGATAGATACTTGCCGCAAACACAAAGTCTGTGCTGTTTTGGTTTATCAGTCAGCCAGAGAGCTATCAGGAGGTGTGTGTATGTGTGAGAAGCATGCAGGCTTTAGTCCATGACTGTTGCATTCAGAGAACAGCTTTGCCACGTAATGCTTGTCTCTATGACAACAATTCTAAGCTCCCTGTCATCAGCCTCCAAGGAACTGAAGTCTCATAAAATGCAGTACCTTTCAGATACAAAGTCCAACTCTTGCCTGCTGGTCATGTTGCTCTGTTAAACGAACAGATCAATCTTTTGAGACTATAGCCCTGTGGGATATGTAAAAATAAAATCACTTTATCTTCATATGATGACATTAACCTGAAGAGAAATGAGCTGATGGTGAATAATTCCACAATTATATATTTCAAGCATGTTAGTTTTCTGTGAATATAATGTAAAAATCCTGTGCCAGTTCTGATCTATACCTTCAAATTGTTTAATTTATTTTGTCATGGAAAATTGATGTAGTTAAAGTTTTAATCACAATCATACAGCCAGGTCCATAAGTATTTGAACAGTGACAGTTTTTGTGAAAAAACGTTTCCTCTGTTAATTACCACAATAGATTTGAAATGAGGCAGTCAAGGTGTGATGTAAATCATACATAATCATCTTTTAAATCAAGTCATTAAAAAAAATGCATTACCCTTTAGAATTTAAGAATTACTTCATTTTTTGTGTAATCTTCCTGATTAAGAATTACTGACATTTTTGTGTAACTGTCGTCCTTTTTTGTTTGTTTTTTACCTGCAACTCCTAAACTATTAATCAGAATATTACCAAGCTATGATCCTGAAGACCTTGAAGGCCACACAAAACAGCTAAACTGGACAATCACAGAATTCGTTCCTTGGTGCTATACTTTCTGCGCAGATTCAGTCAAATCCCACAAAACTGATTGGACAGCACTTTACAGTACAGAAGGATAATAACCCAAAACTTCCTGTGGAAGCAGCCAAAAAGCAAGGAAATTAAATGTTTAGTAGGCAGATTTAGTCACCTGCCTGACCTTAACCTAGGTAAGCAGGCTTTTCACTTACTCAGCAATGATGATGTTCCAGACTTCAGGCAGTCATTGACTGCAATGTGTTTGTATCCAAGTATTACAAATATTCCTAATATTTTTAGTTTACTTTGTCCAGTTAGTTTGCCCTGTGAAAATGGAGGGGAAAATCTATGAAATTGCTAACCAGTCAATCCAATTTTTTTTTATAATAATGATTGGCCCTCTGTGCCTGTCTTTGAGATTTCATGAGAATTTTATTAACTTTGCTGTCTTTGTTAGAGTAAAACATAGTTGATTGGATATTATGTCTTTGTATATATCAGAGGAATGCCTTCACTCATGGCGTGCGTGCGCATGTGAAGCGCATGTGTGTGAGGCGCGTGCGTGTGAGGCACGTGAGATGTGTGCGTGAGATGCGTGTGTGTTTTAAACGTGTTTTAAACCTTGCTTAAAACTTTTCTGGCATCCTGTCCACTCCTGCCTTTAATAGTAATACTCCTTGTGACAAACCTACAATATGACCGTAGCCAAAAATCTACCATTTAATGATTATGCAGCTCAGTAATCGATTTTTATAAGCATTGTGAAATTATTTATTGATGGGATAAAATTTTGCCACCTCTTTAGGAAGTAATATATTTCATGAATTGCTGTGGGCTCTACTCTTAATGTGAATTATCTTAGGGTAAATGTAAACGTGATTGATCTTTTCCACTTCAGGGGCTGTATTATTATTATTTTTTTTCTGTTCTCCTTTTTGGCATTGATTAAAAGAGAGGCTGGGGGACTGCAGGTACAAGCGGGACTGCAGGTCTGACACAGTGATCAGCAGTACAGGAGCGCCGCAAGGGACTGTGCTTTCTCCAGTCCTGTTCACCCTGTACACGTCTGACTTCCAGTACAACTCGGAGTCCTGCCATGTACAAAAGTTTGCAGATGACCCTGTGATTGTGGCCTGTATCAGGAATGGAAAGGAGGAGGAGTGTAGAAATGGACTTTGGTGTAACATGAACAACCTGCACCTTAACACCACAAAGACCTGGGAGATGGTGGTGGACTTCAGGAGACCCAGGCCTCAACCAGAATCTGTGACTATCAATGGTGACCGTGTGGAGCTTGTGAGGACATACAAATACCTGGGGGTGCAGCTGGACGATGAATTGGACTGGACTGCTAACACAGATGCTCTGTACAAGAAAGGACAGACCCGCTTGTACTTCCTCAGAAGGTTGGCATCTTTTAACATCTGCAAAAATCTGATGACAATGTTTTACCAGACTATGGTGGCAAGTGCACTCTTCTATGCAGCAGTTTGCTGGGGAGCCAGCATCAAGAAGGAGGACACCACACGTCTGGAAAAGCTGGTGAGGAAGGCAGGCTCAGTGGTTGGTACAGAGCTGGAAAGCCCAACATCTGTGGCAGAGTGCCAGGTACTGAACAGGCTCCTGTCAATCATGGACAATCCATAACATCCACTGCGCAACACAATCACCAGACAGAGAAGCAGCTTCAGCAACAGGCTGCTGTCACTGCCCTGTTTCACTAACAGACTGTGGAGGTCATTCCTCCCCCATGCCATGTGACTGTGTAACCACACACGTGGGGGTGGGGGGGGGTGGGGTCAGCCATAGCATAACATTCTCACTAAACACAAACTTTTTGCATATTATGCACAAGTCCACTGACTTTGCACAATAATATGCACAGGAGCTTTTACCTATTTATTATTAAAAAAAATTTATAGGATTGTTTTTACCTTATTTTTATTATTTTCTAGATGTAACTATCTTTGGACTGCTGGAATTCTAAATTTCCCCCTGGGGATGAATAAAGTGTCTGTCTGACTGACTGACTGACGCAAATTGTTAAAAAATATTGATGACCAAAAGAAAAAAATTATATATAGAGTGAAACCTCGGATTGCGAGTGTTCCTCAAGACGAGCAAAGATTTTTTAAAATAAATTTTGACTTGAAAAACGAACAAGTCTTGGTTTACGAGTACCGAGTATCGTGTATCACGCATGCGCTTCTTGTTTTGACGCCGAGCGTCACGTGATCACAAATGAGCCAATGTTTTTTTCTTTCTCTTGTGCTGTGGAATTGTGGGTAATCGTCTCTCCGGCTGAGTCTTAGTGTGCGTGTCTTACAGGTATAATCAACATCCATGCACGCGTGTACTGTTTACTAGAACACTGTGACCATGTGTGTGCGTGTAAAACATATTTTATTTTGTGTCTGTATGCGTGTGTGTACAGCGCGCGTGTAAAGCAAAAGCAAGACTCATTAGAGACGTTAAAAATCCATTTTCTCTCTCTGCTCAAGGCTCAGCCTGCTCTTTGTGTCTGTGTGCGCACGCGTCATTGGACACCGTGCCACACAAACACACGCATGCACAGACCCCTCCTACTTTCGCCTTCACAGAGACACACACCTTCTCTCTGCTCTACACAGAAACACTGCTCTGTCGCGATTCTTTTCAAAGGTAAAGTGCAGGATAATTTGCTTTATTACAGTGATTCCTTTAGTGTGTCGCTCAATCGGGTATCAGGGAAATTTCTTGTTTATTTTTCCGATAAAACAGTGTTTCCGTTGTGTGCACATGTGTGAAAAGAGTGGAGGAAGGGTAACTGTGTAAGACGAGAAGGGGGAGAGGGGGAGGGGCTCCATAGCGCCTGCGCGCACAAATGGAAACACTTATCTGTCAAGATTTATTTTAAATTTATTTTAATGGTAAAGTGCAGGTTAATTTGTTTTATTTTTACTTAATATTTTGTGTTAATTATTTTTATGTATTTTCTTTGGTGGGGGCTGTGGAACGAATAATTAGAGTTTCTATTATTTCTTATTGGAAAATTAGATGGAATACGAGCCCAAATTCCGGGACGAATTATGCTCGTAATCCAAGGTTCTACTGTGTGTGTATATGTATGTATGTATGTATGTATGTGTGTGTGTGTGTGTGTGTGTATATGTATGTATGTATGTATGTATGTATGTATGTATGTATGTATGTATGTATGTATGTATGTATGTATGTATGTAT
>JAQMYJ010000006.1:21068344-21084145 GCA_030014305.1 Clarias laeviceps | reverse complement strand
GGGGTTGAATAATACTGCACATGCTCATGTGTTACAAGACTTACAATTTTCATTTGAACTTCAAAGTTAAGTCAACTAAAATATGCATCAATAAATATTGTTTATTTCACGAGTTTTTTTTTCATTTATTTTCATTCTTTTATCAACATCACTATATTGTCTATTGAGGTGAGGGGGTTGAATATTTCTGATTGCAAGTGTGTGTATATATATTAGTGTGTATGTGTGCGCTTACTGTATGTTTAAAAAGAAATCCTACACAACTTGCATTGAGAAACTATGAATCTGAGCAATGTAGGTGAAGTAAGGGAAATGTCAGGAAACGTCCAAATTCACAGGCCATTCTGATAGTGTTGACATGTTTACCTCTGGCCTTTTTCCCCCCTCAGTGTTTTCGGAGGCATATCTAATCAAAACTAGCTAAATAAAAAGCCACATTATGCCACACCTAATCCATGCTTGAATCCAAATACAGATATAGATATTGATATTTGTAGCACTAAACAATGACTAATAGTGGCATTTTATTTATGCCATATTTCTTTGTGCATGCATGGTTTATTTCACACGTGTAACAAATAAATTATTTATCTTGTGCACTGCTTCTCTTTCAGAAACTGGATGGATTCAGTATGTTTATAATATGGAGTTGATTCAGAATTGTACACAAATGGCTTAAAAGAAGTGGGAAGAAAACAATAAATGCCCTGTATGTCCAACACCATGCCGTGAAGTCAATGTAAATCTGCCTCAGGCACCTAAAATGACCAAGACTCACCCGTTGAGACTTTGACCAGGAGGTAGCATTGGATCTCAGTTCTGAGACCTGAACCATGCAGAAGTGGTTCACATCAACTCGTCCACCCAAAGCCTTTCAACCACAGCCTACACATAAACATCAACTATCCCCACGAACCACACCTACCCACAATCACCCCCCAGAGCAGCTAAAACAGTGTGTGAGCACTGCTTTGAGTCATAGCATGGATAGTAAAAATGTTAAACAGCGCTGCTCATCCTTTTCCTCAGTGCCAGTCTCTGGCCCAGGAACTCCTTCTCGAGGCTCCCAGCAACCTCACACTTCCACTCGGCCATTAGAACTTGGTCAAACATCTGTAGTTACCTTTAGCTATATTGAGAAGGGGAATGTCAAGCAACTGGAGAGTCCACGCAACTTCATGAGGGTGCAACAAGAGGCCACTCGGGCACATAAGAATGATGGGGCCTTGTCTGTTCCTTCAGGCTCTAGCAGCAATAATGGTCCTTTTCACCAGCAGGTGGATTCACCCGCCCACAACCAAGTGACTGTGGATTGTGGAGTCTCCGTGGGTCGGGCAGCCACCCAAAGAGCCCTGCAGGACTTTGGGTCACCCCAGTTAAGGTCTAAATTTTCCCAGGGGACAGACTTGAGTCCAGAAGGGTCTTACAACCAGCAAATGCAATGTCGGTCATGGGCAGGCTCTCCTGCTCATGACACTAATTCACACAACTATGATGCAGACAGGCCAAGGGCTCCATATCACCCATTAAGTATCCCTGCTTCACACTGTTTGTCATCCCACACAGGACAACCCAACCTTTCCTTAGAACCAAACTCCAGCCCCAGGGTACAACAAGACCCAAACGTTCACCAGCTAACCCATGAAGTCGCATCGACTGGAGTAAATGGCAGTCCTCTCTCAGGTCAGAAGGGCAATTTGTTTATCACTAATGCACATTCTGAAGGTTTAAACCAGCTCAGTGGCAGCAATACATCCTCAGCAATGAACAGTCCAGAAGTAGCACGTAGGCTTGCAGAGGAAGCCACCAAAATCTCAGTTATTTTTGATGATCTCCGAAAGTCCCCTGCCCACAATGCTTTTGTTCAGAGTGACCTAGGCAGCCCCAAACAATCTAGAAACTGCCCCTTCCAACACCGAAGCCCACCTATGAAAATGAACATTCCTTTACATGGAATGCATTCTGATCTCACTGTAACAAATGCGCCTGCTCCTTGTTCACATGCAAAAGAGTCTTTAACTGATCATATTCCTGAAAGGATTGAGCAAACCAATTACTTCTTCAGCCCAATACCTTTAGGACAGCCCCCTGACTCTCCAGCTCTCCCCTCTCCTGCAGTGCGTCCATGGTTGTCTAAAGGGGGCACAGACTCTCCTTTACGGGACCCTCGTGTACTTTGGGATGACATGTCAAGCACAGACAGTCCCACACTGCACAGGAGGAGACTTCCACAGTATACAGGTGAGGCCTGGTACCATCACGATGCCTGGGATCTGTCCCCACAAGGGCACGATGACATCATGGATGAGCCTTTGACTGACAGTGTGGAAATCTCCAGAAGGCTTCTTATTGGGCAGCATATTGAAGAAGCACCAGTCAGCTGGACTTTTATGCAAGGGTGGCAGGAGCACAATGGGGATGAAATGGGGATGCTTAACCCAGTTGATCTATCAGGAGAAAATGAGACCAGAGCAGTGGATCACCAAGGTGTAGCTGTGGGCACAGACCTGCCAAAGGGGCAGGATACCGTCACTTTGACGCAGGAACAGAAGCAAGCAGAATGGAAACGCAGACAGGCTTTGCTACTGGGCCCTGTTATACTTGATGAAGAGAATGACGAGAGGGTCGAGGGGGAGCAAAACCTTCAGCCAACTTCATCTCCGAGCTCCAGTGGGGTCACAGGCAGTCTTGGAGATCGTGAGTGTCTCTCACCTGAGTCCAGCAGTAACAGTAACCAGACAGAACATCCCAGCTCAGGTATACAGGTGAGACAAGTGCATGATGTTTACACATTAACAGTCTAAGGTACACCATTGGAATTGGAAAAAAATGGGTCAGTGGGGTTCAGCTGCTTCATAGACTGACTCCTAGAAATAATACAGCTTACATGTTTGTGTGATGTTTTTGAATGTAGTTGTAATTTCATATCAAAATAGTTACTATTTCTGCCTGAACTGCTTTATAAAAGCTGTTTGTCCAGCTTTAGTTCTAAGTTTATTTAGTATGTGCAGTGGAAAAGCACTGTACAATGCTACTACTTATGTATGTGTGAATGTTGAATGGAGGTCCTACCATAGTCATAAAAATAGGAATAAGTACAATGTCACTACTGGACTCCTTTGGTCTCCAGTTGGACTATAGAGATTCCTAGATGGAGGAATGTACTGATGTTCGTTCTACTAGTAAGAAATATCTGCACATGACTCTATTTCTTTAAGTAAAAGTTTGAATCATTTAGTTTATGCTTAGAAAAAAAAACAGGGTACATAAACATAAACATCACTTCTGTGTGTCCCAGTCTGACAGTGGCTCAACTGTACTGGGACCATCTTTGCACTCCCAGAAGATTGCTCGTGCCAAGTGGGAGTTCTTGTTTGGCACCACAACAAACACCGTCTCCAGGGAACAAGACAAGAGTGAGTGAGCTGTCCATCTCATTTTACCTACTGGTCACTTCATCCACCTTCATTCAAGTCATTACATATAAAATATAATGGAGGGTTGCTACCACAATGGAGATTGAGAAAGTGTGATGTACTGTAAATGTTATGGGATATTTATTGCCGTCCATATAATTAACTAGATATGTCTGTGTAATTCCAGTGTTAAGGTAAACAATATAGTAAACTTAGCCATGAATACTTTGTCCAGAATCTAATAAAGTTTAAATTCAGCTTGATGGATGACCCAAGTTAAAATTTACCACTTCTGATCCCAGCTGATTTGGTTTAACAGAAATAATAGGAAGAAACTATCTTGTTTGTCTTGGTGTACTAAAAGTGCTTGTGAAATATGTCACACCCAAACAATCCTACTAAAGAGAAATGTATGGACTATACAATTGCATTTCCCCTTATTGTGCTAAAGAAACAACAGTTGTTTTACCAAAAAGGCATTGTACAATGCTACTACTAATGTGTAAATGTTGACTGGAGGTCCTACCACAGTAATAAAAATGGGAATAAATAGAATGGTCACGATTGGACTCCACGGTCCCTAGTTGGACAACAGAGGTTGTGGCATATACAATTGCATCAGTCATCTGCTGAAATAGTCTCTGGTGTCTTCATTAACATTTAGATCACCATTTATCCATTGGTGGGATACGATATCTACAGCATAGTAAATTAATTTACCTGGTGTATTTAAGTCAGTTAAAATAAATGAATCACTCTGGATATACTCACCATTAGGGTGCTGGGTTTCTTTACATGTATTGACACCATTTTTTTTTTTTTTTACCTGCATATCCCAGATGTGTGCACTGCACCGATTAGCTGCCACTCCACCCCAACTCCACCCAATTATCTACCCCTAGAAGAAGTGGTTCTTCGAGCCAATCATGACGTGCAGCGTGTCGAAGTGGAGCTTGTGACCCCTCCGCCTGCTGCTCCAGGCACTTCCCCAAAAACAGGCATTATTCGTCGTACTCTGAAATACTCTGAGACTGATCTAGACGCAGTTCCATTGCGGTGTTACTGGGAGACTGACATTGACGAGGTGCTGCTGGCTGACAAGGACGACTCTGACTCAGCTTTTGGGAGCAACCGTAGCGTGATGGGCACCTCCGGTACAGGGAGCAGCCCACTGGGAGAAACGGCATACAAGAGAACAGATGGAGAGGAGGAGGAGGATGAGGAAGAGGATGTGGCCAGCTGGGCAAGTGTTCGCACCCAGTGCGATATGAGAAGGCAGCAGGCCAATCAAGAGCAAAAAGAAGAGGAGATATTTACCATGTTGTTCAAGAGGTGTCATGAAATTTTTACCCATTATTTGAGCATGTGTGAACAAAAACAATCCTGACCGCAAAATGTACCATAATCAAAATAATACAATATGATTGCTTTCTTTTCTTTTTTTTCAGGCCTTTTTTAATCAACAGCCACCCAGCCCTGAAATCACCTGTTCTAGTGCGGGGTCCACCCCAAACTTCCCGAGACATTATGGATACATTTAGTCACCATTTTGAGAGTATCCTGGAGTCCCAGCGAGCTAAAGGCACCTCTTACAACAGTCTGGACAGCCTGGAGCTCCTGTCATCCAGCTCTCAGACCATGCTAACATTTGACCTCCCAACCCTGACCCCGCAGGTAAAGCCTCAGATGTATCACAGTGCACGGCAGATTGTGGAACTTAGCTTTGCTCCACTTGCACATGCTGAGATGCCCAGTGTATCTGAGTCAGCTCTGACCATTACGGGGGACACGGATGCCACGAGGGCACCATCCAGCGAACGCCTCAGCAGCGGCTCAGATGACAGATCAGCTGGACATAGCTGGACCAGTGACAATGTCTTCATAGTGCCCAGGTAAGAGAAATGCACATAAAGTCATGTTGACAATGCCTACAGTATGTCGGTGAGATGCGCACACAAATCTATGTTAACCTAAGATCATATGAACTTATACAATTAGATGATTGTATAAGTTCCCAATACAGTGGTACCGCAGCATATGAATTTAATCCGTTCCGACGGCGAGTTCTTAACTAAAGTTTGGGAACTTTTACATCACAGTGGTGCAGGTCGAGTGCTAACCAACTGGTACAAAATGAAAATGAAGTCAGGTCAGTGAGGCAGGCTTCCTTTTTTGTGGTGTGTTTGTGTGTTGTGCCCAGGTTTGTACGAAGGTTAATGTGCTTTGCTGATGCTCTGAATAAATGTCTAGTCTACAGGTCATATATAGCAACTACATATAATTGTGTACTAAACGCTTTAATCCCAGAAACACTGGAGAAACACTCTTCTATGTTCATTCCTACAAGTCTACCTGAGCCTTCAATAACTACCTGGATTCCATATCCATAACATCAATCAACATCAACTGTTATGCTGAATCGCATGCCACCTAACACACAGTATGAATGCAGATCAAATCCTGCTTTCTGTTTCACCCAAATGAGGATGGGTTCCCTGTTGAGTCCGGTTCCTCTCAAGGTTTCTTACCATCTCGGGGAGTTTTTCTTTGCCACTGTCTCCCTCGGCTTGCTCACCAGGGACTATCTGACCATTTTGATTCATACACATTCACATTCCATACAAACTTAAATAATTATTTTGATTGCGTAAAGCTGCTTTGCAACAATGACAATTGTTAAAAGCACTATACAAATAAAATTGAATTGAATTCTGTGATTATTATCTTATTTCAATATTTAATAAATATTTGTATATCCTTTAAAAGACTGTAAGAAGAATACTTGCTGTCGTAGACTTATTTGATAAACTACTACAGGTTCCCTGAGAGCTGAGATATGAGAGAAATTTCCCTAGTCACATACATATAGTGTTACATGCTATAGTTTAGATGAGTCACAAGGGGGCAGCAAAGTGCATCTATTGCATCTTTTTTCTTTTTTTAGACTTGATGCAGTACTTTAGGGAGTAAAGAAACTATGTAGTTACAGAAACGTACCAGTAAGAAGACATTCTGACTACTATAGTTATCCTGATATGGCATACATAGTAAAACTAGTGTTTATACTTCATGAATGAAAATGAATTAAAGGTAATTTTCTTGGTCTGTAAGCAGACTGATGTATGTGACTGATTTTCAAAGTACTGAGGCATGACTAGACATGTCTTTAGCATTTTTATCAGTGAAAATGGGTTACTGCAACAGATTTAGAGTGAAATTCACTGTGTGAGGTTGTCAGGTTAACAATGATTGGTGGGCAGTTATTGAGGTTCTAACCAGTCTGGCTCATTTTTTTGTTGTGATATCAAGGCCCTATGATTAGTATTTTAAGTACCTCTGTCTGGAGTAAATATCACTTTTAAGCGCCATATTTAATAAAGATAACAAACCAATCCCCATGTAGCATCAATGGGGTCAAAAGGGAATGTGAAAGGCTCAACAGTCCCCCTTTTTTTGTTATTTTATTTTATTAATTAATATTATGAATGTTTTATTTATGAAGATGCATTTTGTGTGCAATCATTATAAAATAGTACTGGGAGTCATATTTGTTACAGCCACATTTAAATTAATAGTGTATGTGCTATTCTAGTTTAAAAAATTTTTTTATTGCAACCCTGACATGCTGCACAAGCGTAGGAGTTTAGCAATAACAATTTATCAGTCCATCTGCCTCCGCTAATTCTGACATCAAGTGACTCTGACTGAGTGCAATAACAGAACACAAGAAAACAAACAAAAATATGCCACAAAACATTCATTGAATTTAAATTTGCAAATGAATAATAAATCTGGAATAAAACGTGTAGGGAGGTCCATGCTTGTGCTTGCAAAAATTTCATAATGTCCATTTGTGGCAACCAATATGGTACAGGGACTTTGGCCCAGTCATGCAAGCAAAGCACTTTATGCTTTAGTATGTCGTAGGTTTGCTTGTATGGACTTTAGGCTTTAACTCTGGAATACAGTTATAAACTAATATACACTTTTCACTAGATCAACAGTTAAAAAATTTATTTACTATATGAATGAATTTGAATTTTACAATGTAAGATAATAGAAATTATAAAAATTATTTAAGAAATACCTTTTTTATGAATAGTATTTCAAAGTACCAGCGTTGGACATAGTATTAAGAGATCATGAGTGTCGGGTGCAGTGTATCAGTGCTCTCAGGTTAGCATTTCAAGAGCAGGATTTGTAGTGAGACATTAAAAATATTGCATCAATGCATAGTAACGGTCACGTACAGCATCATACTGCCAAAATTTGAAACAATAGCACTAATGTCCTAATGCAGGTCAAGCACATTTTCATCACAAACTGTGGAAATTTCTGTCCTAGTTCATATTTTTCTCATTGTCTCCTCTGTTAGTCTCTCACAAAACCTGATTTTATGTAAGGGGTTATACACTCCTACAGTGTGCCATTGTTTAGGTTATTAATTAATTTATTTTATTGCTGCAAGAATCAGGTTCTGTAGTATTATATATGTTTAACTCTATTTACTGTAGGTCAGCTAATCAACAAACAAACAAAAAAGCATGTTAAATATTGAGAGATTTCTGGCAAAGAGAGGGAGACTAGGTAATAATGCCACTATTTCTATCGCTCTTGTTCGTTCCTGATTTTAAAAGTGCTGCAAAAGTTTACTAAGGGAGGGCAAGGGAGTGAAGGGGAGAGAGTCAGAGTAACTGTTGAAAGAAAGAGCTGCCAAATACCAGAGCAAACAGTCAGTAACAGAAGAGTGATGGAAACATGGCAAGCATGTAGAGGAGGTCTACAAAAGAGGTAGAGATAAAGAGCACACAGCAAGTATTAGTACTCGGCAATGCAGGAGAAATGTGTGGCTTTGTCACACCACACATGAAATGCTTTACAGGTGCTAGTTAGTGTTTCTGCGACAGTTCCCAGACCACAAATAGTCGCGATGGGTGCAAGTCGGGGTAAAAATGTTGATGGATCTCGAAGAAGAGAAGTTATTCGAGCGGTGTCTGTTAACCAAAACAGCAGAAAGTCCCATAGGAAAAACTCCCACCCAGTTTTATGCTGGCATTTTGACGTTTCAGAGGATCAATACATCCCAGCACGCCGGCATTCTGGATGGAGGTAAGATCTCGAGGTGTAGGTAGTTGAACAAAAATAGACATTTAGACAGACTGTTTGAGAATGGCACTTTACAGTGAACAGAGAGAACATTTCTGTCGATTAATAACAGCAAGCATTTACTAAATAATCAGGTATATAACTAATAACTTAACTTTTGTGAAATTTTACAGAAAGACCAAAAATGCTTTGACTTGTTTCTTAAATGTGGATACTGAGAGATATATTTAAAAATGTATATATCTTGAGTCTATGAGCCCAAGTTTGCTCCATAAATTGAGTTCATTCATATTCTCTGTTGCTATTCAATCTCATGAACTTGCTATTCTTTTTCTGATACGTTTCGAGTTCTAGTTTGCTTTCTGTTTCTGACTGACTGTTTTTGAGTCAGTCCATATCTTTAGCTGTGATGTTTGTTTTGCTCTGTGGATTTAAGGTTTGAGTCACTGATAAAAGCAGCTACATTTAAAAAGCACTGCTGCCCGGCAAAGCACTCAAGTGTTTCCCTAAGACCATTTTTACCCTAAGGTGTAAAAATGGTCTTAGGGAAGTTAATGCTGACCTTTTAATGAAAAATATAGTAGTTTGTCTAATGTAACATGTACACTTATCACTGTGTTTTAATTAAATATTATTATTATTTTTAAGATCATTTATTTCATTCATTAAAGGTTGTGGTTACGGTAGGTGCCTTATCTTGGACAGGCGATCTTTTGTTGAGGATGTATACAGCTTTTTTCCTTGGTCTGTGAGCAGTGACTCTACAACACTATGAACATCTGATTGTTTTAACCTTATGGGAAGTTTGCCCAATTTTTTGCATGATTAAACCAGAAAAATCAAAAGGTTAGTGTTTAGACATAAGACTAATTACCTGCACTAATAATTGTATATGTGTATAGGGAGAAACCTTCACGGCTGGCTACAGATGCAGTTGTGGATCAGGCACTGAATGAACGTTTGGGATTGGGAAGCAATGACACACTAACCGGCAGTAACCGTGCTGACCTAGAGGCTGCTAAACGATTGGCTAAACGGCTATACAACCTCGATGGGTTCAGGAAGTGTGATGTTGCTCGCCACTTGAGCAAGAAGTGAGTAAATTTCAGGCATGACGAACACTGCTGCTCACGTGTGAGCTGCCTTTGAGATTAAAATATCTAAACGGGACACACACACACACACGTATCACTATATGTACTGTTTGTTGTTTCACAGTGGGTATAGAAAAGAATGACACCTGAAATGAAGATAGACACAGTTTTTCTTTAATCAAGCTGTATTTTACTTAGTTCAACTTTTAACATCAAAGTGAAAGATATAACACCAACTTGTTAGTCTCTCTACTAACATCTAGACTTTGCAATATTTGCCCACTCTTCTTTGCAGAACTGCTCAAGTTGAGTTAAATTTGATGATGACCATTTGTGGGCTGCAGTCTTTAAGTCATTCCACAGATTTTTAATGGGGTTTAAGTCTGGGCTCTGACTACACCATGCAAGGACACTGACCTTTTTCTCCTTCAACCACTGTGAGGTCAGTTTTGCTGTGTGCTTTGGACCATTGTCATGTTGGAAGATAAACCTTCATCTGATTGATATCTTTCTGACAGAGGGCAGCAGATTTTCCTCAATAATGTTATGGTATTTTGTCCCAAATGGGGTATTTTGTCCCATTTTTTCTTCTATCCTGACCAGTGCACCAGTCCCTGCTGCAGAGAAACACCCAATGATAGGATATTACCACCTGTATGCTTTACTGTAAGAATGATGTTATTTGGATGGTGAGCTGTCTTGGATTTCCACCAGACATATTGTTTGGTATTGTGGAAATAATTATGTTTTAGTCTCATCTGACCAGAACACCTTTTCCCATGTGGCCTCAGAACCTTCAAGGTACGTTTTTCCAAAGCTCAGTAACTCCAGCTTTTTTTCTGGCAATCCTCCAATGTAAACCACATTCATGGTGAATTTGTGATTTTGTTGTCGCATACACACAATGACAATTCATTGTCAAAAATTCCTGTAACTGCTTCAGAGTTGCTGTAGACCTCTTGGTAGCCCCTCTGACCAGATTGGAGCGACGTTCTGCTCCAAGGAGGGTCTGTGTTGTACCAAATACCCTTGATATATACAATTTGTTGTACAAGTATAACTTTATCCCAGATATGTTTTGACAGTGTCTTGCCACTCATAAACAATTTTTTGCTATAGTTGCACTACTAGGGACTGACATGCTCCAGCTTTTAATGCTGAGCTAATCAGAATTATCACAGCTAATCAGTTTTATCACAGCTAATCAGTTTAAAGTCAGATGGCGTTGTGTGCCATTGAGAAGGTGATTACTTCACCTGACTGAGTTTAAAAGTCACTTTAGAAGTGGGTGAGCCTTTTCCAAATCAGTGATTCTGTTTTTAATCTTTTAAATTATTATTATTTTTATTGACATGTTGGTGTTATAACTTTTACTTGAATGTTAAAAGTTCTACTGAGTAAATACAGATGGATAAAACAACAAAAACTGTCTGTCTTCGTTTCAGGTTGCAAAGCAACAGAATGTGATTATTATATATTTATATATTATATATTTCTGGTTTGCTAAATGGCACAGTCTTTAAGTAGGTCGCAAGATATGTAATGTTTTACAGGAATTTCATTTTTCTTATCTTTAGTTGCTGCTGTTTAAATGTCATACAAGATGTTTCAGAACTACTATATATTTTAAAACAATGTAATTTCTTTTGTGGGTGAAATTTTGAGTAATAAAGATTTTAATCAATACTATAAATACTTTTGACACTACGTACTCTGCTACTGGGTTCTGTTGAATTATAATCATAAAATTAATGATTAAGTTCATAAATAAAAGTAGTGGCAAAAAAGAGAGAAATCCTGAGTTACCGAACTGCACTGTGTGACTCAGATGATGTACTCCAGCAATAAATTAACATTAATTTGTTTAGTAAAAGTTATAAAAAAATATGTAGCATAAATGACAGGCTGTAGAAATCGTGTGCCTCCCACTAGCACACATACATTTTCATTTGCCGCAGTTAAGTGAGAATTTTGTATATATCCAATAGGACTTATATACTCAATAACTTCCAAATCTGAGCAATGGACTCTTACTGGACAGTTTGATATGACAGCAGGCTTCTGTTAGTCTCCAGACTTTTTCTGCTATATCTGTCACTCTCTGTATCTATGAATCCCTAATGGGAGGCTTATGTGTGCTTATGGATCAGCTTTTTGGGAAGCCAATGTTGTTCAGTCTTTGTGGGTTCAAGGATGCTTTCATATGTGACAGATGCACCATGGGAACAGCAAAGCCCCTCGCCATGCTTGTCTGACAAACTTTTATGAAAGAGCTTAATCTAGCATTGGACTGTTATTTGATTTTGTTCTCAGTCTTTCTTTTTGGTTTCTATTTTTCTGTAGTAATGATTTCAGCAGAATGGTTGCAGAGGAGTACCTGAATTACTTTAATTTTACAGGACAGACATTGGATCAGGCACTGAGGTTAGTGTGCCCAATAGGTTTCTATTTGTAAATATAATAAATAATAGAAATGGTCCATGTGTGTATAAAATTATACTCTATAGGGCACTATATTTGAAAGAATACACAGTATGTATCCCATAATGCATTGGATTTAAAATATCTGGATAAACTTCTTTAAGGTACATTTACCTTAATATGCAGGTCACATTTTAAAATAGTTAGATTTTAGATTATTATAATTAATTAGACTGTTCATTGCTAAAATGGATTTGAAGATGTTCTTAAATAATGTTTGCATTGAGCATGTGTGCTTAACTGCCTTTTTTTTTTTTTTTTTTTTTTGGTAACACCAGGATCTTTCTACATGAATTTGTGCTAAAGGGAGAAACACAGGAGCGAGAGCGAGTCCTGGCTCACTTCTCACACCGATACCTGCAGTGCAACCCTATCCTCATACTCTCTGAAGGTGAAAAAATGGTCAAACTATAAATGCCTAGTTCAGAATTCCAGCTGAAGACTGTTGAGTGTTGTAACTCAAAGGATGTCGAACCCTGGGATATGTTTTATTACACTTTAATAAACTTATTTTAAAACTTAATTTCTCACTCCCAATCTTAATCACTCTTAATGAGTGTTTTATTGTAGGCAGGAACGCTTGAAGGGTAATCCTGATAAAGCTATAGATAAGACTAATAGACACCAATGTGTTTAAATATTATACAATATTAAACAGGCGGTATTAATGTTATGACTGATTTTGTGTGTGTGTATTGTGTGGGCTATGGATTTCTAGCATAAATATTTCTAGGAATTCATTGGTGTTTCTCATAGTAATGGGTGACAGTATTTTTGTAACCTGTTATTCTTAAGAGAAGAAAGTATTTATTATTAGGGCCAGTTTCCATCGATGCTAATAAAACCCATCATAACTTCATTTGTGTAATGCAGTTAATTTAAGCTATAAATTTATATTGTATTTGTACTGATCTGTCTGCATAACTGTGTGTTTGTGCTTACAGACAGCGTGCACACACTGACCTGCTCACTGATGCTACTCAACACAGACCTGTATGGCCAGGTATATTGGGGATGAGGAGATATTGCTTTTAATTGTTTATTTCCTGAAAGATACATGTACAAGTTTATTTGTAAATTCCTCTATCTGGCCAAAACATTTTTGGACAGCTGATGATCATCACACCCATATGTGGTTCAATCCCAAGCTGGTGCCATAATGCCAGAAGAAGCACACAGTTGCTTCTCCTAGACTAAGGAGGGAACTAAATCTGGAATTGGATGTTCATCAGTCAGATATGACTGTAAAGGTCAGGTGTCCACATTTTTCTGACCATATACTGTATCTGTGATCATTGGTTAATTTTGAATTATCATTTGGATGCTGAATCATTCTCAGCTGTTTTTAAAGACTTAATTGTCAGAAGCTGATTAACACACACTATACTGTACATGGATAAAGGATATATATTCTGTATACAGTATAAGGATACACATATACACAGTCATGGCCAAAATTGTTGGCACCCCTGAAATTTTTCCAGAAAATCAAGTATTTGAATCACAGAAAAGTATTGCATTAACACATGTTTTTCTATACACTTGTTTATTCTCTTTGTGTGTATTGGAGCAAAACAAAAAGGGAGGAAAAAAGCAAATTTGACATGTCACACAAAACTCCAAAAATGGGCTGGACAAAATTATTAGCACCCTTAACTTTAATATTTGGTTGCGCACCCTTTGGGGAAAAAAATAACTGAAATCAGTCGCTTCCTATAACCATCAATATCCTTCTTACTGTATACCTCTCACCCGGAATTGTGGACCTCTCTTCCTTTGCAAACTGCTACAGGTCTCATATTGGAAGGGCACCTTTTCCCAATAGCAATTTTAAGATCAATAATTTTGTCCAACCCATTTTTGGAGTTTTGTGTTACATTATGTCAAATTTGCTTTTTTCCTCACTTTTTTGTTTTGTTCCATTACACACAAAGGGAATAAACATGTGTATAGCAAAACATGTGTTAAAACAATACTTTTCTGTGAGAAATACCTGATTTTCTGGAAAAATTTCAGGGGTGCCAACAATTTTGGCCATGACTGTGTGTATATAATCATCTTGTTTTGGTTGCTTCTGTTAGGGATCGCCACACCGGATTATTAGACTTCATCTAACACTAACTAACACATCTTTCTTCGTCACTCCAACCTCCTGCATGTCCTCCCATACCAAATCCCTAAACCTTCTCTTGGGCCTTACTCTTCCCATCCTGCCTGGCAGCTCCATCTCTCAACATTCTTCTCCAATAATACCCCTCTCCCCTCCTCCTCTCCCCTCCTCCTCTCCACATATCCAAACCATCTTAATCTGGCCTGTCTAACTTTGTCCCCAAATCTTCCTACACTGTCAATCTAATATACTTATTCCTATCTAATCCTGTCCATTCTTGTCACTCCCAAAGCAAATCATATGTATTATTAAAAACTATTTGTAGGTTATGTAGTCACTAATGACCATGACACCACACACACTATCATATTAGTGTCACCCAGATATCATCTTAGTGATTGTCCTGTGATGGTCTCTCTTTCACTGATGGATGAGGTATTGGCAGTTACAGGTGATTAACTGTACACTACCTGACTAAGGTGAAATGTTTAACTGGTAACATCCCCTATGTGTGTTTAAGGTACTGTAGCTGTATCTGATACACGTACACTGGGGTACAAGTTTATGTATAAATTGTATTATTGTTAATATTATTACTACTACTTTTTAGTATTTTGGATTAAAGTAGTTTAAAATCAAGCTTTTGGACATTTTTATTTCAAACTTGGGCTTTTCTGGCCATGTATCTCCAGAGTTCAAGCCAAAAATCTCCTGCAGAGATCCATTATTGTAAAATGCCAAAATTAATTTGATAAAATGACTTGCTTGTGTCTGAGGATCTGAAAGCATCCAATCCAGCAAAATTAATCTCTTTCTATAAATAGCTTTCAACTTTTCCGACTTATAGAATGCAACTTTATCTTCAATTCTATTAACTCATTTGTCAGAAATAGACAAAAGACATTTATATAAGCAGTTGTTTTTTTTATTTTGTCACTTTGTCATTATGTCTACTTGAAATCATGTTTCAAAAGGTTTACACGCAAAATACAGTACATCCTGCTTACAGATGGGTGACCAATTAAGGGAAAACCGTTCTTGTGTTCTTTTGTTATAATGTGGGAGGCAAATTACTTATTTTACAGTTATGGTTCAGGTTCACATGTTCCCTTAGAGAGAAACATTAATTCAAATGAATATTCTGATTGATCACCTTTATTCTGTGTTGAAAATCTTGCTGTGCATGGTCTTTTCCAGGGTGACCCTGCCCCCAAACACAGGGCATGGGGCTCAATGAATAGTTCAGGGAGAATTAATATGACCAGATGTTGGGTCACAAGATCTCAATTTAAATAATCACCTCTGGAAAATTTAGAACAAGTATATTAGACAGCACACTCTACCACCAACATCATAAACACCAGCTTTAAAAATATGTTTTAACTTAACAGTGTTCATCAATGCAGTATCGTTCCAGAGACTTATCTGTTTCAAGGCGCAATAAAACTGTTCTGAATGTTTGTGATGGGCCATCACCTTGATAGAACAACACACTGATTTTCCTTGAATCCGTCACTAAGTATATTAAATCCAAGCATATTTAAGTATGCTTGCAGCAGACTAATGATTAGTATACTTGAAGTTTGCTATTTTG
>JAQMYJ010000006.1:21032226-21068244 GCA_030014305.1 Clarias laeviceps | reverse complement strand
TACAAATATACTTTATTGTATCATACAGTACACACAACCTTCTATACTACAGTATTGCAAATGTGTTACCAGTACACCAGTAAGGTGTTTAGGATCATTTACAAATACTTAATGCATTTTCTACACTATAACATGTTTTTGAAAAGCAATACATCAGTAATTATGAGGGAGATTTTATTCATGAGTTCAACAGATTTAATTTGCACAAGGTTACAAAAAAGTATTATACCACAAGCACAGTACATAAGGTTTAGCAACAACACATGATACAATACATTCTATAGCTTAAAGTATGTACTTAATTACAAATTACCTAACAAAAACCATAAAATTTACCTTGTGCCGATGAAAATAAAATAATAGCGATACAAACTAACGCACACAATGATGCAGCTTTCAGTCGTTAATTCAAACTGGAAGCGGAGGACTGGGGAGCCAATCAGGCAGTCCGAATCTGCCTGCCTCCAATTTCTGATTGGCTGCTGTGGCACCGATTCTAGTCTCTGGTTGGCTGGAATAGTTGCAGAGTTATAACGCTGCTGCAGTTTGTGCAAGTGTCGCTTTGACAGTGAGCACACAGAAGAGTGAGAGGGTAATTCAGATAAACATAAATTATCTTGAACGAGCAAAAGTGATTTTCAGCGCACAAAAAAACGAGTTTGAGAGTGCGCACGCGTGGGAGAGAGATTCAGCGTGCAAAAACGAGTCTAAAAGCGCGCACGCAGGAGAGAGTGGTGCACTAAATATAAGTACATATGAATAAGTACTTTTAAATTTAGCTGATAATATACTGACACTACTGTATATTCAAAATTGTATTCTAATGTATACTTTCTGTACATTTGTACAATGATTATTTCGAGCATATTTAAAAAAAAAAAAATTACCAAAAATACATTGAAAAACAAGTTTAAATAAATATACTTTGGAAATTAGACCAACCTTTCACTTAAAATATATTAAATATTTTTATATATATAAAATATGTTAGTATATTTGCAATGTACTATCGAGGATTTCAATATATTTGCAATACACTAAAGTGTATTTTTTTTCACTGGGATACTCAACAAATTTATTAGTGAAATAAACTGATATGCATCCGTTATTCTGGTTTCTGTTAACAGAATATTGGCAAGCGGATGTCCTGCACTCAGTTCGTTGGAAATCTGGAGGGACTGAACAATGGTCAAGATTTCCCTAAAGAACTCCTCAAGGTAGATTACCAAGGCTGATAAAATGGAGCTCACTGACGTGCTAAAAAACTGACCTGACTAACTTTATTCCAGTGTTCTATGAAATGCATTGGCCTAGTGAAGGAGTCACATGTCTATACTTAAAGTATACTGTTGAACTGCACTGCTATTCTCTGTGTCTACAAGAAATGGATTGTCTTGTGGGATTTGCCTGATCATTAGGCTGTTTTTCATTAGATTTCTTTATTGAATTATTGCTTTGGTGTCATAGATGGAGTTCCCTACAGACAACATTGCAAAGTCAATCAGCAGAGTCTCTGGACTTACTAATGAATGATAACAAGGTTTGCATCATTATGGCTGTTGATGACTGGAGTCATAGATTTATTTTTCAGAAGTGGATGTTTTAATCTGAAGCAGTCACTGAGTTTGATTCCTGTAAATATCTAACTTCCCTTTGTTTGTTATTCTATTAGTATAATGATACACTTGAGCAATTAATTATATAATTTGTAGTAAGGCAGAATAACAAATTACAAAATTAAATAATAGAAATTTTACAAGCACTCAAAATTGGGCCAATATAAAAAAAAAAGAAAAAAGAAAAAATAAATACATACATGAAAAAATCGTTCTCCCCTGCCATTTCTTGTGACCGGAGTTCAAATCATTCGGTAAATAATTGAGTGACGAGATGAAAATGTTTCTCGGATGTTGGATTTACTATGTATTTGACTGCATTTTATTTGATTCAAACTGAAATTTCAGTGGCATTGTGCTTGTGTGGAGACGCCATATACAGAGAACCCCCTATATAACTTTTTTTCTGTCTGTGCAAACTGAGTGTGTTACGCCGCCCCCAACGGTGCGTGAGCGAGCAGTTCGAAAAGATACGGTCAGGTGGCATCACGTGGTTCGGAGGAAACGCGTGATAGTCTTCGGCCCTCCCCACTGAGTGGTAGTACTGTAGTAGCCTTAATGTGGGAGCCCCCTAGTGACGGTGAGGAATTTGACAAGACTAAATAGGGAGAAAATTGGGGGGGAAAAAAAAAAAAAAAGGGGGCCGACTGAATAAGTACTGTTTGTTTGGAAGGGTCGCCAGGAAAAACCTCTTCTGTCTAAAAAGTACATGGTACATCGCAAGACTTCTGGAACAAAGTCCTATGCACCAATGAGATGTGGAGTTGTTTGGCCTTAATGTCCAGCACAATGTTTGGCGAATTCCAAATAGCATTTTAGCAGAAACACCACATACCCACTGTCAATCATGATGGTGAATGGGTAATGATTTGGGATTGTTTTGCACCCACAAAACCTAGGCATCTTGCACTCATTGAGTTGACCATGAAACTAAAACTTAAACTAAATACTAAAACTTAGTGAAAATTGGGTCATGCAACAGGAGAGTGATCTGAAGCACACAAGTAAATCTGCATAAGAAAAATGAAAAAAGAATCAAGGTTTTGGAATGGCCTGGTCAATTGAAATGCTTAATTGAGCTGTACATAAGTGAATGCCCAAAATCCCAACACAACTGATGCAGTACTGTATTATAAAGAGGAATGGGGCAAATTTTCAAAAAAAGTTATTGCTGCTAAAGGTAGCTATTGAACGACTAGCTATTGAATCATGGGGTATTATTAATACCCACATTTTTTTTTATTTTGGCTTTATTTTTGCTAAATGTGTAGTTGCACAGTGCATTAAAAGAATGGGTATTAACTTTTGAACATGACGGTACATGCTAAATATTATGCAGTATTATAAATTCTAAAGATTTTTTTTTTGTATATCTAAACTGTTGGTTAGTTCATCACACAGTTTGGAAAGGAATGTTCAACAAGCAGTGTGTGTGAGATGGCCGTGTATCCATATCCTTTTTGTCGTATCGCGAATCCGTGCATAATGGGTGGGGGTGGGACACTAATAATACACAAGGATACTTGGACGTTTTGCTAACAATCCCACTACAAAACAGTGCAGTAGCTGTTTTCAAAGTGGCTCTGCAAACCTGTCAATTTTAATGGGGTTCTGTCATTTTGTATTGTAATATCCCCAAGTTTTTCTATGACACCTCTCGATCCAGACTCACTCATTGTTATTACTATACAAATTAAAAGTATGTTCACCTGGAGTGAAAAAAGCCCCCCAAAAATCCCTAAAAACCTACAGTATATTCACATTTATTTGGGATCTCAGTAATGTTTTCAGAATTTTGACTTGTGCATTTTTTTATTTATTTTTTTATCTTGATACCTGCTGCCCATGGTACTGAAGTCACATACATTGGTGCTGGAAGAGTGCGTGGAAAATTATGTGTGTAATATTCAGAGGATTGACTACACTGGTATGGAAATTACTGTTAAATGGAAACAGACTACACCATTTTGAACAACATGGAGATGGTGAAAATAATGAAATTCTCACATACAGACCTAAGCCATCTCTCTCTGTCTCTCTCTCGCACACACACACACGCGCGCACACACACACACACACACACACACGCACACATTCATGTCTCTCTCTCATGTCTTTTCCCCCCTCTAGCTATCACTTTCTAACCCACAACAGCAGTTCTCACTTTATTTCCTCCTACTCTGCCCATCTCTATCTCCTTTCTCTCTACTCTCTTTTACAGCAACAGTTCTTGATTTTCCTCCTACTCCTGCTGTCTCACTCGCTTGCACTTACTCACACACATTTTTGCTTCTGAAACAAGTCATTTTTGAAACGCAAAACACCAGTGCATCAGTGCACTTAGAGAATTTGTTTCCCTGTTTGATGTCAGAATCTTTACTGAGGTCATGCAGTCTTCTGGGAGAGTGTGTTCTGTTGCCAGAATAATTGTGTAAATGGTAATCGTGTCCTGAAGGACAGCAACATGTTGGGAAGCTTACGTACGAAAACAAAATACAGATTTATTAGAAGACCTTATTTGTAAAGCTGATTCAGATTGCTTCATATATTCCCTAATAACAACATGGATTTCTTTAGCAGTGGTATTCCTGTACCTTGTATGGAATGAGTTAAATAAGTAATAAAATGCTTGGGGGGGTATGCTGTTTAAGAAAAATTAACAACAGCTGTAGGGTGTTATTTTGCTTGACTTGGATGCTCCAGTGTTAATTATGTTCCTGTAAAATCCTGGTTTTAAAGTTCAACATGAGAATAAAACCAAGAATTATTCTCTAGTTTTTGAATTGTGTTCAGTTTACTGTTAAAGCCTATCTGCTTCAGGGTTTGGTGTGTTGTGCATTTGAGATTGATTTCTGCTTACCATGGTAAGTAAAAAGTGGTTATTTACACTATTTACAGTACATTAATCTTGAATCAATGTGCCCATTCTACTTTAACTTCTCTTTTAAACAAGACATTTTCGCCCAACAAACAACCCCTCAGTGGACTATTTTGGCTTGTTTTTCACACCATTCTGTGTAAACTCAGAGACTATTGTGTGTGAAAATCCCAGATCATCAGTTACTGAAATATTCAAGGCGATCAACTTTGTTTGATGTGAACAATAACTGAAGAGCTTCTGTATCTGCATTGCACTACATGATTTACTGATTGGATAATTACATAAGCAGATGTACAGGTGTTCCTAATAAAATGTCTGGTAGGTTATATTTTGGTGAGGTGAATATTTCTTGATGGAGTAATTTGAAGCATGTGTTTTTCAACCGTTCTGAATTTATCAGCAATGTTGCACTGAAAGGGAAACATGAAGCTGTTAAGTACTTCTGTTTTTAGATGACTGACAGTTGTGTATGTAAAATATAATAAACTGTCTGTCTGTAGGCGTTTCATTAATGAGTGCAGTAAATCGTTCGTGTCATTCTGATAACAAACAGGCCTAGCATTCATTGCATAAATAGCAGTGAAAGCTTTTGTTAGGCTACTCTGAGTGAGTGAACATAAGTGATATTGGCTAAAAAATAAAAGCTGTTATGACAGCCTGGGTTTTAGGTCTTTTTCCTTTATATTGATGCAATTTGTCAGTTTAAACATGCATGTGTTTGTTAGATCTTCCTGATGCAAAGCTGTCGTTAAGGCTGCATGAATCTGAATATTCATAAATATTTTGCATCTTGTTACTGCATGAAACCATATGCATATATATATATATATTTTTTAAAGATTTTATTCATTCTATTTGCTGTTGTAGCTAATGAGTTGTGTTGGTTCTGAGTAGAAATATATTCAAAATAAATAATAGATGCCACATTGTATTTCATAATGATGCAAGTGCATTTTGGAGTTGGCCTATTTTTTTTTAATTATTATAATTTTTTTACTCCATTTGAATTAACAGCTTTATACTGTAAACTGCGTCCAATTTTACACATTCCCACGTGTGCTGATTTTGCTGTGTCTGATCAGTGTTAATCATTTTTCTCTCTTTCTCTGTCTCTTTCACACATAGCTTTGAGAGCAAACTAGTGCAGAATGTTAATCAGTATTCAGAGCGTAGGGCTTTGTGTGTGTGTGTGTGTGTGTGTGTGTGCGCGCGCGCGCGCACGTCTGGGTGTAGAGACAAGTCAGATGGCTATGATTGGCTGCGCAGTAGCTGAGTGCCGAGGGAGGGAGATATGCATTCAGAGAGAGGTAGAGAGAAAAAAAGAGAGAGTAAGGGAGGGTGCAGAGGAACTCGCAGTCTCAATCAGGTCTCCCTGAAATCCATCCACTTTCCTTCAGCCTCATTGAATGGAATGGAATAGAGAATCTCATTTTCAAGCTCGAGATCGGACATCTTATAACGATTAAAAGGGATTATGAAGAATCGGTTTTCTGCTCCTGGAGGGCATCAGGATACCAAAACGGATAAACGAAAGAGAAAAAAGGGCTTTAAGCTATAAATGCGTATGGAGAAAGCAAGTGAACATGAGACGCATCTTTTAAGCCCTGAGGTCTGTTCAGTTCTTCTTACAGGCGGGACGAGGAATGATGGAGAAAAGGATTCTGAGACCCTGATATTTCCTTATTTTATTTATTTATTTATATATCTTTTTGTGACATCCTGATTATGTGGCAGATTTTTTTTCTATTTTTTGTTATTTACTTTGATCAACTTAAGTTTTTGGGGTTGATTTCTGCATGTTTAATGGAAGACACTTAAGTCGGAGCCACCTCTGTACAGTGTGTTTTTGTGTATGCGTGGGCGTGTGCTCACTTGTGTTTCCACCCGTTGCATCCATCTGTTGGATTCTGGCTGTGCTTGCACACTTCTGCAAGTATCCATTGCCATCTGTGTGTATATGCATGGCTTTTTGTCTCCTGTTATATCAATGTTCACTTGTTTTGGATTTAGATTGTTCGACTCTACACTTGTTTTGAGTTCAGGCTATATCCTATAGATTATGCTTTTTGATGTTTATTCAGGCTGTTAAAGTGAGCTTTACCACAAAGATCAGATCTTCTGACATCTTCATCCAGTTTCCGGTCTTGCCATCTTATTTTTCAAGAGCATTAAAAAATCTCATCATAATTATTGGTTGTATTTGTTTGTAGAAGGTATGGCTCCGTTGCACTGTTCATCTTTTAATTTCAAATGTTTTTGGTATTCACTTTATCGGGTTTTTGACAAACAGTCAAGATAACATCCATAATGAAACTGGATTATAACCTGACCACATCAAGGTCTCTTTTTGAAAAGGAAAACTGAAGTGAAACTGATGGTCATTTATTACTACATTTTAAGGGATTTATGTGCGTGGGGTTGTGTAAGTGTGTGGGTGTTCATTTTATTTTTTTTCCCCTCCAAAACAAAATGTCATTTCCTGAAGGCCGACTTACTTGGAGTTTTATATTTTGTCTAAGCTGCAGCTTGGAGTAAACATTTTATTAATATTTTTTTCAAGACGTTCCTTACTCGACTTTTATTTCCAGTTTGAAAAAGCCATCATCAGATTAATCCAACACTGCCAGACGAGACCTTGGCCTCACTGTGTGAATCCTCAGGATTGGCCTGTTTAGCTCCCTTTAACCCATTTTCGTCATCATGATCGGGGTAAACAGTCTTCACTCGGCGGGACGCCTGCGCTCACGTTCTCTCTGTTCTGTACGGTACGGGCGAGATTTCCGTATGATGGACCCATTCCGTTATCCTCGTACACCACGATCACGTTCCCTCAAGCCGCTAGTGTTCCCCGATTTGCTGGGAAAAGCACAGGATGGCCAGAAACATCCACAGTTCCGCAAAAGGAAGAGGGTATGCCATCTCTCCGATTTGATTTTCTGTTCATGCCTATCTTACCTGTGTAGCCTAAATATAGTGCTCCATCTCTTATTTAATCATCTTCCCCTCCACTTACTCATTCATCTCTCTCACCCAGGAGTGTTCCAGGCTTATGACGCATCTGTTTAACAATAGTAATAATAGACATATTTGTTTAGAACCCAAAGATAAGATCGAGTATAATGGGATATTTCCAGCAACTAGTTGGTGCTATTTTGTACTAGATATGCCTTAATTTTTTAATTGCTCTAAGAATTGACTTATCTATTTGTTACAGACATTAAGTAGACAATAGTATCTGAATAGACCATTTATGTTTTTAAAATGGTTATTTACATTGTTTCTGCACTGAACAACTATAAGGAGACATCAGTGGGACATACAGTATATACAGGAATATATATGCTTTATTTCATTCCTTTGTTTTTCTTTATTGGAAGATTCTTTTCCAGTAATGTTTACCTAATGTTTTACCTTACCTTTGGTCTCATTACAATTATACATACAGTATACAATTATATTATTTGTTAAAGAGAGACACTTCTTAAACATGTAAATTTAATTAACTTATATTTGTGTATTTGTATTCACTTGTATTTGTAATTGGCATTGTCACAAAGCAGGTTTACAGGAATAGAAATTCTAGATATAACTTGTATAAAAATGTATACATTTATAGCTTCATATAGAAACCCATCATTATTTGTGTGCTACCAGATAATGTTATTGAACATTTGCAACATAATTCCTCCCCAAGATTTTAACTTGCATTATAGCTATAAACAACTGTTCCTTTACTTCAGCCCAATTATTTTCGCCTCTCACTTGAATTTATTAAGACAGTAAGCATGGCTTGTCATGCTCAGAGAAACCAGAAATCATAAGCTTCCCTGACCTGAAGATTCTCACATGGTGGAAAACTTACTGACTTTTATAAAGCAAAATTCATTTCCAATTCAAGCAAAAGGACACTCAAAATTCCTACAGTCTAAATGATAAATAAACTTCTTCTTAAAGAAAGCTTCAGTAATTATACCTTTTCCTTGTTAAGTAACTGCACATTTATTTTAACCCGTTTACTATTAGACTTGGATTATCTTGAGCATCCACCATACAAGTCCCTGTGAATGAGGTGTTACTATAGAAACAATGACGTACTTGAATAAGTATGTTAATAGAAACCTATCATTTATGGCACAGCTGCAATTATTGTCAGAGCTTTGCCGTGATGGAAAATTAATGTACATCTTCAGATTCAAACACTCAGCAGCACTCTTGTATAATCACTATTAAGACACGGACTTAATATTATTTTTGCAGCTCTAAAAGCAGGAAAAGTCATTGTTTAACAGCTGTCAATCAAATTCCATTACTTTCTGACTGCAAACTTTTATCTGCAATGTTGTGGCAATGATGTTAAACAGGGCTTCACTTATTGGAGTAATGGACCTCTAAATGTATTGCTTTTTCACAGGTGGTGTCAACATTAAATAGCAATCAATGAGGACCTATCAGTATGAAAAGCATATTACGTACTGGGCAGTTGAATACAAGCTGTTATTTAACCTAGATGTTTTGTTATGAATATCCTATATTATTTGGTATTTTTACCCCTTAGGAATTGGTATCATCATGACTACATTTAGAGCTCTGACCAATTAAATGCTATCTGGCTGTTCTGAAAGATGTTGTAAGCAATAACATTAACACCACCACCAGGTGAATTGAATAACATTATCAATTATATACCACTAAACTGGTGACAGGATCATGGGCACCAAAGGCCCATTTGTGCCCGCAGGGACCGTCTTCCAAATTCCCCAGATCCCATCTGACAGAACATTCAGGGGATGTGCCATTAAAAACAAGCCCGATCCACCGAGAACGCACCCCACAGCGTCCAACGCGTCCACTTCCAACATCCTGGTGCAAGACACCACAGCACACCACAGAGGTCCCATGAAGCCACTCTCCAAGGGCCAGAGCCACCCCCGGCAGCTGTTAGTGGTTTTATTGCTATGGTTGATGGGTGTATGTGCCTTTTAATGAAATTTCGCTTTATTATGGGTATTTACAGTACCAAGTGCTTGCTAGCAAATTTCAGTCAAACACTTTGGGTAACATGATCGTATTTTTATATTGTTCCCATTTCCTACTGAATGTTTACATGATCCATTTCGCAAAGCCATATAATGACATATAATGTGCTGTTTACAATAACCCAGCTATTATCACTTTTACTGATGTTCACTTGCATGGAAAATTCCTGAATGCTCAGTGTTCTGCTGTACTTCTTGGTGCATTATCTGTTCGTGTTCTAGCCAACATAAGATTGTAACTCATATTGCATCTTTAAAATGTCAGCAATCATGATGGATCACTCAGCTGTAACGCTAACCTATTTGATGTAATCGGTTTTGCAATGCGCACCCTATTATGAAATGGATACAACCTCACAATCCATTTTAGCCTTACCATTAATGTTATTTCTTGAATTAATATGCTGTGCTTGAATTGA
Organism: Clarias laeviceps; assembly: GCA_030014305.1. Taxonomy (NCBI): domain Eukaryota; kingdom Metazoa; phylum Chordata; class Actinopteri; order Siluriformes; family Clariidae; genus Clarias; species Clarias laeviceps. Next base: position 21,058,292 of record JAQMYJ010000006.1, on the reverse strand, counting down.
TGGCTGTGCTTTTTTTTTTTTTTCTTTTTATCTGGTAGAGCAGCTGTAGAATAATCAATTCCATGCGCATAATTATCCAAAATGATGGCACTCGTATTCGTCGGGTCCATCACAAATCATTCAGAATTTCTAACTAAAGCTGTGGAAGACTGATATCAATCACAAAATAGGACATTGATGCACATTAAATCATTTTAGTTGTGATTACTTCTCCCGTTGATAATCTGAATTGTATTGTTTACAGGTGTATTTGGTTTGAAGAGATATTAGTGTAATATTAATTTCTGTAATAATTTGTGTCTCTCTGCAGGCTCTCTACAGTTCCATTAAGAATGAAAAGCTTCAATGGACAATGTGAGTCTGTTGTTCTTTCCTATTTTACCTACCCATGGTTTGTATATTGGGATTAAATCTTTTTTATTTTTATTTTTTTACCTTGGCTATAAATAGCTGTTTCTTTACTGAGTAAAAAGTTGCGGTGACCACTTTTATAGTCTCCTAAAGTTCATGTCAAATATTGACTTTTTCTACAAAATTTGCAGGTTGGAGCATATTTATGGTGTTATCATTAATTACATTTTAACGTTATTATGGTTGTGTGTATAAATTATGTCTTTTGTGATGATGCTGTAAGGGGCGTTAGGTAGGAGCATTACTGTGTCACAGATTTCTATTCTTGCTTTTGCCATCGCAGTCACCAATTAATGTCCCTGGCTTTCCTAGTCCTGTTGCCATGGTTACGCCTCCATGGCTACCGCACCATAGCAGCCGCTCTTCTCCGTTTGCTGATCTGAATTCATCCTCACTATTATGTGGACACACACACAAAACAAGCAATAGCACATCCTGTAGCAGTAGCTCGTTGAAACCTATGGCTGACTTCTTATATTCAAAGTAAAGGTGTGCTTACAGTCCTCCTACTACCTGGCTTAAAATAGTGTACATTTTGCTTTCTCTCTCACTCTCTTTCGCTCGCACGCACGCACGCACACACACACACTGCTGCAGCAGTATCCCAAGAAATTCCAGTCCACGTTCTGCTGCAGATGACAGTGAAATGATGCTTTCCATTGTATCCGTTATGCAATGTTATGCAAACATGCTCACAGTTCCACATGCGTATGTGTTACACTTACCATGTTATACATTATATATGAAGAGTTGTGGGCTGTTTCGAGGCAATGCAAAGTGTGCTGGCATCACAATATGTTATTGGAGAAAACTGAATAGAAGATACGAGTGAATTTTTATGAACAGCCTATATACACCAATCAGACATAACATTAACAATCACATAAAATTAAATAATGGGCATTGATTAGCAGTTATACTGTATACAGTACCAGTAAGCTGTTGAAAGAGTCACAGACACAATGTAGATTAAAGGCCAGTCTATTCAGTCCAATCCCATAGAAAAGCCAATGCAGCAGAAATCTGTGAAAAAGTCAACGCTGGCGACTAAAGAAAGCAACCAAAACAGCCGATGCACCACAGCCCACATCACATGGGGCATACCAGGCAAAGACCATCCAAGGCCACCGACTCTGCCTCCAAACTCCCCAGATCCCAATCTGATAGATCACCCTTGGGAGGTGCTGGACAAACCCAAAGTACTGTATCTGCTGCCAACCTTCTGCTGCCAGAGGGGGTAAGAGGCGTCCAGTTGGCACATGGAATGACAAAAGATGTTTCTAGTATTATAGCTGATCGGTGTACATTGAAATGGAAAAGGATAAAATGTATCAAAAAACAGGGATACTGTATGTCTTAATGTGAGTGATCTAACATAATTTCATATCTTTGAGTTACAAAATATTATCTTTGATAAGACCAATATGTATCTCCTTTAGATAAATTTATAGTAAATAGTATTATATTGTATGACATTAAAATGATTAAAAATTACCATAAATTATATTTAATTCTGGCTCATCTGCTTATTCAGAAATAGAAATTTGCAAGTGTTGTTCATTTTTCTGCCCACCAGTCTTTAAGATGTCTGTTCTGTACTTTGTTACTCTGTAATCTGGCTCTTTTTATACTTTGTGAGGGTTTGACTTCTAAAACAGTCACACAAATGGTATATTCTAACAAGTTGGATGGCACTTGCCTGCAAGTGAGCAAACTAAATGAAGTACACCAGACAATAAACAATTAATTAATATTTGTTGGAAGGAATTAGTTCTGGGATCTTCAAACTATAAAGCTATCCTCCTGGGCTTTTCACGCACAGGACTGCAAGGGTTTGTTTTAAAAGCTACAAGCAAATACTGATACTTCATGGGATTAAAGCAAAATGGCAGGGGGATCTTCTAAACAAGCAAGCTCCAGATGAGTTAATCATCTGTTTACAGAATGACACATTATTGGAATTTCTCTCAAATGGCCTAGAAAGACCATGTTTGGTGTCATCTCAGGGCATAAGTATATAATAAGAAAGTGTCCCTCAAGAGCATGCAGAAGTCTTGATGAGCGGTGAAAAGTTACTTAAATCCAGGTACCTTTTGCATCATGCTGATTGAATGATGTAAGCATTAGGAGTCCATGGAGTCATCCTGTTTAATGTAATATTGTAGCCCAGTGATGGCAGGGTGATGTTGGGATTCTTCTGTTATTTTTGTTGTTGTTGTTGTTCTATTCCAAATTAGGGGTTAATGTGAAAGGCTTAATTACACAGCTGAGGATCATTGCAGATCAGATGCTTAGTCATGCTTTAGTTGTTGAAATGTGTCTACATTTAGATGTAAAATTGGCATGATGCTGTAACTTTTTTACTGGTTTTATTTTGTAAATTGGATTATTACTAACAGTGGTACAGTACCTCGTCAGACAAATTTAATCTGTTCCAGAGGCCAGTTCTTAAAGCAAAATTTCGCATTGTGAAACACATTTTTCCATAGGTGGTAATGTAAATGCAGATAATCCATTCCAGCCACACAAAAAAAGTGTCTCCCTTTTTCTTGCTGACGCGCTTCATAACATTCTTGGGACCCATGGTGCTATGTCTTGACTAAATCTTGCACAAAATGCCAAAAAAATCCCACCAAAAATATGTAAACTCGCTTTGCTTGGATGTTTACTGACGAGATTTGAGCAGCTCCTGGAACCGAAAATATGTGCAACCGAAAATATGTGCAACCGGACGTGCTGTACGCGTGCTCTTTTGACAAATTCTTCTCATGCCGAGGCAAATTTCTTGGAAAATTTGTTATTTAGGCAAAATTTTGGAAGATGGTGCATTCATATGCCAAGGTACCACTGTATGTTCGCATTAACAACAATGAATAAAATCATAAGTAAGTAGGTTTATTTACATGAGTGACAAGTATCACAGCGCTACAGTAAGTTCAACTTGCACTTGTGTGTCAATTATGTGTTGAGATGAGTGTCATTTACAAACCCATGTAACACCTAAAGTATTGTAGATACATGAGTGCATATGGATGCTTTGGTTACACAGCAAGTAGTGTTCCTACCTCACAGCTGCAGGATCCAGGTTGCTGTGTGTGTGTAGCCATTTGCATGTTGGCTAATATTATATGGCTAATTCGGAACAGCATCCATGTGAACACTTTAGTTGAAATCTCTCATCCCTTCTTCCTTCATCCCTAAATTTCCAGCAGATTAAACCCTTCACAGCAGGCAAAATCACTTATATGCACATTAAAAAATATATATATATATTCTGATTAAATGCATTGTACACTTATCTTATTGGATCACGCCAAACAGTTTAGTTGGAATCACTAATTTGAATGATTTCTATTAGACTTAAGAAATATTTTTAATGAAACACTGCTAATGTCAGGTGAGTTTTTTTTTTTGTTTTTTGTTTTTTTACTTCAGTCTCAGTCGTCAGTGAGAACACTAACTAGATTTGACCCTGTTTTTATGGAGATTGTAGTATAATATATAAAATAATTAAACTTATATTTTCTATATTTTATATAAGTCTTTTTTTTTTTTTTGTGCTTTAGTGCCTGTTAGATGAATAATATTTTGGAGGGATGTTCTGTTCTGATTTCCTGCCAGTTATGCACAGATCTTTGGCCAGAAGAGCTTTGTGTTGTGCTGAATTTGCCAGAAATCCATTAATTTCTCCAACTCATCCCAAGTGCATGTGTAACAGATTAAGTTCTGCTCAGTGCCTGCTGCAAGTGGTATTTCTGAGACTCCTCTCGTCTTTCATTTGTGTATTATCCTGTTGAGATTTAATGTCATCTTTTAATTGTTGGCCTCTATTTTTCACAGCTTGGCTAAATGTCACAGTTCTATAGCTTGTCTTAGAAGATTAATAGCTTTTGAAATGATGCGTGATGGCTGTGAAAATGACAAAGCTACTGTGTGTTTTCAAATGGTTCTTGCTGTGATCTAGATGTTGAATGTTAAGAGAGGTGTATCAGGTTTGTAATATTAAAACATAGCATATACTTGTTAGCAATAAATTGGTGGAAAAGTTCTCACATTAATTCAAAGGTGTGTACTGTAAATAACATGGGTATGACCTTTAATGCATTTCTGCGAAATATAAAATATAGAAGGTCATAATTCCAAAGTGGGGTCATGTCTAAAGATAGGAGTTTATGCAGGGTAAGGAGAATGTGAGATTGAAGAAAAAGGTGCATGCGTGGGCAGAGTATTGTGTATGCATCAAAATGAAGTGAATTTTAGATAGCTTATTTAAGACCTCTTTTTCATGCAAGTGCATATGTTACTGTGAGGTTCTTTTTGCGGTTGTGTGGGTGTGTGTTCACGTCTGTATGTGTGTTTTGTGTGTCCTCATTTTCTATCACACTCCGTCTTGCATGACATTGTTTGTTCCAGCTCCTTGCTCTTCTATTAATCCACACATCAGCCTCTGCCAAGTGTTTGTTCTTCTATACACATTAATTTCTTATGATCCTCAACAATGACTGACTGGAAAACATTGTTTCGTAGTCTAGTTTATATAGAAAGTTTGCATTTTACTGTATTCATTTGGTCTTCAGATAAAGTCTGTTTCTGGGAATTGTTAAAATAAATTGTGCAGGATAGTCTGGGAATGTCACCTTGTATAGCTTCTGAAGCTCTTTGCTTGCACAGGAATTTTAATGAACATAATGAAAAAATCCTGTATACTACACTAAACCATTTTGCACAACCACATACTGGTGTAATCTGTATAACTACAAAATTGCATGCATGGTAAACAGACTTGAATATCATACTATGCATTACTGTATGATTAACAGTGGTATGTTTCTCTTTCCTTTGTCTTAACGTTCCTCGTGTACATGTCGGTCTTCCTCTCATTTCTCTCTGTTATTTTTTTGGTTCCTTTGTGTGAGATTATGCTGGCAGTTACCAGGCAACAGGCTTGAAGTTTTCCGCACATGCTCCCTCAGTCAGCCATGTTTGTGTGCGAGGTTGACCGCTGCACTTTCACTCAGCCTGTCGGTGATGAAATCACTCAGGGTTCAGCCTCTGGTTAAGATCCATTTTAGCTTTTTTGGCTCATGCTTTGAGCTGTAAAATGGCATAGTATTTCATCTGAATTTATCTTATTGATTTTGACATGTTCACCGTAGCTTATATAACAGCAAAATGATTTTATAGAATCACAAAACCACAATGATCTCAAGGCAAGTGATTACAACCTTCTAACCGATTTGTGGCACCGTGTTGTTGTTTCAACAGAGTAAAGTCGCTGGTTTTACCTCTTTGCTTATGGATAGCTCATCTAATTGCTAATGAATAAGGTCCCATATGAAACTGTGTATGAAATGATGAAGTATTTCCGGAAACCATATGTTGACTCAGCATGATGCTGAGAGATTAAAACATGCTTTTCTAACCTCTAACTTGGACTATCTAATGTGTTGCTGGCTGACTGCCTGGCTGCTTCTTTTTAAATAAAGCTTCGCTGATTTCAGAAGTTTATATTAATACCAAGAAATAAAGAATATACCCAGTGCTGGAGAGGAGTTTTAATTTGCAATTAAATTCTTAATTTGCTGGATTTTTTTTTTCTTATTTTGTGTCTCATAGTTGAGGTAGACCTATGATGAAAATTACAGGCCTCTCTCATCTTTTTAAGTGAGAGAACTTGCACAATTGGTGGCTGACTAAATACTTTTTTGCTCCACTGTATATAAAATCATGGCACAGAATAGGACAGTAGAGCTTTGTATTTAACTCAGTAGTAATTAAATGTTCTACTGTAACCCTAATTGATCATCCTGAGGGCTTCATTTTACTGAGAATTGGGTTTGTGTGTCTGAGCTAATGGGATTTTTTTTTTTATTCATGTTCTTTAGCGATGAAGAGGAGTTGCGCAAGTCATTTTCAGAGTTGGGAGAGCATCGTGAAGAGACAGATTCAAGAGGTGTGAAGTGCACAGGGAGTGGAATAGTGCCAGCGTCTGGTGCACTTCTCTACAAGACGGGTTTCCTGGTGCGGAAAGTCCATGCTGACTGTGACGGCAAAAGAAGTATGTTCCGTTATTTATTACTTTATCAATTTAAGTGCAGACAGCTAATTTATAGAGCAAAGAATGTGGCTGGAATGTGAGGGAAATAATGCTGCAGGGAATCACTGATAAAACACAGACCATTTCCTACAGAATAAGGAATATCTTCTGGAAAGGACTGCATTTATTAATATGGTGCTACACACACTGCTAGCCACTAGAGGGTGCAAATGTCTCACTTTTTTATATAGTTTTTGGATTGTGGCCCATCAAGGCAAAGGTTGTTTGCGCTTTTTGTGCAGTTTTATTTAACACAGTTAAAATATTTCAAACATCAGACATAACATATTACATTTTATAAGAATTTTAGCACGCATGAGAATTTGAAGAGAAAGATGCGAGACACCAGACCCAACAACGCAGAATAGCTGAAGACCGTTATCAGAGCAACCTGGGCTTGCATAACACCTCATATAATATGAAGTGCCTTTGCTATCCTCATTAGAGCCCAAGGTTTTATTATAAATGATGAAATGTTTCAATCTTGTGTCAAGAAAGAAATGGAAAAAGGACAAAAGGCAGAGACAGAGTATAAGCCAGGACAAGTGCGCTCACAACTTTCCTGGAACTCTGTCATGTCATTGTTCACCATGTCATCTAAACATTTTAGGGAAAATGAGAAAAAGTCAAAAATATATATTTATTTATTTATCAACAAATGAGGAACAAATAGTATTGTTTGAAAGTTTGATCATCTCAGTGTGCATCTCAATAAATTAGATTATCATCGAAAAGTTGTTTTATTTCAGTAGTTCAATTCAAAATTTGAAATTTGTATATTTTATATAGATTCATTAAACACACACACAGATATATTTCAGTTGTTTATGATTATTATTTTTTTTGATGATTATGGATTTAAAGCTAACGAAAACCCAAAAATCAGTATCTCAGAAAATTAGAACATTAGTTAAGACCAATTTAAAAAATATATTTTTAACCAAGAAATGTTTGACTCCTGAAAAGTATGAACATGTACAGCACTCAATACTTGGTCAGGGCTCCCTTTGCATAAATTACTGCAGCAATGTTACGTGGCATGGAGGTGATCGGTCTGTGGCACTGCTGAGGTGTTATGCAAGCCCAGGTTGTTCTGATAATGGCCTTCAGCTCTTCTGCGTTGTTGGGCCTGGTGTCTCGCGTCTTCCTCGTCACAATACCCCATAGATTGGATGATATTCTAATTTGTTGAGATGCACCTATACGTATATACTGTTTGTTGTTGGTTATTCCTTTTTAAATGAAATCTATCACTGATGTGAGGGGAAAACATGTTTTTGCTGTCATTTCATTGTTATCGAGAGACTGTTCCCATTCACTTAAATATATTGTTCAGAAAGGGGAAACTAGTTTTGTACAATGAAAATGTATTTATTCTACTTAATAAATACATTTATTAGAGTGTGGACATATTTTGTGATTTGCTCATAAATTATCTTCTCACAATTTATTTATAAAAAGTGCCAGATCTTGACCAACATGCATTTCTTACAGCCTGACATCTATCTAATGAAATATAAGAATATTACTTTGTCTCAAAGACACTATAGTGATACATTCCCGGATGTATACATTGTTACCGCTAGAAGCAGCTGTTTCTTGGACAAAATACAATCTAGTAATGGAAATGGTGTCCCTAGCTTCTGTGCCAAGACCTTCACTAGAATGAGCCAGTGAAAAAATAAACACTTGGACACAGTGGGAAAATAAACACTTTGATTTGATTAGTTTCTATCACAGATGATCACTTAACAAACATAATAATCTCACTTTATGCTTTGATTGTTAGATGTATTAAAATGTAACAATCAATATGTTCTTGACTTGCCTTTGACTTGCTCTGGAATCTCGTGGTAGACCATTTAAAACTGCTTTATGACAGTGTGTTTAGAATAAAAATGAAATGTCCAGCTATTCATAGTTCTTTGTCAAGGTTAATATTAACAAGTTTCTATGATTTTCTGAATTCCAGCCCCACGAGGGAAGAGAGGTTGGAAGACTTTTTATGCTGTCCTGAAGGGTCTTATTCTTTACCTCCAGAAGGTAAGAGGACTTGCTCTCTCTCTTAGCTGTGTTCCTTGCTTTCTTAGGGTCACTGCACTGTTAATTTAAGGCTTCACAAGGGGGAAGTCGTGTAGCAAGCTGAGCAGCTGCTGTTATTAACAAGCCAGACTTTTGAGGAGAGAATGCATGCTTAATCTCTGCGACACTCTCAGTGGTGGTCTTTTTTTTTTTTTTTTTTTTTTTTCCCTCAAAGCTTCCAGATGTTTTTTTTTGTAAACAGGGAATGAAGTCCATAAAAATAACGTCCGCTGGCTTGTTGGGAAATGATCCACAACCAGTTGGAAGACAAATAAGTAGTTCAGTAAATTATTGATGATTTGTTAATTTGATATTGTTAATGTGATGTTTAATACTCTAAAAGCAAAGATTTTTCTTTAATCTGCCTGCTGTCAGAAATTACATTCATGTTAAAAGTTACATTTTATGAAGTTTATCTGTTGTACCTCGTGCTGCACAAGAGTTAGTTATAGTATTTAATGCATTATACCACAGATGTATATGAGGGGTTGTTAAGGGTTAGGTTTTATATACTGTAAGTGTGTCTGAACCTTATGGTTTTCTTTAGGTAATGAGTACAGACTCTAACACAAGTGCTCACTGTTTTGAGTTTTTCAATGTGCTAACGTCTGGCCCAGAGTTCGAAGCTGAATGGCTTTACTGTTCTGCCGAGGTTATGATTGAAATTTAAATCCCTGCTCCAGAAAAGTGCCAGTAATTCTGCTGACCCGGCTCCATTAAGAGAACACATAGCATGCTCTCTTGCTCAAAAGAGCCCTTGTTCACAAAGCTGTTTTTCTCATCCAAAATTGCCAAAGCCACTGTGTAAAAAAGTAAAAAAAAATAAAAACTTTTCTACACTAACCTCAAACATTGAAAAATGTTTTATAATAACAGTTTATTCATGTAAGATTACACTTGTGCACATAGCTGTTCCAAGTCTAGAGGTTTCATCAGCACATGAGTCTCAAAAAAATGTGAACATATCAAAGATCATTTTAGCTTGCACTTATGTTTGCTTAATAATCCATAAAACCCCGTCATGTTTCAATATGCTAACGCAGGCCAGACAACAAGGGATTATGAGATGGGAATTTTTTAGGGATGCTGCCACTTTGTCTTTATTTTATGTTTATTGTTTCATACAAGATGTCCTTTGTTCCAGGGTGAGTACCGACCGGATAAACAGCTTTCTGATGAAGATCTGAAGAATGCCGTGTCCATCCATCACTCGCTGGCTATAAGAGCCACTGATTATCACAAGCGGCCCAACGTGTTCTACCTGCGCACGGCCGACTGGAGGGTCTACCTGTTCCAAGCTCCGTGAGTTTCATGTGCAGAAAATGCTCACTGTATCCCATTGCTCTCCAAGTGTACATTCACTGTACATGTTCACTTGCAAATTCTGCTCCTGCCAACAACAGGGGGACATAATTCACTAAAGCAATCACCGCGGTTTCCATGTTGTAATGTTATGAGCCAGACCAAAATTCAAAACAATGAACTTGTGGGTGGACACATGCAATCAAAAGAAAACAGTTTGATTCTTTTTTTTAAACATTTTTTAACATACTGCAGTTATACAAATACAAGGGCAAGTCAAAAATTTATTTATTTGAATTAACCTTTAGAAAAGCCAAGTACATCATTTTTCGACATAATCTCCTTGCTTTTCAATACATTTTGTCCATCTGTCAACAAGCTTTCATATTTCAGTTGATCTGCGAGCCACAAATGCACCTCTGTCTTCACTTCTGCTGCTTTCAGGAAGACCGAACCGTCAAAGCAGTAAAAGTCCTATAAAGCAAGACACCTCAAAACAAAGTTTTTGCAATGTGTCGACAGTGTGTGCAGAAGTGTGCGATGTGCATCGTCACGCAAGATCACAACGGCCTTGGATAGCAGTCATCTGCGTTTAGGCTTTATCTCTTCAATAAGCTACTCTCTGTAACGAGCACTGTTGATGGTTAAACCTTTTTCCTGATAATGTTCCAATGCTGGCCCTTGAAAATCTCAGAAAACTCTAAGCATAAATGTTCCAGATGATGGTTGCCTTTGAACTTTTTCTTGGTCGGCGATTGAGGATTTTTCTGTTCCATTCTCTGCCGCTCACACTCAGGATTGTAGTGATGAATCCATGTCTCATCACGAGTAATTATTTGCTTTAAGAAACACTACAGAAGGTGAATGTTTGTATCAGTTAAAATTTTGTTTGCAGTGTAACAGGTTTGACACATGGGAAGCACCACAGACACAAAGCGAGGTCTTACGGAAAAGGGCGGCTCTCCTTTGGGGATGGCCTCAGACAGGAGTTCCTCGTGACTAACTGGGGGGTTTAACGTCGAGCACAGCAGCCTTTTTTTTCCCTTTTCGGGGGCAGGATCCTGAAGGCTGGTTTGAGCTTGCGCAGTCTTTTCTCTGCTGTCCTCAACACCAAGATCAAACGGCGGCATTCAGTTTGGTGCATTTGAAGTCCCTGGGGACGCGTTACAACCCCCTCGTTCACATGCCACTCTTCCTCGTTTTAAGCGTCCACCGTGCGACTCTGCTCTGTAGACCTCCAGGACCTCTAAGACCATAAGCTAAACTCCCCATCTTGTTTTTATAACATGGAGAAAGCCCAAGATCTATTAAAGATGATTGTAATCCAGCTGTGCCCGTTTCCTGCGGCCCCGCCCCTTCGCCCACCTGCAAAAAGGGAGGCCGTCTACTTAGTGAGCCTACAGAGTGAGCGAGGAGCGACAAAAGATTGAGTTGCACGCCAACACATTCTCCATACTGCGCATGAAGGCTTCATTAAATAACAGCACCAGGTACACCCTCAGACCAGGGGAAAAAAAAAAAATCACTGCACGCTGCTCCTCACAAGTGGGACATCCACAATCACAGTTACAAATGAACTGATGTAATAGATTCACACCTGCACAGCAGTGACTGGGGAGACAGTAGAGTTGAACGGAAATGCTGATTAGATGGTACGACAAATGGTACAAAGTTTCAATTTAACTGGAGTGCGGATCATTTTTGACTCACCCTCTTACATTGCTGGTTATATTTCTAATTCCATAGTTTTTATTTTTTGTGACTTCCAAAGTTTTATGAAAACAGAAGACAAAGTAGGACTTTCTCCATCTGAACTTTTTCTGTGTGGATTTTTTGCTGTGAGAATTTCGTCTCACAATCCATCCTTTCACTTGGATTTTATTTTAAGAATTCACTTGTGTGGAAGCCAGGACGTAATCACTCCAATTTGTTTAAAGTGATCTTGAACAGGAGAACGTTCTTGCAAATGAAACACAGATGCTTTTCCCAGTAACAGCAGCACTCTGTCTCAAGGCTAAATGTAGAATTCTGCCACATTAACTTTTGGTTTGTGCAAACTTGATTCAAACAAAAAGATGCACTGCCAATGTAAAGCAGGTTAAAGTCATAACACTTTAAAAAGAGTTCAGATATGCATCGGGTGTCTGGTTTTATGTGATTGCATCGTTCAAATGTATGTTTAAATATAGAGAAACATGAAAGAGGGTGATGAAAGATAAAGACAGATATGCTCTCAGTAAAGACAAATTTAAGAGTTCTTTTTTAAACCTTTATAATTGTTTGATATTTGGAAAACAGCTATATTAAGAACTTTAGGTTTTTTTCCCCTAGGAATTTCTTTATTCTTACAGAGTTTAGGTTAATAATGGTAACCAATAGAATAATGTATATCAAATACCCTTCCATTATAGCCCAAAAGACTCAAAGTGCTTTAGGAGCCAAGGTGGATTTTAAATTTCATATTGCTGATCTTATATATGTTTTGAATTGGATAAGCTTTTTCATATCCCTCTTATTCCAGTCCCTCGGGCAATTTTGTTCTGCTCCACTTGCTGTTTGCCCCAGTTACAGCATTTATTAAGGGAATGGAAGTATGTGTGTGTATGTGATACAGCTCTTTAATGCACCCTATTGTGAAATGTATGGCAGTTAACCATATACAGTATCAACCAAAACAGACATCATTTCAACATACTGTTTTCACTTCCTGTCTGACAGGTGCAGACAAAAAAAAAAAAAAAAAAACAAAGTCTGATGTTTTGTTATGCTGTGTGTGTGTGTATGCAGGAATGCAGAACAAATGCAATCTTGGATCACCCGCATCAATACTGTGGCAGCCATGTTTTCTGCCCCACCCCTCCCAGCTGCCATTGGTTCCCAGAAGAAATTCAGTCGCCCGCTTCTACCAGGCTCTGCTTCAAAACTCTCACAGGTCTCACGATTAAGCTAGAACACGTACAACTGTACGTACTATATCTAACCCCATGTAGGCCAATGTGAAGTCAATAACCTCTCTGTGTGTGTGTGTGTGTGTGTGTGTGTGTGTGTGTGTGTGTGTGTGTGTGTGTGTGTGTAGGAGGAGCAAGTAGAGGCTCACGAGGCTCGCTTTCATAGCACCTCCACGGAGTTGGCAGAGCTTCGCTCTTACCCACCTGATCGGAAGGTCAAAGGTCGTGAGCTTGAAGAATACCGGCTTAGAGAAGAGTATTTGGAGTTTGAAGTGAGACACTTATAAATTATTAAGCATTCTAGATCTAAATTAGTTTACTTGGCTGGCCATCAGAGAATTAAATTTAGCAGCATTCTTTGAAGTGCCTGGTCTTACTGTACAGTATATGGTCAGCTGCAAGATTGATTTTTTTATTTTATTTATTTTATTTTTTTTGTGGGCAAAATTTATGAATCCACTCCATTTGGGTATTAAATTACTATAGGAAATGTTTGAGAGTATTTAAATTAATATTTTAATTAAAATGCATTAAAGTAGGAAACATAACTTCATGTGTTTGTCCTTCATCTAAGTTTTTTTTTTTTGTTTTAGAATGTGTCTAATTAAGCAATATCACACAAGAGGGAGTGCTGTTGTACTGAATTCAACAAGACTGTAGGGCGGTCGTAGGCAAACGGGTGCAGCCTGTGTACCGCAGATGTCATAGCCGGGGGATTTGCAATTCAGCCTTGTGTTAGACGCTAGTTAGCTTTGCACATTGACGGGTCAGAGGTAATACAGAACGGCATAGGAGCAAAGAAAGAAGAAGAATGTTTAAGAAGGCAACAGATGTGTTTTTTTCTTTTTTGCTGAAAGTGCTTCCATGACTGATTTTGGAGTTAGCTGCTCTCTCCTCTTTCCAATACTTCCTATAGTACAGGTCTACTTTCACACATGCTGGTCACCGACAGTATAATTAAATATTGTTAGAACACCTGTGATCTGAGTGATTCGTATAGCTAAACATCCCATTGCAGTTATGCTCTGGATTATCATTCAAGGAATGCCTCTGGTTAAATCAGATTCCTTGGTCGAAACTACCTGTTGTATACCGCACAATATAAGAATGGGATGGTAGCGCAGTAATTTGTTTTGTAATTGGCTGGGCTACACAAATAAAATTAAATAAACCTGTTATTTTGTGTCAATTTTTTGAACATTCAGATTACCACACAAAGAATCAAATCAGATAAATAATTTACTTTTAGACATAATGGAATGATGTATATGAAGTTATCTCTGACTCTCTTGAATTATGTAAATGATGTTATCTCTTCCCCATTAGAAAACACGATACGAGACGTATAGCATGCTGCTGAGAGCGAAACAACGCTGTGGCAGTGATGATCTTTCAGTGTTCGAGGCCATGTTGCTGGCGGAAGGTTCTCTGCAGAGGGCTCCATCCAGCCCCAGTCTCCAGGAGAGCAGTGCCATGTGCAGCACCAGAGACAAGGCTCCTCCCAGCACAGGCAATGGCACCGGCCAAGGCCAGAGACACAGTTATCGTCAGGCTGTCAGGAAGTGACCCAGGAATCTCACAAAAAGCTCTATGTACTAGAAAGAAAGTGAGTTCATTCTCTTTTCCCGCTCTCTGTGCCTGGCAGGACTGAGTCTGACTCTGAGATCATGATCTGGTCAAAGACGTCACAGTGCAGGTGCGGAGCAATGATGTGGAGGCACAGAAACGTGTGTGGAACACTCTATGGTGTTTGTCAAGGGCTGAATTGAGAGACGGAAGGAACTGATCTGCTCATCCTTCTTTCACATCTTCAGTTTCCATGGGTTCTTTGGATTTGCACACACTCAAATCTCAGATCGAAACAATCTAAGGACCAAAAGAGCTTTTTACCTTTAAAAATGACTGTTAGCACTCCAGCATTCAGTCATTCAGTCAAAATAAAATCGGTGGTGTTGATAACCTTTTGCATACCGAAATACCAATCACTATTCATTTTGGTTAGGCTCATAGGAACAAAGGGCATCACATTCCACAAGGTTACATCATATTTAAACCCCCAAATTTATATGCACTTAGAACTGCACAGAGCTGTTCCATTTTTTTACGGTGTTGGACTGAATCCCAAACAGCTCCCTGTATGATTTTAGTGCAGAACCAGGGGTATGAAAACCTGTGTCCTGTGTATAGCAATATCGTCAAGCTGGAAGCCATTTTGAATCGATTCTGTGCTTTATTTTAACTGGAAATCACTTCTCAGAACCCGCATTGAGTAAAGATGTGAGTGATTGAGCACTAAAAATAACTCGCTGTGGCATTGCAACTTAACAACAAAGAAAAAACTCATGGACTGAGCAGATTATATTGGTAGAGAGGGATCAAATGGCTTTACAATTTGAATGCAAAAATTTGTATGTCCCAGAATGTTTCTTGCACTCAAACTTAATTATTCTTACCTTTATTATATGTCTCTGGAGTTTATTTACCTTTGAATATTATAACCGGGTACTTGTCCTCGTTCTTTTTCTTGGTTTCCTTGGCTGAGTGTTTTTGTCCAATGTGGCCAGCATGGCTGAATAGTGATGGCTTCTTGTAATCTCCTCTCTTCTGCAGAAAAGCAGTGAATCTAGTGGTGATGAGAAATATACCATGTCGTTTGGCTGTCTTTTAGGCTTCTCATGTTTCCTACCCTGCTTTCAGAATGACCCCGTTACACCTGGTCGTTTCATGTGTCACTGTTCTCCGGATAAATGCAGGATGTAAGGCATTTTAAGTTAAATCCAAGTAGAACCCTTTTTGATGTTTTTAAAAGCTACAGTATCTACGATAACCCAAAAACATGACACCAATGTTTGTACTTCTCAATAATGCTGGCACCCTTAAGGTTAACCTGAAAAGAAAATGAGATTTTTATATATGTATGGCAACCATCGTTTGCATAGGACAACTAGTTTATGAGTGGTTCAGCATGTTGATTTCAATCTGGCTAATCACAGACAATTGGAAATGTAAATCTCATCATAATGTAACTGAAATACAAGACACATGAAATGACTAGGCATAAATGGTGTCGGTGTGTCTGTGATTTATTTTCACACGAGCAGTGGTACAATTCAGTCTACTATTGTGTCATATTCTATAAGTGTATATGAATGAGTGCTTGGGGGGGAAAATATTATCCAATGTTTGTTGAATACATGGATGGCTTATGGATTATCAGTTTATGGATCAACTGCAGCTTGTCCAGCGTAGGCCTATATTTGTATGCTCAGTCAGAACGTTTCCATGTTAAATTATTTGGCACGCTTTGACCTGTACCAGAGATATTAATACACAGGCGAACCTGTAATGTCTGTATAATGTATGTATATTAATTACTGAGGCATTGTCTATTCGAATATTATTAACTCGGTGAGTCATGAGGATGAGATTCTGCAATCACATTTAGAGATTCACTTGTTCTCATCATATATTTATTATTCTGTTTGGTAAAATAGTTTCAAGCAAGTAAATGTGGCACAAAAACAAACATATGTCTGGTTTTTCTACATTTTTTCCTAGACTAGAAAAATATGAGAAGAGGAACAGTAAGTAAAAGTAATGATAAAAAGGGTGATTGTACTGAAATTGAATATGCATTAGTTAAGGTACAGGGCCAACTCTTTCTTTTACATATATATATATATATATATATATATACACACACACACAGTCAACTTTTTATACACATTTCAGGAAAAGAAAAGCTTGTACAGTTATTATAATACTAAATTTATTGCTATACGTTATATATATTCATATATGATATCAATATTAAATATAATGTGCATCAAACTATTTTTCTGTTCCAAAAGTGTGTATACACACACACCTTTTTTTGCCTGGCCACCAAAAAAATGTAACACTAATATTTCCTCTTTTCACTTTCAGCTTTGATTACGGCACATGTTCACCATGGAATAGTTAAAAAATTTTTTTTCTGATTATCCTCACTAATGATTGATTTTATTTTGCCCATACAGCTGTACAGCATTATGCATGAGAAAATGCTCTTACTTTCACTATTAAACACAGCCATGATTTCTGCTGTCAGTTGTTCAACTTCACCAAGTATTTAAGTAATCTCTGATCACATTCATTCACAATTGTTTTTTTTTTCTTTCTTTCCTGAAGGTGATAGTTTAGCACCATCCTCCTCAGTCTCTCTAATGTGTTGGACAGTTGAATTGTTAACCATTCCAATTCATTTCAGCAATTTCCTAAGTTATTTTTTTAGCTTGATGTAGTTTGATGGATAACTCTCTTAAAACACAGAAACACCTTCTGTTGACCACGGTATAATTCAGACATGGTGGTTTTTCACTGCATCAGTTAGGGTTAAAATAATTGTTGCTAGCTGAAACATATTAATCACTGCAATAAAAGACTCAATGTTGGCTCATTTAAAAATAACAGGCATTTTTTTTTCCATTATACAGTGTATAAGGTAGTGCCCACTTAGAAACAGACTGCTTTACAGAAACACCCTCCTTATGTCTAGAATGGATCTAGAAGAGAATGAAAAGCATGTTTAAAAAGAGAGTGAGCTTGCACTCAAAGTTGCATGTCTGGCAATCACAGACATGTTTTGTTAAGGTTTTGGTTTTGTTGCACATTCTTGTGCTTCTCCAACATGTTCAGTTCAGAGAATGAGGAAATGGGAGGCAAGCTTGGAACATTGTGTATAGGTGTTTTACTTTTAATTTCTTTTTCTTCTCTATGCTTTTCAGCGCCAATAAGGTCAGACAGTCTGTACCTATTCTATTTTCTTGTCCCCATTTTGTCAATCATTGCTGATATTGGGTTTGATTCTGAGACAAATGATTTAAATTGATATTTCTTTTATTCATCTTCTGTAGGTTTTCACATTTGTATGAACATTCAGAAAAAAAAGAAAAAACATATTTCTGTCAAAAACTGGCTCCCATCTCATTCCTTGTTTAGTAAACGCCATCAGCCTCATGCTCCCAGTATTCCCATCCTGACATCACCATTGGCCTGTCAAAACAATTGGCAGTGTTTTTATGTAGGCTGATTAGTAAGAAAACTAACCAGAAAACTACTCAGCCATACCCCTTTAGCTTGTTTTATTGTCTTGGATCAGTGCAGTTTAAACTACAACACTGATCATAATACAGTATGTGAGGTAGGTCGCATATGGCATTGTTGCAACTAAAAATGTGTAAGGAATTAACTATTATTGAGTATCCATTACTACTGTATGTATACTTACATCTGCAATTTATTTATTTATAAAAAATTTTTACTTGGCAACTGGTAGTTTTCAAATGAAATGAGGCAAGAATTATTGCTTGATATGTCCATCACACCTCGATACGCTTACCGGCCAGTGGTGTGGAACCAGGATAACGAGAAACACGAACACATGATGTTTTTGAAGTTCAGCAAAGAGAGAATATTTAAGTTTTTGGCCAGGAGCTCTGTGTCACGTACGCCCTATAGAGCAAAAGTCATGAACATGTAAGTCAAGGAGGAAAAGAAAGGAAAAGGAAACGCATTAAGATTTCACATTTAGACAAAACAGTTACAGCACACACACCCTATACTGTATGTATGCTTACTGTAAATGTTTGCACATGGGATAGAAATGTTTGCTTATCAGGAATCAAGCAGCACAATGTGGGGGTTGTTTTAGAAAACTACAGAAAACTTTCCAGTATCATGCCTAGCCTTGTCTAACCTAAACTCGAATTGGAACAAGAACAACATTTAAAAAATAAAAAATGTTTTTGCTAAGCCAGTCTCTCTTAGTGTGTCTCTGTGTGAGAGAGACATACTGTAGTTAGAGAAATATAACACATGCAGGAAACAATGCTGTGTAAATAAAGTACGTTGAGGACATCGAGGTTAACACTAACACTGTTTTGTGCATTTGATCAGATCAGGTTTAACTATGAGAACTTTATGGACATGCATGTGTTAGAAGTTTGCTATATACAGTAGTGCATTAAAGTTGTTGTATCTTAAGCTGATTGGAATCGCGATGACATGATGACTGGATAAATATCCCTTTAACATGCTTTTTATTTGATTTCTGTGCTTGTGTGTGTGTTTTCCTTTTTTCTGAGTGTGAACTAATAATTGTCAACTGAGGGAAAATATGAATGGACCGACTGGCATGTCTTTTTCATTGTCTGCTGACTGAAGGCCTGCTTGTCACAGGTTCCTGCAGTACAGGTAAGTAAAATGTAATAAATAACTTGCTGTACAGTGTGGAGTAAAGTTTTACTGCAGGGCTGATGAGTAAATTTTTGCGTCACATGTTTGAAGAAAAGACCCCACTAGAAGCGTGTGGGTTTTTTTTTTTTTTTTTTTTTTCTTTTGGGGGGGTCGGTGTGGGTTACAGCGTTTTCCAAACTTTGTAGCTGAACACCTTCAAATTTGTAGTGGGTTAACATTTCAGTGAAATGTTTGTAATGTGTAGCAGAATAATGTAACTTAATATATTTCTCACTCACTCACTGACTCGCCATCTATACCGCTTTATCCTATATTCAGTGTCGTGGGGAGCCTGGAGCCTATCCCAGGTTGCTTAGGGCACGAGGCGGGGTACAATCTGGACAGGGTGGCAATTCATCACAGGGCACACACACTCACTCACACACTACAGGGAATTTGGGAATGCCGATTAGCCTAATCTGCAGGTGTTTGGACTGTGAGAGGAAACCGGGGAGAACATGCAAACTCCATGTACACAAAGACGAGAATCAAGCCTGGCCGGGAATCGAACCCAGACCCTAGAGGTGCAAGGCGACAGTGCTAACCACTACTAATACATTTCTCTATTATATAAAAAACATTAACATTGGCCAGCTTGAAGTGCCTCAGTTCTGATTTTTCTTTTACTCTCCTGTATGTGAAACATCTGTTGTTGTTTTTTTTAAAGGGCTCTCTAAATGCACAAATCTGATGTTTTTCCAATCTGAGACACTTTTGTATCTGGTCCCACATTTTATATACAGTATATCTGATTCATGGCAATGTAACTTGAACAGGAAGAGGCAGTTTGGAATTCATGGGAAAACTTTTTGCCTCTGCACATGCATGGGAGGCTAATGTCAGTCAGCAGTGACAGCAGTAGCTGCTAAGACAGCTAAAGCAAAGCATTCAGGTTATTTCCTTCCTTCCTTATTACTGTCAATTATAGTTAATCATGTGATCAACATCATTTGACTACTGAACACCAATGCCATCACTCTCTCACTCTCACGCAGTTGACCAAAGCCCTCAAATACTCAGATGTATGAGATAAAAATGTAAGTCTTCTGGATAAGGGCATCTACCAAAATGTGATAAATGTAAATTAGAGGTTTATTAAATTATCGAGCTGATGTATCAATGTTTTACAACATTGACAGTTTTATTGTGATTAAATATGAAAAATGCAGCATAAATCAATGTCCTACATTACCTGGTCAGTACTGGCCCACTTTACCAAACTGATTCAGGTAATGTGGGACGGAGAGATAAAACGTGTTGTACCATAAAAGCAAAAACTCAGCAGATTAAAAAAACTTTGATTTAAAACATGTAAGTAAAACATGCATTTTTTTTTATACGTACAGTATACTGTGTATATACACACTGCCCAAATCCCAGCAACTGGATGCAGTGTCTGTCCCAAATCTGGATAAAAATGGGGGTTGACATCCAGCATAAAAAATAATAATAATAATAAAAAAAAGATGTATCACATACCTGTGCCACGCTTGTATGTGGCAACCCTTTGCTGAGAGCAGTGGAAAGAACAACCTATTTCATGTTACATGTACTGTAATGAATCCAGAATACTAGTTAAAATTATTAAATAACAGCCAGATGTCATGCATAACAAAGCTTTGAGCTTTATCTTTAGAATGATATTTTTTTAATTATGTTTATTTATTTATTTTCCATGGTGACTGTAAACTTGTGACATACAGACTGAAACTCCTGCTATAATTATATGTCTCATTTATATTTTTTAAATATGAAAATAGCATTCCACCCAGCCACATAATGTCTTTGTATTGATATAACATTAATATCCACTGGTGACCCCAACATAATGAACTTACTGTACATAAATGTCTATTGAACAAGAGTTACATGAAGAAACGATATCTTCACAGTGACATTTATGAATCAAATTGGCTGGATGCAAACATCTCTCTTCACATGAGATGGCTCCTTCGTAGAGCATTCAGAATACTGATGTTTGCCTCAGCACTAACATTTTCAATTGTGTCTTCCCTATAGAGGGGGAGTGTACATGTACAATATTTGCCAACTATGACTCTAGAGAGGCTGATGAAATGTAAGCTGCTGAAACTAGGAGGAAGGAAGATGGGTGAGTACTAAAATAACTTAAGCTGTGGGTGAGCAGACGGGGTTTGTTTCTCTTTGCATTATCGTAACTCTCCTTGTGCATACAATCAGACCGCTACTTTTCGGTTCACTGATCTGAGCTGAATCTGACTTACTGTGAGTCCATTAATCAAATCTCAATTGAATGAGTAATTTTAAAAAGTAGAAATCTGCCATATAGAAGTTGGAAAGGCCTCAGAAAAAAAGGATCTGTAAGTACCTGGAAAATTTGCACTTTATACTGTAGCATGCGAAATGTTGGAAGTCACCCTCAGATTGCTGTTAAGTGGGATTATGGTGCATTATATTCAGGTTGAATAGAATATATAATATATTTACAGGAGTCAGCTGATCACAAATACTCAATTTAAAGTTAACAATAGTGAAGTTATTGATATGCACAATGACAATAACGGTTGAAAGTATAAATTTCTTCAATTAGTGACATTGTAGTGTAAGGGTGACATCGTGCACTGTGCCAGCCTTACACTACAATATCACTGTGCAATTCTTCCTGTTTATGTACACTGGGGTTACATATGTGCGGCTGTTGTTTTAGAATCAATTGTCAGAATAAAGAATGTGTTTGTGTACTACTCTTCCCTTGATACTGTATATTGATGTTGCTTTAAATTGTTTATCTATGTTTATTTATTTATTTTAAATAATACAAGGAAACATATATTCACTTGTGTACTAGGATAAATATTAAACTATACTCATATTTTTCAATTTCTCATATCAAGTGCACAGGGAAGGCTTAGGCAAACCTACACAAACCATTTCAAGCATCATGTCCTTAATCAGAGTTGCATTCAGTGAAGAGGAAGGCATCAGGTTGTCCAATGTGTTGGTCACTGGATTGTATTCTCATAGGAATTATGTAATTAAATAAATTTTTATGATGCATATTGAAATGTTGTGAACTTGTCCTCCTCTGGCTGACACCAGTGCAATTATAAATACTTTGTCTTCTATAGAGATGTAAACTTATGCTAAATGTATTTAAAAGAACATGGGTGTCAGCATCATAAGAATATTAAACTGAAGTTCTCAACTTTTCAGCGATTCATACCTGAATATATTGTAAACTGGTTTTAGTAATTGCAGTCTTTAGCATGTTCAAGAAAGAACGTTCACATACGTTCAGCAATCATTACATTGCAATCTTTACCATGTTGTTCTAGGACTGAAGTCATGGCCAAAACACACATTTGCTGTGTACTGTTTCAAGTTCTCCTTTTTGCAGTTTGTGCCAGTAAGTAAAAATTATGCTCATTCAGGTTAAATTCAAGGTTCACCACATGCACCAAAAGTGAATGATAAATACCATCTATGAATGTGTATGTAACTATTATTTACCTTTTTTTTGTTGTTGTTGTTGTTTTAATACAGAACTTAGAACAATTGCATTGTACTGTCCAAATCAAACTGGGATTGTGGGAAAACCATTACATCTAACCTGCAATATTACATGTGAGATTTGTACACCTGTGAAATTTATATGGAAAGCATTAAAGGGTCTTCGTATCAACTGCAGCAGTCAGCAAAAGCAAATGATTATTAGGGGCAAAAGTCATATAGTTAATTGTACAATTCCAAGTGCATCAGATGAACACAATGGACTTTTTACATTTTGGGTACAAACAACATCTGGAATTAATAAAACAACATTCAACGTGACTATTAATAACCCAACGTTCAACGTGACCATTAATAACTTTTGTGTTTAACTTCAGTGCACATTGCTACATTTGGAAATTATTTCACTCCTTTGAAGGCGTCTTGTGCACCAGATAATGTGTGCATATCTAAACTTTCTAACACTCATTATGTGTATTTATGTATTCTGTAAATAAAATAAATGCCCATAAGTGTCAAGCAACCTTTTTCTCTGAAGAGAGATTAAGATTCTTGGTAAGACTGAAATACAAGTTGAACAAGAGCTGTTGCACAGAAGTGGTTTCAGGTTCTGAGAGTATAAAACCACACCATGCCTTTGAAGAGTAGAGAAAAAAGCTACTTGGGGGCAGTGGGGGGGGATTTATAAACTGTTAGTATATGGCTGTTATGTGTATATGTTTACCTATTTTTTTGTATTACTTAATTAAAATTTTTAAACCCAACTTTTTCAACTGGAGCTCTCTCTGCACTCCACTAATGTTATTTGTACAAACATTTCATAATGGGAAACACTGATTTATTTTATTTCAAATTGTTACATTATGTTCTTGTAGTTTTACTCCTTTGACAGTGTCTGCTGATTTCACTACACCAGAAAAATGTGTACATAGAAAATCTTTGACCCTCAATGTATATTTATATATTCTCTGAATAAAATATTCCTAAATTTCATTTAATAATATACTTGGAGAGATGCAGATTTGAGGTAAGATCAAAAAACAAGATCAACAAGAGCTGTAGCTCATGACAGGTTCTGAGGTATTAAAACCATATGGTTTTGAAGAGCAGAGAAAAAAAGACTAATGAACTGCAGCTATGTTACTTAGAAAAAAAACCTTGACTTCAAAAGTTTATAGAGTTTTGAATAAACTTAGAAAAGTTTAAGCATTTGTTTTATGCTTAAAGAATACAATAAAAATTTAATGTAATTAATATCACAATATATGTAATGTAAGTAATATCACAAGAGCAAGTGCTGGTACTGTGATGCAGTCATTCCACAAACACTATTTATAATCAATAGATTATGATTGATTTGTTTATTTAACCAGTTATTTAGCTCCACCAGCCCATTTTCCCCCACCTGGTGGATCTAATACAAGTTAGTGTAATTAACAGGGGTGAAAGTAGTTTTAAGTTTCTACAGATACTATGGAGCAAAAATATGAGGACAATAAACCACTGAAGTGGTGGACTGTCCTGTAAATCTTATAAGTTTAACTATGTTTACATGTTCTGGGGCTAAATCCCAAATACCATTATGTGTAATGCTAGTGTGCTATGTACTGTAGGGTATACAATCACTTGTTTGACTCACCAAATAGTGCCCTTGATTAGGGGTCACATACTGTAGGGATTTGAGATTCAGCCCTGTGTTAGAGGCTAGTTATCTTTATAATTCGCCTTAAAACACTCGAGGGCAATACTGACACTATACTGCAGTTTACCTACAATTTTCCGTGCATGTATGTGAATTTCCATATATAGCCTATCACATTGTACGAGAGGCCTCACCACTAAAACTATGAAAAGTTTAAAACAATCAGAACACAGTACAGGACACAGTATTTTTGTTTTATTATACAAAACAATACAGGACAAAGCACTAAACCTTGAGGCACTATAATTGCATACATTGCTGTCTATCATAATTATGTCTGACACATACAGTAATTTAGAATCAAATCAACTTTACATAATAGGCCAATATCTGATAAACTATTGATAACACTTTATGATGTTTACAATGTCAAAGGCTTTGGAGAGGTCAATAAAATCAGACTAAAGTCAGTTATAAAGAGAATGAACATAGACTTCTTTAAAACTGCACTAATGGAGTTGTCTCTTCCTAGACCAAACTGACAAATAGAAAATACTTCATGAAGTCCTTAGACACTTAGACTTAGGCACTAGGTATTCGTATACATTTACTAAAGTTAAGGCTAAAGAGATATGCCTGTAATTGTTAACTTGGGTTACCGTACTTGATAAAGGTGACAACAATAAAGATGACTTTGGTACCAGTTGAAGTTCATTAGTTAAGATAGGTGTGATAAAATTGGGCAGCCAAATAATAAAAAATATCTGTACCTTTTCAAAACTCATATTCAAATTTTATTTGTCACATACAAAAACAGATTGATCTAGCGTATAAATAAACAAATATATTTTAATATAATATAATGTAATTTCTAATTAAATATATCATTAAATATAAAAAAATATATTAAAAGTTAGGCTGGAATATACAAATTTCCAAAAAAATAAAAAAATTAAGTAGAATTATATAAAAATATAAAAATTACACACGATTTACAGAATGTATAAAATAAAAATATGGTGTGTGTGCGCGTGTGTGTTTCACAGCAGCAGTATAATTAATTGTCTTTTAACTAGACATCTGACTTCTTTAGTGCCTTATGTACCTGACTGCAAGTACCAGCCCCCAAATCAAATGGTGGATCAACAGCCTTACAGAGTGGTTTGACTCTTCAGTGATCAGTACAAGATCTCAGACATAAGTTAATGCAGCTACAGACAGGAATAAATGTAATGTTGCATAAAGTCTTAAAAACAAGACCATGGCAAAGGAGAGTTTTAATCAAGGCTAAAAGGCTGTCCAACTTAATATTGGTGTCAGCAGTGTTTTTTGGTCAGTTAATGTAATACTCAATTAAATTTCATTACAGTAAACCATGTTAAAGTACATTCTTCAAGTAGTTTGTATGAGGCGCCGTATAGGGCTTAAATTAAACTTCACTCATGCACACACACATGAAACGCTTGCATACACATATATGAAATATTCACACATACATATATAGTACTAACTGCTCAAACAACTACATATGAAATGCGCGCACATACACACAAATTCTCCGTGCACACACATCTATGAGACGTGCGTACATACACACAAACTCTCCGTGCACACACACCTGAGACACGCACAAAGCGAACTGTAGCGGTGTAGGGAACGAGTGAACAACGGATCTTCAGTTTAGCGGAAAAGGGAATGAATAATTTCCTATAAGTCATTACGTATCGCTGGAGTGTGCAAAAATTTAACTCGAAAAATAATTTATATATTTATTATAATTATTATCGAGGACGACATCATATAAATAGGACACAATAAT
>JAQMYJ010000006.1:21020127-21032126 GCA_030014305.1 Clarias laeviceps | reverse complement strand
GTAGTATATATGTATGTGTGACTATTTCATATATGTGTATGCAAGTGTTTCATATGTGTGTGCATGAGTGAAGTTTGCCCTATACGGCACCTCATAAGTTTGTTTTCCATCTGTGCCACCAACAAAATCAAATAAATCTCACAGATGTATGGTTTGCACAGACTGTGACAGATCAATCAGAATGAAATTCAGGTTTATTGGCCAAGGAACTTGATTCCATCTATATGGCATTAGTTTTATCTTTTTTTGTTTGTTTGTTTTACATTTTTTGTACAATATACAATACACAGTACAAGATGTGTGAAATATGTTTCACATATCAGGATGAATTAGAGAGTGACCGTTCTTCCAATGTAATATTTGTAGATGTGAAGTATGGTGGAACAAGCACGTTGGTGCTTTTATACAGCAGATTACATAAAATCAAAGTCAACAGTTTATGAGGGTGTGAGGGGTCTGTAGTAATATATTTGTAATTATATACTGTAAGTATAATTGGCAAAACTGAAAGACTGTATTGTGGTCATGAGCCCAGTCATAGGAATTTCCAAATAATCAAGTAGATTGGATGGTTCATTGGTTCCTATTGTGAAAGTTTTCATTTTGTAATTTTGTATTTGCATATATTTTATATATTTATAAATATTATATGATTACTTTTTTGTGTAAAAATTTGAGCAAAGTCAAGAATAAAAGTTGTGTTACTAGTGGGCCAGTGAAAATAATTTTTTTGTGTGTGTGTGAATTCTCTAATCTTTCCAAAGAAAATAGAACCACAAAAAAGTTCCTTAAAAGTTTTATTTTATTTTATTAATTATTATCAACTGGCTAGATTTCTAGCAGTCCATAGTCTTTTCCATGCACATTGGGTGCCAAGAAATCAGAGGACGTTTCCTTTCACAGTCTCAGGAACTTTTGACACATCTCAAAGAACGCAAAGATGATTTTGCATGGTATGATTGTATGACATGGTATGACATAATTTAATGGATGACTTTTTTCCATTAGAAATCTTACCTCTGCATTTTCACCTGACATAATCCAGGTTGTATTTTTGCCCCTTAGTTGGTCGATTATCTTATCTGTATCTTTGAATAACCCTGAATTTACTTAAGCTTGTTGGAAACTACTTAACAAAATCAAATATGTCTGCATAGTGAAGTAATAAAGAAAATAGCTGCCTTACAGTTTATATTTTTTATCTAGTGATCTGTAATTTTTCATGGTTATTGCAGTTCTGTGGAAATGCACATAGGGACATTATGGTATAAAAAAAGTAACTTCATGACTTACCCGTGTAGCTTTATTCTTCATGCTGTAACTTGGAAATAAGGACCTGTTTATTATTGTTGGCCTTGAAGCTGGTAATATGACATTTGCATGTTTGGCAGTAATTATTTAATTAGAAGATTTAAGAGAGGGAATGAAAATGTCAGCAAAATGACTGTCTAAGGTTTATTCACATTTGAGGTCAGCAACAAATGCACAAGACTGAACAAGATTTCACTTTTTTCTCTATCTCTCTTTCACATACACACCCACACACTTATCAATCAAAATTGAACGTATAAACATGACACAACAGAAAACATCTCAAGAGAAAAGTATTTTTTATTTCAATCCTTTATATTACAAAAATTCAGGGATCAGTCTTGAAAATACTGTATATATAGATTTAGGAAAATCTCTTGAGATAAATTAAGGATGTTGTACACTGTTTGAAAATGGGTTTACCTACTTAATGTTTTATGATATAATTAATGAAGGTAAGGTCTCTTAGCTTCTTAAAAATCGTCTAGCTTGGTACCTATTCTGACAGTGCAATGTGCTTTAAAATGCAAGAAGTGACCTTTCATTTAAAGAAAGTGAAAGCAGTGGGTGATGGATTGGCACCTCGTGCAGGGTGTCCCCTACCTCATGCCACAAGTCTCGCGACCTTCTATACAGGAGCCAGCAGAGCGGTGAAAGAGTTTTAGCTGTAACCATAGGGAGCAGTGTGACTCTATCTCATGAAATAACTTGCTTTCATCTTTTTACAGCTATAATTGTTTACTTGCTTTCTATTATGTATGTTTATGAATTCACTCACAGTATAATCCAAAGGAGGCTCTTATTAAAAATATAAAGGTATTTTCCCAAAACTATGTTCAGCAGCTACAAAAAAATATTTGGTAAAAGGTTTATTTATTAACTACAGGGGATTTACCAGTTAATAAATACAATTCACATGAGTTTCTGTGTCTCCTGGACTGTAAATAATTAATCACTGTTTTAATTAAGACATTAATTTAAGACAAATTCCAGTGAGTATGTAATGTGAATTGTAGAAAAGCAAACCACGTTTTATAAGTTGTAAATGCAGAAATTTAATTCAATAAGATTCTAAGGTGTTCCAAAGCATTCCTAAACATGTTTAGTGATTGTAAATATTTTGTTCTCAAAAATAAGTAACTACAAGAAAAAGTTTTCATTCTGAAGATGGGGAGGGAGAAATAAGATGATGAGATTATTCAATAAAATTCATCTAGGGCTGATGTAATGTGAACTACTGTGCATGTGAGCTATAGATGTAAATGAAATAAAACTTGGATTAGTGCATAAATAGCTTAAATTAGAGTTAATGTTTGTTGGAATCTTCCTCAGTGTATTTATAATTAGCCAACATATAAGTCAAAAACATAGCGATAAATCCCCTGGGATAAACAGCGACTCAGTTTTTGTTAAAATTATATTTTAGCTGATGAGTTGTCATCCGTGATGATGTGTCAGCCAGACATGCTGAGATCTGAGTGGAAACATGAGCTGAAAGAGAGGATGAGTTGACATCAGTTTTATCAGAACTCATGGGAGGATAATAAGCTCATTAAGAGATCGGATATAGAGGGAAAACAGAAGAGGACCGAGTACTTAACTGTGCAGAGCGCAATTAGAATGTTTGCATGGAGTAGATGTGTATCTCATGTCTCATGTCTCCTGATATGATCAACTCTGCAGATAGGAGGCAAAACGCTTTCATGCTGTGACTCATGTTGAACTGTCTCAAACATTTCTGAAAGCTTATGGGAGATGGGCAATCACAGTTTAAATGGATTACACAATTGCCTGTAGTGTGTTAATGGATGATTGTTGTAAAGGGAAGTTACTGTACATTGCTGACACATCAATCACCAGTTGTGTTACATCCTGGGTCATTGCACTGTAGCCATCCTATTGTTTCAATGAGAAGGTGAATCTTAAACGTGTGGTGTATTAAAGGTTAAGCTGATTTTTTTTTCAGTATTCTCATTTTAAAAGATGTCTAAGTCTTCAGCAGTCATGAAGAACAAAGGAGTTGGTAGGTTATGTGAAGAGGTTATGTTGTGGAGCCTGTGCGGGTCTTGTGCAGAAGTTTCCAGCTTTTGCTTAAAAAAGTTCTGAGAGCAAGAGCTTAAAATGTGGCTACAGTTTGCTTAGAGTATAACCATATCTAGTAATGCAATGAAATTGAGATCTTAAGGCATAACCACAAGTAATTAACACATGGGGCTGGGGTCTTAGTGCATAACTACACTTAATTAATATATTGGAACAGGACTTGGTGAATCTTAGTGTGTAGTCACCAAAACTAACTAACTAACTAACTAATTAAGGAATCAGATCAGGTCTTAGAGTTTAATGACAATAAAATAAACAGTTTTATAAAGTGTTTCAGCTGGAACTGGCTATTACAGATGTCCCCTGCCATACCTGAAATGTTAACAAACCTGTCTTCAGCATTAATTGCAGATGTATTGTACCACTGATGTGTGATGACTTGTCCAGGAATGCTTTTATGTCTTGAGTCAATATTGGTAACCACTTATTATTATACACTATAGACTATTGTAGTTTACCCCTAAACATAGCTTTCAAAAGCAAGTCGTTGCACAACAGCTATCTGATTTTGCTCTGGAGAACAGCAATGTTCATATACACCATGTGCTATCCCCCATACTACACATTGTTTGCACATCAAACAGGTGTTCCTTTATATCACTGAAACATCTGTGGAATTAAAATTGATTATTATTTATCAGACAATCAGGATGAAGGAAGAACCTCAAAGCAGAAGTCTTATCATTGTCCAGCCAACATCAGCCAAATCAGGAAGACAAGAAGAGTCAAATAAAAAAAATAAAAAATTGTAAGTTCCATGTGAAATATTTACTGTATATGTCTTCAGTTTTAGTCTGATAAGTAAATTTTTAATATTTGTGTAGAAACAAAATGTGATTTTACGTATAACAGAGTAGTAATGTTACAATAAGAGTTTGTTTACAAGCGTTTGAAGGTTATAGAGCCAAGTTGTTCATTGGTTTGTATATTGTACACTTGTTATAGAAAATGCACTGTTTTAGTTGAGTAAACCTATGCAAAATAAGCATTTATTTTGTATTTATTTATTAACTGTTAAGTCATGGACACACTTTATTTATATTAAACCTCGGTCATAAATATTCTTACGAACGACGGGTTCATACGAATCTCCTTGTTTCCTTCTGCAGTTCATTGACATTCATGGTGAGGATTATAGTTTTCTACAGCCTCCTTAGGTTGTCGTTCAATTCTTAAGAACAAATTAAAGCATTCTTGAGAAAAAATGTTGTCTTTTCTATCGTACGGTGGCCGTAGAGTTCTAACATTTGCCTTAAGGTTGCCTTAGGACCTTTCTACAGCCTACATTTTACAGACAACTTACTGTACGACATCATCAAGAAGTGCTAGAAGATTGGCTGATGAGCCGAATGTGGTTGGATGTCATTTGATCCGTGAACAACTTAATGTGTTCTTGCGGCATACCTACAGCCACTGTAGAAAGTATGGGCTTTTGTCTTCTGAATCTAAATGAACCCTGAACATCGTACTGTATGTTGTTGTTACTTTGTTCCGAAGGCGCTCCTAAGAGTGGATTTCATGCTGCGTTCAGAGAAAATCTTGGACAAGACCATCGACCTGGCCACCAACTTATGACCAGGTTACAAACGCTGGATTCTCATAAGGTCGCCTTAAGAAGAACGTAGGAAATGCTTGAAAATTTATTTTCCGGTGTAAGCAGGTATTCATATGGGTATTTGTGACTGCTGCTCTTTGTAGGGCTCTCACTAGCTTAGCTCCAGTACTGTAGCTCTGTGGCATTCTTTGATAACTAGACCTTATGAATGCATAAGTGAATGTTTCTTATTTTGGCAGAATAAAAAAAAATTGGCTAAACAGATTAAAATCTTATTAGTGGTGAGTTACATAGTGAGCTGTGTGTAGTTAATAAATGATCAGGCTTTATTAACTCACATTCTTATGTATTTTTTTCTATTGTTATTGTTGCTGCTTTCATAGGTTCTCCTACACTGTACAAAACAAAAAAAAGTCGTTCGGGCATCATTAAATCATTAAACGTGCACGGAGACTGCACTTTTACATGCAATCAATATGACTATATAGACTAGATCATCTTTTGGAATCAAATATGAAATGATTCCTGTGTCTGAAACCATATATTTTTTCACCCAATTCTGAATACATCAATGAAACACAGAGGGGCTTTTAAATGTGCAAATGGTTACCATGAAACCAATTTCACAGACACCACAGGTACCTTCCCTTTGAAATAATAATAATAATTAATTAATTATAAAATAATAATTAGGGTGCCTGAGGCTATTGCGCAGTACCATATGTCTCATATTTGTTTGTTTGTTTGTTTGTTTTTCAGTTTATTTCTGGTTTTAATGAAACTACTGAATGAAGTGATCTGACTGTCGTTGCCTCATTTTTCTGTCCGTCAGTTCTTGCGCTGTTGTCAGTGTGTTTTATACAATAACTATTAACATTTCAAATCAGTTAATACCACATTGGAATATTTAAGTACAAAAGCTAAGTTGATTCTGCACTATGCACCAGTGTCTATTTGTATTATATTATATTGTATTATATTACATTATATTGTGTTGTTTTTAACTGCGATTGGACAGAACTGTGTATTATGTTTTACATGAGTTAGAAATATGATAAAGGCATTGTGCTATTGTGCTCAGACACATAGTGTGTGTATGTATTTCCTTAATCCTTACACCCTACACCACTTCCAGCTACATTCTTGGCCATCAAAACAACTCATGTTTTTTACATTGCTATGACAGTGAAACAATTCTGTTTGACCAGATATGCTTTGTAAACAACAGCTAGAATAAAATTATATGATACTTTTGTGTACTGAGTCTGATAAATTGTACTTTCAAAAGTAAATGCTTCAGGGACAGAAGTAAAACCATCTATGCAGCAACTTTCACATGAGCCACACTTCCTGTTAGTCTCAATGAATGAAGTTATTAAATAATTTATGTTATGTTATTTAAGTTATGCATTACGCTTAGTATGCATTAAGCATAGTATTGGAACCATAAGCTGGGCCATAAGCTGGGTCATAAGCTGGGATAGTTAAATATTAAGTCCTGTACGGTCTTAAATCAAAACTGAGATGCATATAAATACAGGAGTTCTTCTTTGTTAAATAGTACTGTATAAATGTCGTTACTTCATATAAAATTGTGAAGATTAAATAAAGCCCTACTTCCTTTATAATAAATTAAATAAATGTAGCAAATGTTTTACTGTGACAGGCTTTAAAGTGCCTAAAGATACAATTTAAAAGTTATAGTTTATGTAGCAACCTCAGCAGCAAACTCATTTCCCCTTTCATCTGTTCCAACCTCTCAGCATTCAGCATCACCATATACTAATCACTGGCCTCATCATCTGTTATCATCTGCAACTGTTTATGCCTTAAGTTGGTTTTTGTGCTTCAATTAACTAATTATCAGCACAGCTATTATGCGGCTTAAGGTGCAGCTCTGTTGCAGTTACACAGTTGGGGGGTCTGGAGCCTACCCGTTCTAGGAGACTTTAAGCACAAAGCGGGATAAACTCTGGACAGTAGGGGTACACCAGGGGCACACCCAATCCATCGCAAGCCGGCACTCTCTCTCACGCACACACAAACTACAGGCAATTTTGGGAATGCCAATTAGCCTAATCTCCATGTATTTGAACTGTGGGAGGAAACCAGGGTTTGCAGAGGAAACCAACCAAGCACAGGGAGAACATGCACTCCACACATACAAAAAAAGAATGTATTAAAAGTTCACCTGAGACTCATCTAAAACGTCTGCAGTCCCACTGAGCAAAAGCAGGTTGTTACTGTGTCTTTATCACAAATTACTTTATTTTCTGTCCCTGTTAGCTATTTGCCTATTTTTCTGCTAGTTTGCCTAGTTTTTCAAACAGCTAGTTTGGGTTGGTTGTTGTAATCTACTCATATTCACCTCAATTTTGATTCAAGATAAAAAAAATTAAATAAAAAAACTATAAGCATTGGTGTTTTTTGGCACCACAGAGGTGGAAGAAGTTTAATCATATTTGTTTTGTTTTCACTTCCTCAGACAAAAGAATTGTTCCCTTTTTATGAGACTTACTTCTTCATTCTCTTGCTTTCCCCTAAGCTGGGTCCATCATTAACTCATAATTAGGGGGTGCTCATGCACCTGTATCCTGAAATTGCTTAAGGATGGTTGGTTAAAATTAGTTGGGGTGGGTGGAGCATAGATGCTGTTGGAGAGCAGGTGTTTTTACTCTAAATCTCTTCCATGTTGTAAACATGTGCACACACACCTTTTCTGTTTATGCTCTAAACAAGTTTGGTGTTGGACTGCAACCAAACACCATCCCAAGTGACTCATTTTGAAAGTGAAAGCTGCAGAGCTCTACACACGATATCTAGAACTCTAGAGGGGAATTAGTCATTGCTGAGTATTCTCTCTAGGATAAGTAGCAGCAACACCCTGGAGCTGTAAGTATCTCGAAGATTTATAGTTCACAGGCTACAGTTCAGTGCACTTTTTTGCCATGATGTGCTCAGGCTGAACTGGTGCATGTCTAATAGATAATCTAGAGCTAGAGCTAATCAGTACATGCAGAAGTGAAGTTGCCCCAAAATTATACTCACTTTTAAGTTAATATCGGAGGGTGTTTTTGTTGTCGCAGTGCTGATTATTTTGTACATTGATTAAAATGCTTTTTGGCACATTTAGAAGCAGAGTAATATTTAGTGTAGAATATGGTGTAGAAAAAATTTCTGTGATGAGTTTTTATTTACATTAAGGGTATTTGTTAATATTAGAAATCAACTGTCAGTTGACCGACATTAGACTGATCTTTTTTTATAAAATAAGAAATTTTGAAAGCCCAAATTTCTATTGCAGCTAAAACTATATTACACTCAATACAACACCATGAGGCTGCCTTTACTAACCAGACCTATTGCGTATTGGAACTTGGATATCTTATCTTGAATTTAAATACACACAGTACTTAAAATTTAACTAATGTGTTATACAAAGTCCAATATGGAATTCTGGACAGTGCATTAATAAAAATCTACATGCATAACATAATGTCATGAACACACTGCCACTATTTGGGTGGTTATCTGATAGGAAATATATTTTGTTGTTCTAGGACCGAGGTCATGGCTGGAACGTGTTTTATTTGCTGTGTTGTAATTCAAGGCCTGCTTATCACAACAGTCCATGGAAGTAAGTAAAAATAAATCAGTGTAATGTTTTGCTAGTGTGCAACATGCACAAACACACAATTTTCATAATAAACAATGTCTGCGCAGCATTGTGTACGAAACCGTTTTTTTTTTTTTTTACAGAATCGACAGAAATTGCACTAAACTGTCCAAATCAAAAAGTGACTGTGGGAGAAACACTGTTATTGAACTGCCGTGTTACATGTGAGAAATGTATCCCTATAAACTGCAAATGGAACAAAATAAATGATGTTTACTTGTGCAGCATTGAACCAAAGTCTACTAGTCGCAGCATTTTTATATTCAATTACACAATTTTTAATGCATCAAAGGAACACAACGGAACATTCAAATTTTGGATACAAACGACAAATGGAGTTAATGAAACAAAATTTAATGTGACCATAGGTACTTTTCTTTGTCTATTCCATAAAATATTAACCTCTCATGTATGACTGCAGAGCACATTGGTAATTTTTGTTTTATTTATTTTTCTAACAGTTTCTCTTCACACAGACATATCCCAACAAGATCCTCTACCTATTACTTCAGGTATTTTACTTTAGTTTTTAATGGTGTTCAATTAACATATTGATTTGCTGCTTTTCTTTGCGGCGAGTTATGTAATGTGATGTGGGCTTTATGTAACACAATGACTTTTGTCTTTTTACAGAAAAACAAACGGATGGTCGGTCAGCTACTGTTGCTGTGGCTGTAATGATCATGTTTTTTGTTGTAATAGGCATCATGGTTGCACTTTTCTTAAGAAAAAATTGAGTCAATTGTTTTTTACATCAGTTTTTGCGTAACAGAGGGACAGAAAAATATCAGGTAGAAAGTGTGCAATCCCAGATACAGTATGTAGCAGAAGTATTTTTTCACCTTTCTTTTTTGAATTCTTTATTACTGGTTTCTGTGAAATTTTTATCTGTACCTTATCACTGTGTGACGTCAAATTGTTTTCAGACTGCAAATTGTTTTCTAGTGTAAACAAAAAGGAATATAAAATATGAATATAATTTAGGTGGGTTTATAATGTTTGGTTGTACCTTGGAGCATATAAAACATGTAGATTAGTTTTAAATTGTAACCTAACATGTATTTACCCAATAAACTACATACACTATGTACATATATACAGTATATTATGTATTCTTCTATATTGTGATTATGTTATTTTGATTTCAACTGTAAATATGAATATGATCATTATATGAATTGTACATAATTCAAATTAAAATATTGGGTGTTCTCATCTGAAATCATTTCATTGCAAAGAGATTTTTTTTTCAGCCAATAACCAAATTTTTAATGGTATTACTGAAGCATTGCCAAACAAATCAAACTAAAAACAACACTGGTGAACATATTCATGACCATCAGCACATGACTGGAACTGAGAGCTCACACTAGTTAAGGAAGGAAGTTTATTGTCAGTGTTTTATCTACCGCAAAAATGTTTGTGGTTTGTCACAGAGGAAGCAGGAAGTTAATCTTATGCAACAGCAGTGACAAATATTATTTACTGGTGAGATTTCTTTGAATTAAAATGTTAACATCTTTTCTAGACTACACAGCACAGCGGGGTTAATGTCAATATTAAAAACCATGGATAAAAGATACACTAGATGTCATTATCGTTCTGCTTCAGACTGATAAAGCTAACTACTGGACAATTATTAAATATTTAACTGCCGATGATTTCATACATGCAATTGAAATTTTAGTTGTACTCTAAAAGGCCAAATTTTACAAATTCAAGTCTCTTGGGGGAAAAAAAAGACAAATAGGACCATTGTATTGTTTACTCTACTTATAACTGACTTTTTTTAACATATGTTGTTTTGAGTTCTCTGGAGCATTCGTGATATCTGAGAGGTTATATATATATATATATATATATATATATTTAGCTTTGGTTAGAGGTTTAATATGTGGCTTCAAAACTCAACAGAAACCACTGACCTGCTACACAGAACAGGTTAGTCCACACTTTCTTTTCTGATAATCATCAAGAGTTTGAACTTGAACTGATGATCTCAGATTTTGTCCTTCTTTGTTCTTGGAAATCTCACCCACTATTTATAAACATTAACAACAAGGGCAGACAATCTCCCATATAAAACACTTGTTAAATATAAACAGAAAACACATACTTGGGTCTGTTGGGTCGATGCCAGAATCAGTATCAAACTACAGTTCCCAAAACATCACATGGCCTACAACATGGCTACCAAGAACTACTAACCACAGCCATCACAGGGAAAAAAATGCTGAAAAAAAGCTTTGATTTGCTTAATACCTTATAAGGTTAATCCATTTCCTGCTTGAAAACTTTACCCAATACCCCGCCTGGATGACTTAATATAAAGTAACACTCATTGCACTCTGTATCATATTTTTCATCAGCATGTAGCTTGTGACTTTATATCAGCTTACAATAAAAAAAAAAGTGAAACTTAATGTGCTAATGACATTATTTTTTTGATAATAATAACCAAGATAATAACAATAATTTGTTACAGTATATTTATGAAATAAAATTGCTATAAACAATCAATATTTAGTATGAGGTTCTTTATTCTTCACACTCTGCTGGATCTGGATCAGAAAGTCTCATGACAATTACACTGCAGTTGCTCATATGAAAATGACTCAGCTGATGATATTGGCTGAATATTTCTTCCTTGTTTGCTATGATTAAAGAAATAGTGGAACCCAATTATCATTCAAAGTTATTTATCACTCCAAGTTTTTTTTTTTTCATTTATCATGAATGCAACTACCCTGCTGTCAATAAAGCTGTGCTGTAAATGATTGGTGGTTTGTGATGTTGTAGCATGTTTTTTAGTGCTAATTAATTATGCTCTGCCTTAGGCCAGACCCAGGATCTATTTTTATACATAACTTGTGAACTACCAGGAATTTTATACCAGGGGTGTAAAATTTAATTTTTTTTTAGTTATTATAAGTTTTTTTTTTCTTCTTGGGAGTAGTCCAACGCCTACAGTACACCACTAAGCCAGTAAATTAGCATATTTTAAAAATACATATTCAAAGCAAGGAATTGTCATGATGAAAAATTATGTATAATTAAAAAAAAAATAGTTAAAGGTAAACTTATTTTATACTTGGCTGGTGAACAATATGTACGGTGGCCGAGAAGTGCAAAACAAAATAACAAAACCGAAAACAAAATAACAAAACCAAATACAATATAACAAATCAGAAAACATAACGACATATCCAGATACAAAATACCAAATGAGAAAACACAACAACAATTCACTCAATCCGGAAAAGGTTGGTATAGGTCTCAAATTAAATTCTTATTGCTGATTGGATGAGACATCTGTCACTCAAGACATACAAGAAGTACTATCAAGTGAAGTCA
>JAQMYJ010000006.1:20931063-20947543 GCA_030014305.1 Clarias laeviceps | reverse complement strand
CAAAGTATTGAGATGAAATTTTGTTATTGACCAAATACTTATTTTCCACCATAATTTGCAAATAAATTCTTAAAAAAGTCTACAATGTGATTTTCTGTTTTTTTTATTATTTATATTGTCTCTCATATTTGAGGTATACCTATGATAAAAAGATGAGAGAGGCCTGTAACTTTTCAGTGGGAGAACTTGCACAATTGGTGGCTGACTAAATACTTTAGTTAAAGTTGCAGATGGAAAACCGCACTGTTTTCTTAAACCTGCTCCGTTAGAATATATGGCACTGTGAGATGAGGGGGTTTACCTCACTCTCTTGCAGACGCTTTTGCGGTGTGTGTAACAGAGATGTCCAGCGCTGTTTAAATAAACCTCTACTCTTGTTGTGGTACTATTTGAAGTCTCCAGAGTTGTTAATCTAATTTTCACTACAGCATAGTTAAACCTTGAATTGTGAGAGAGAGAAGAGGAGGGGAGAGGGCTACTGTGTTGAACAACTTTCACTCACACACACACACACACACACACACACACACACACACACACACTTTAGCGGAAACGCTGCTCTGTCTGGAACTTTAACAAGGAACCTCTCTAATGACACACGGGCGCACATGCACGCACTAATGGAATCACTGCTGTAAAGTAAAAATTAACCTGCACTTTACCTCAAGTCAAGTCGGCTTTTATTGTCACTTGAACCATATACAGTTCAGTACACAGTGAAACGAAACAATGTTTCTCTAGGACCAATGTGCCACATCTTCTTCTTTGTCTTTCGGCTGTTCCCTTTCAGGGGTCGCCACAGCGAATCATCTGCCTCCATCTAACCCTATCCTCTGCATCCTCTTCTCTCACACCAACTAACTTCATGTCCTCTCTCACTGCATCCATAAATCTCCTCTTCGGTCTTCCTCTAGACCTCCTACCTGGCAGTTCCAACCACATCCTTCTACCCATATATTCACAATCTCTCCTCTGAACATGAACACCAATGTGCCACATACAACATAAAGTAACAAAAACTAACTAACTAACTTGGATGCCTAATTAGCC
Organism: Clarias laeviceps; assembly: GCA_030014305.1. Taxonomy (NCBI): domain Eukaryota; kingdom Metazoa; phylum Chordata; class Actinopteri; order Siluriformes; family Clariidae; genus Clarias; species Clarias laeviceps. The sequence continues at coordinate 20,946,493 of JAQMYJ010000006.1, read as the reverse complement.
AGCTAGCTGGAACAGCACAGATTGGCATTTTAAGTTAAACAGAGAACTATGTACATTTTTATACAAAAGAGACAACATAAAGTACACGTGCAAATGTGCAAACAAGTGCGACGAATTGAAAATGCAACAACATGACATAATCACAAGTAATGAGGTGATGAGTTTAGGTAGTGGGAGGAGAAACAATAAAGGTTCCTTGTAATTAGCACCAAAGATAAAAATAATTTGTGCAAATTGCCAATTTATGAATATTGTGCAAAAGAGCATTTACAGGTTGGTGTGTACAATAGTTTGGGAGTGTAGATCAGTGTGTTTGCGTGTGTTGATTTTGTGTGTTGTACCTTTGAAAGGAATCCAGACAGCGCAATGTTTTCGTTAGTGTGTGTGTGTGTGTGTGTGTGTGTGTCATGTGTGTGTCATGTGTGTGTCATGTGTGTGTGTGTGTGTGTGTGTGTAGACAAGAGGAGAGGATGGGGCTACTAGGATGACTTTCACACACGGTAACAGGTACACTGCTCTGTCGGGAAAATTCGTTAACAAGGAACCTCTAACTTCTGGTTAGATGCTAAATGCATGTCGTTGGCTCTGTACAAGTACTTTGCACAATGACAATAAAGTTGAATCTAATCTAATCTAAAAATCATGACTTGTTGTGGTGGCAGGTCTGACATGTTCTCCTAGTTTACCCAGTGGACTCTATAACAACAGTTTTACAGCTGGTCTCTTGACTGTTGCCTTTCTTGCCTCTGTGGGTTATCTAAGTATATTTTGATACTCTTTGGGAGTTTTTCTTTTTCTTTATTTCTCCAATTTGTTATAATGGGTTTAACAATGCTCCTAGGAAGATATTTTAATAATATTGTCCAACTTTTCATTACTACAACAACATTTCAAAACCTTATAGGCGTTTTTTTGGTCTTCATGACTGCAAGATTGTCCCTCTCTGCAGTTTTATCCGTGAGACCTCTGTCATATAGATTTAATGTCCAAGTATACAGTTGAAGGCAAAGGGGTTTAAAAATAACAGTTGTAGCCTGTTTAACATATTTCCTTTATTTAAAGACAGGGGAAGGGGAATTTTTACAAGTTATGCCAAGAATATCACCGTTTTAGAATGGTCAAGTTATTTACCTGCATCAAGCCAGCATTAGAATTACTGGAACTAGGGTAGGAACTGTCCAAGATGTAATAAAACCCTTGATGGCTAGATCTGAAGCATCATGGAAATATAGAAAACAAATCATGTAATCAGAAGGTACTTAAACACATAAAACATTGGCTAATAAAAAGTTCTCAGCAGTTTTCTCTCAGTGTTTGGAAGTGTTTGAGGATTGGGAATAAGCAGCTGCAGTCATTTTGTCAGGGTTTTCTTCAGTCAGTTTAATTGCATTTAAATTTGGGCTTTCAAAGCAAAACCTTTATAGTCTTTGCCATGTTGTTTGCCATAACGTTCTGTTGGAACATACAAAATCAGACATAACATTAAAAGCCTTGGAAGATGAAGCAAATAACATTTGTCCAGGGGTGGGATACATTTGGCAGCATGTGAACAGTCAGTTTTTTACTTATGGCACTTTCTTAGGGTAATTTGTTATGGTTCAGTGGCAGGTCTTGTGCAGCGTTCCTGTTATGAAAATACAAAAAGTTGCCCAAGGAAGGACAACCAGTGCACCAGCAACAAGGTTATGGTCACCCAAGGCTCACTGACGATTGGGAAGCGAAGGTTAGCACCTCTAGTTGAAAAACAACCCTGCAGCATGATGCAATTAAATACATGCTACTGCAAGCATGATCACAGGAATGGTGTTACCTGGTTATTTGGCTGTATTTGGTTTGTCCCTTTGCCTTCAGACCAAATGTGTCTACTTTAGTCTCATCACACCATGTCTGCACAAGTTTTCCTATTTTACCTAGTGAGCTCCATTCAGTTTTACAGCTGGTCTCTTGACTGTTGCTCTTCTTGCCTCAGTGTGGTCCGATCTTGATATTGTCCGAGTTGTAATATATTTTTCCACTTTCATATAATGAATTCAACAGTGCTCTAGGATAATTTAAAGCTTTGCGTGGGCCGACTGGTGTGATTGTTTTCGGAAAAAAGAGAAAAAAAAAAAAAAAAACTTGTCTATGCATGTTTCCACTCCAAGCGTGGGAAAACAGGTCTTCATGGAGCTCACTTTGTGCCTACGAGCAGTGTCATGCTAGAACAGGTTTGAGCTTAGTTTTAATGTTGTGGAAATTGTAATGCTAGGAGTGTATTTTTATTACTTGAAATATGCAAAGCTTACAAATTAAGTAAAAATTATCAATGTATGTTTGACATAGGTAAGTGTATAGTTATATATCCTTATATGGGTTTCAGTCATATTTATTAGGAACATAAGTTAATTTCTTTGGCCCTATTGTTTTTCCTTTAATTTTTAGCTGAAAAGGAAGAAATAAAAACATGCTGAACTTTTTGGCAAAAAAAGGATGTACAGCGAAGTGTAAAATTTGTCCAAAAGTCTTGAGGCCCTTTAATTAAAGAAATAGGATCAAATGTTTTACTGTGACAGGCTGCAAAATGCCTAAAGGTACAATTAAAAAATGGGTTGTTTATGTAACAACCTCAGCAGCAATGTCATTTACCTTCTCGTCTGTTCCAACCACTCAGCATTTAGTATCATCAGTAAACTTATCACTGGCCTGATCATATCATCGTCTGCACCTGGTTGTCATTGGTTCAAGCATTATGTTAGTTTTTCATGCTTGAATGATTCATTGGTCACTGTGTGGCTAAGAAGACAAAAACATTTCTCTGAAATGGGTCAGATACAGGGGAAAAAAAACTTGCCAAAAATAAGAGCCCAAAAGTCCTTCATGATGCCTGGAGAACTATGTCCTAAGACTAAAATATAAAAGTACAAAGAAGTCTGGCTCAAGATGTGAAGAAATGAGTGGCTTGATGGCTCAGTAGTGTGTCATTTGCAGCATTTTAAACATACACACAAACCCTTTATACAGTTTATATACACAGACTAGTTAGTGTTTGTTAAAATATATGTAGAGAATGCGCATGGCATATAGTGCATATACTGTAGAAGCCTTTTTCACCTTAAACAGTGCTTACTTAAGGAAAGGCTGTGTTGCTTTAGGATAGATTTTCAGTGCTTATTTTTATGAAAGCCCAGTGTAGGTATACTTTGGATAAGGTCAGCTTAGAAATATAAAAGCAAGTTTGTGAAATCTGCTGAAATGTGTTCCGTCTTCTGGAATTGGATGATTAACACTTAATCTTAGAACTGTTTTTGGCTACTTTAATTCAGCTAAAATTGTGTCATTCTAGGGATACACAAACCCTAAGTAGAGTGTTACAAAAGTATTTCATACAGAGTTGAGAAAGTTACTGTAAGTAACAAGTAACACTTCCAGTTACACTGGTTTAAAGATAATAAATAATATAACACTAAAAAAAAATGGCTGGAGATACAGCACAACATTAAATTCTTTGTGGCAGCAGGAGGTTGGGAACCTCACAGAGAATGCGATCTGATGTATATTCACAGCAAGACTAGGGTAAGGAGTGCTTGTATTTGTAATTAGTATCCAATCAGGATAAAGACACATGCCACACCTATGTGTAGCAAGCTATCTTAAGAAATAGTCTAACTATACTTTATAATAAATATAATAAACACATGAGCACTATAAACTGACAACAAACCCTCATTTGTTTGAATACTCATAAAAATGCCCTAACGTAAGCAAGTTACATAATTAGTGCATGCCGTCATAGTGGATATCCTGTTCATAGCCAATTCCTAGTGAGTCAGGATGCATCCCGACTGGACTTCCTGAGTAATTCCACTTTTCTGGAATCAAAATCAGAATCATTGCTTATAATATTGCCCTTTTATGAGAAATGATTCATAAGTCAAGTAAGAAAAAATGCAGTGGGTAGCTGTCCTCCAACACTTTTATAGCCCTAGGCATTTGTGATGAACAAAAGGAATAATTCCTGGCGTACTGAATCATTGTTTTATACTAGCCATGACTCGTGACTAATTAACTGTGCTTATGCTTTTCATCTATATCATCAACTATGCATGACAGTAAACATTTGTGTTTGCATGGTTGAATATTAAACATGTATGTTGCAAAAAAAGTTTATTTTAGAACCAATCCCAGGGTAGAAAGGGAAAATAAGAATATTTTATGCTTATTTTGCTTTAAAACATTTTTGTACATTTCAAAGCTGTCCACTTGGCAAAACAGAGACAGCATTTTTCCCAGTGTTGATGGAGAATGCTTTGCGTGATGATGAGACATTTGCATCTTGTAACATGGAAAATGCCCCCAGGTCTTCTGTGAGAGAGACAGACAAAGACACTCCCAGGGCTGCAAAGGACTGTGCTTTCTCATCTATCTTCCTACTTTAATGATGTTCTATCTATATATAAAAAATAATAAATCTTTAATATTACAGATTCTGCACTATTTCTACATCCCTATTTAAATATAAGCAAATTTCAATTTACATTTAGGCATTTGGCAGATGCTCTTATCCAGAGCGATTTACAAAAGTGCTTTGGAGTTTCCGTCATTGGATAGATATGGACACTGGGTTACTAGGTTCATCGACCCCCTAGATACCAGAACGAAAAAGAGTCTAGATGCACATCATCCCTTATTCCTGAGAGATGGTTGGACAGGCGAGTAGTGCGTTATTGACCATGTTAACTGCTCTGTACAAAAGGTCAGACTTGCCTCATGTCCGATCTCTTTTATTAAAGCCTGTGTTCATCTAGCACTCTATCTAGGTTTCATGGTGCATGTGTTGAATCCAAGTCCAAACTGTATTTAAAGCAAAGTAAAACAGGGACAAAGCAGTTATGAGGAAATGCTGACATACCGTTTTTCACTACTGCTCTCAAGGCTTTTGGACCCAGCTGTAAAGAGTTACATATATTGTGCTTCTTTCTGAATCACCTCATTGATTTATTTCTTCTTTGCACTGTCTGTGTTTTTTTTTACAGCATTTTTACCGACCCTTTGCCTTTGAAGGTGGCTGTTTACGTAAGTGACTTTGCTTGATTTTTAACCTTGTGCATGTTTTCGTTTTCATAGACCTTTCCAGACCTAGAAAGAGAATGACTGAGCTAATTTTGAAGACTGTGAAAGAAGATGAAATGAAGCAAAGAGCCAACAAAATCTGGGGTTTCCGTTTTCTGCGCAGTCCTGTAGAAGTGGTTCCAGATGCAGATGGAAAAAAAGTAAAAGGGATTCGTTTGTCTGTTAACAAGCTTGAGGTGAGGATTTCTGTATAGGAAGGGTTTTTTTCTCCTGCTTGCTCATTCAGTGTTAGATGTGACTTCATAAACACCATAAATACTAAAGAAATATATATATTTAATGAGCTATGAAATGATGATTTGATTTGTAGGATTTCTTAATGTGGTAGTACTCCCAGTAAAGGTTTTAATTGTTCACTTAAAGGTTTTAATTGTTCACAGTTAAAGGTTTTAACTGTTCAATACACTTTTATTTGTGTAGCGCTTTTAACGATGGTCATTGTCGCAAAGCAGCTTTACAGAACCAAAAAGTCTTGTGTCTCTACGCAGGGTTCAGGGGAGGAAGCTCGAGCTCTGCCTACAGGTCAAACTGAGAATCTAGAATGTGGGCTACTCATTAGCAGTATTGGGTACAAGAGCCTACCTATTGAGCATTCTGTGCCCTTTGACCCTCACTCTTCCACAGTGCCCAATGACATGGGCAGAGTCTCACAGACAGCAGGTAAGAGGAAGGTTCAGCTCACTATAGTAGCCACTTGCCAGCAGTGTGCCTGTGTGTGTCTGGTGTTGTTCTGCTTGGTGCATCAGTTGCTCTTTCACTTTATCATATGGAAAAAATTTAACCAAAGGTAGAAATATTTTAATGAGGTAACTGCTTTAATTTTGGTTTTATTATTACAGCAGCAGAGCTCTGTAATGTTAAAAAGCGTCTTTTTACACAGGATATAACGAGATAATTGGCAAACTGTTATTTTGGACAGGTTATTAATAGTTTCTTTCTGTTGTAACACTGGGGAGTGTTTGCAGATTTACGTGTACAGTTAAAAAAAAATAATTATATGACGGATGTGGATAGGACTACAATCCGAAACAGGAAAACTAGTAATAATTAAATTATTTAACCTTGGCACATATCCTGAATGATTAGTCAATGTCTTGTGTCTGAAGTTGCTGTGGATCTGTGGAATGACTAAAACATATTTACGAGTACAAAGATGGTTCTTTATCTGGACTTGAAAACAGAAGATTCCACCACTATTGTTAAGTTAAAATAAATATTTATGAATCATCTTTCCAGGAGAAAATGTAAGGATGCTGTAAAAGCGTTGTGTTGAACAAAAGCAATATATTTTGTAGAGTGTGTGTGGAGTCCTTTTTGATGCCTATACTTTATTTTGAAAAGTATAAACTACATCATTTATGAGCCTAAGGGCATGAGATTCATCCTCCCGGTGGATACTAAGAATATAGATGGGCATAGAATACTTTGAGCAGTAGCAGATGTTTCTCAGAGCGTAAGTATTAGTGTAATTATCAACTTTTGTATGAAAGTGTCTCAATATGACATTGTGCATATGTTGAACAATATGCTATAAAATGTATTGATTTCTCTGAAGACTACACCTTAGAGAAAGGCTTTTGAAAAAGGAATTGGTTGTTAACATGGCAGAGGTCATATTCTGTCTCCCAGGATGAATAAAACCATTCAGTTTGAAAGTGATTTTTGCTTTTATGTCTTTTTTTTATTTATTTAAGAGTTTCCACAACAGTACAAACAAAACACTCAAACATTAAACCTATGTAAAAATGAATCAATATCTGTTGACATGTGGGTGTGTCTCAATTTATAAATTTTTGAATGTGTGTATATCTTTGTAAACATGTACATAAATGTTAGCCACAGGCCAAATATGATTTTGTTTGTTTTTGTTGTATGAGATTTTGTTTTATTTTTGTAAAGTGAAATATGTTGGTGCATGTGCGTACAGGTCTGTACTGCAGCGGCTGGGTAAAGCGTGGGCCGACTGGTGTGATTGCGACAACTATGAATGACAGTTTTGAAACAGCACGAATGCTATTGAAAGATGTGGATTTAGGAAGACTTGATGTGTCTGTCAAGAAAGCTGGTGCTCAAGAGATTACAGACTTACTGAAGATTCGAGGTAATTAAAACATGCAAAAGTGCAAACTGTGTATATATAATGGTATTGCATATCCAATAATTGTACATGGCAGCCTGGTGCCTTAGTAGGTGCAGCATGGTGGCTTAGTGGTTAGTCACTTTGCAGCCCTGGGGTTGGAGTTTTTAATCTTTCCTACGGTCTGTATGTTCTCCTTATATTTAATGGGTGTCCCTAGGTATTCCGGTTTCCCCGCCACAGTGAAAAACCATGCAGTCTAGGTTTACTGGCATTTCAAATTGTGTGCCAATGTGTGCCCTGCCTTGTCCCTAAGCGCCCCATGATAGGCACCGCCTCGTCGTGACCATATACACGATCAAGTGATACAGACAAAGGATGGATTGATGAATAATTGCATACGCACACATAAATATACACAAAAAGACACTTTTTAATATATTTTGTGCATCCTGAAGATACAACTGCGGCAAATACGTACTATCCATCAGACTGGCTTTTAAATCTTCTGTCCCATATGGACCGACCATATATACATATATAGTTTCCTTTGGTTTATACATCAGCCATCAGGATGTTATTTTAAGAGGTTTTTTTATTTTAATAACAGTGTTGAGGGGAAGTGCAGAGTGTAAAGAATATGTTGATGGGAGGTTTTGTAGTTGGATAAACTTGAGTTGAGGTTAGCAAATATTTATATGAACACAAATTAGTGCAAGAAGCTTGTATAGTAGGTTAGTTGAATATCAATAAATGTATTTTGTCACCATGTGATTTTGTTTTTATGCAAAAGCTAATGCAGTGCTTAGGAATGGGAATCACCAGGGACCACACAATACAATATAATCGTAATACCTAGGTGTCAGTTTATTTTGTAATGCACTACTGTAAGTACCAAAAGGTTAGAAATATCCAGATTTGATATTAAGTTGTTTTAGATTATGTTATAATTCTAAACAAACTTAGCAAATATTTTGCTCCTGCCACCCCAGACAATGTGCTGCATTCCAATGTCTGAATAGTTTAGTGCCATCACCTGTAGGATTATAGAGGAATGGCAATGTTTCACCACCTCTAATGGTGCTGCTACCTGTATTTATGTCTGTATGAATAAGGGGATCCTGATAACATTAATATGTTTATTATTAAGTGTCACTATATACAAGATTTGTCTGTACAGATTACAACATTAAACCTGAAGGTGAGACACTGAAGCTGATGTAACTTTAATGATGTTGAGGTAATTATGCTGTTCCCCTAGGCATGTCATGTAATCAGTGTTTACCAAGATGGAAAAAAAAAATCTCTGATGGAAAAAATCTCATGTTCAGTTGCTTATTGTGCAATAACTCCAGTGAAAGAAGTTAAGCTAGTATTTCTGGTCTTGGTCGGGTCATACACAGCAGTGGTTTTGAGGGCAAACAGAGGTGGCACTATAGAAGGCAGTCTAAATAATTAGTGGGATTCAGGAGGTGGTTTGGCAAAATATCAACTGTCGGCCTTTGTGTTACTGGACCAAGCACAAACCTTTCTCAGTCCCAACCTAAAAAGATTCTTTGTCCAAGAAAATTGTTCTGCTTCTGTCCTTCTTTCAAGCAAACTATAAAGTGAAATCTGACAAGACAAAAATTTTTCCTCTCCTATTTTAGGTTTATTGTTGTTGTTTTTACCTGGGAATATACTCTGTATAAGTTTAGAAATATTTCTACTTATTTTACCTGTTGTATGCATGTCATAGCACTAAATGCTAACAAGTTTTAGTTCACATTTGGATTATAATTAATGGAAGCAAATCAAATTATTAAAATTATTTATAAATTATTTTTCCCCCTTGAAAGCCTATAGAAAAATTTAAATGCACCATGAACTACATCACATGATATCTTAGAAATTGAATACTTTATGTCTTGAATAAAGCAAAGCTCTCTTATATTTACCATTATGACATAATTATACCAAAAGATATGACCATAAAGCTTATTTCCAGACGGGTTTAATAATTTACTTAGTGTAAACTTTGTGTTATTTTACTGACATATCATTTTGCTGATTTCTAAAAATAATCAGTTAAAGTAATAATAAGATGAAATGTGCCACTGGAATAAGATAATTTAAAGCTTGAAATGAGCACCAATATCTAGGCATAATCTTTAATTCTTTACAGTAATAAAATGTTTTTCTTGCTAAAACATCTGTGTCTGAATAGCTGATTAGCTGAGACAACACTAAAGGAAAACACATTGGAGCCCCAGACAAGACCAAAAGCAATAATTTAGCCTCTGTGACAAAAACATGTCACAACATGTAGACTTTCCCCGAAAAAAAGGAAAGCTTTGGTGTTTCCAGCTTTAGGAATAAAAAACCCAAACATTTTAGATAATAAAAAAAATAAAATGTGGTAATTTGTGTTCATTTGTCTGAACATTTTTCAGGAGTGAGAACAGTTTCATTCTCGGAGTGGGAGAAAATCAACACAGAGGAGATACGGAGGGGAGAAGCTTTGGGAAAGTCCAGAGAAAAAGTCCTGGATGTGAAAGAGATGCTGGAACTAGCCTGGTCCTGATCTATCAGATGTCATCAAATTTCACCTTGAAGAACTATGTGGTGATTTGATTAAGGTTTATTTGATTCCTGCTCTGCCATCTAAAGGATACCACGTTCTGATGAATGTTTAGTTTACAATTTATTTTTAGCTATCACATTAAACAGTAGGTCAAAAAGTTTCTGCCTAGACATGTAGCCTGGATGAGGAAGGAAGAAGTGAGTCATGCTTTTAATTAGGAACTATACAAAGAGCCTCTAAGATCAGGGCTGTAAATCTATCCATGTTTATATTATTATCACATGTAGAAAGTAGTTAAAAAATAATAATAATTAACATGGCCAACTACTGTGAAAACCCATATTTGAAAAAACTTAAAATATATTTTGTTTTAGGAGTAAATTATTGATTAACCACTGCATTCAATTTAGTTTTATTTTATATATTATTTTTAACTATGGCCATGTCGAGACCCGAATCTCCTGTGAATGCTTCTGTTGCACCTGGGATAAATCTCATTTTGACAGATGTTATTCTGGTTGGCTGCGTTTGTGGGTTGCATAAGCACACACAATGTCTGTATTTACATATTTCTGCATGTAGCAAAATTATAAATGGGACAAAAAATAGTTAATCAGAATTTTTAAACCAAGGAATTTTTCAATTTAGAAGGACTTTAGTTCTTGTTTTAGTTTAAATGTCTTAAACTAAAACAGTACAGGCAAGGCAGTAAAATGAAATGCAAAAATATACTGTATAAATAAAACGTTTATATATTGTATACTTTATATTGGGATAACCCATATAAAGGGAAATTTATTGAATAATTGTTTCTAATCAATCTGAACAACGCATGTGTTGTTCTGTTCACAGCAAACTCAATCTACAAAGAAAATTTGCTTCTAACACAAGGCAGAATTCAAAATCTCTGAAACCTCTAATCAAAGGTACTACTTGGTATGTGGAACAAGGGAATGTACACTCTATATAGTGTGTATATCTTAATTACCTCATCAACTATATTAACACTGGAAACCCAAAACCTGCATAACACTCAAGTCACACACGTAAAACCTCAGATGTGTTCTGCATATTAGTGTGCATATTGAAGTGTCACACTTAATGCCCTAAGTAATAAATTGCATTGTTTTATGTATGTTAAAAATGATCAGCTAATAAATGTATATCATTAAGGGTTTGTTTGTTATTTATGTGAATCTGATTTCTGATTGATATTGATCTGTAGCTATTTATAGGAAGGTCTGGTGTAATGCCAGATGGGAGTGATGGAAGTTATTAACCACAGTTATTAATAGGTGTTTGCTGGCATTGAATTTTAGTCATTCAATTGTCAAATGCAAATGTTGGCCAATAACAATAATATTAAGAAGAAGTAAAGTTCTATGTCCTAAATTACTTTTCATGTTTTACAGAATTACTTTTGAATAAGTTAAATACCATTTCTACTATTAAACCTGAATTTTCCACTATAACAATGCAAGAGGAGACAGGTGGTATGCCTTTATTTTTTCCCCTTTAAAAAAAACATTATTTTATGTTATTTTATTATATCTGTTGTTTCCTTTTGGAAGACAATCACTATATGAAGGAACACAATGCAATCTGTTTCCAGTGCTTAAACTATGGCTAGCTTGGTGCAAATCTCTTCAGCAATCTGATCAGTTCTGCCTCATCAAGTCAGATGACCCCAATCTGTGCAAAATATATGTTCACACCAAGTCCTGCAATTATGTCTCATCGTATAAAGTAGATCTGATGCTTGTTCACGTTCTTATAAATAGAGACAAGCTGATATTCTTTAAACATTTCATGGTGTTAACACATGATGTCTCCTTCCTGTTTTTTTATTGTTACTCCTGCACTCTCACAGTCAGCCAAGAGGCATACATGCAGCTGGTTATTCCAGTCTCAAACTGTTCACTGTGATGTGGATTTTCCATCGCATAAATCCTTTTGATCTGAACTGCCACTTTACAGAAGTTAAGGGTGATGTAACAGCATAAGGGGTCTTTTACAAATTCGTTGCAAATTATGTGCTTTCCAAGATGTAAAATCTTATAATGCATTTTCCCTGTACTTGTCAAGATTTAAAATGTTAGATTAGAACATATGATATTAATTACCTTGTTTTAAAAGCTCTTTTCTAATTTCTTATCTTACTTTTATACTAAGCAAAATAAATTGAAAATTTCATGTCAAATAAAATGTTCTTGCTGCATGGGCAGATCATTTTACTAGTTTTAAATGAAACAAGATCGTTAAGATCATATGTCCAGGGCTTTGTAATTTTTTTTTCTACATCTTTGCAAGCACAGAACAATTGATGAATTGATTGGTGTTTCAGAACAGACAGACGAATACAAATAAAATACAACCAAACCAAATCTGCATCTAGGCATTTGGCAGATGACCTTATTTAGAGCGACTTCCCTTTTTTTTTTTTTTTTTTAAATCTCATTATACATCTGACGGTTAAGGTACTCGCTCAAGGGCCCAACACCGTAGTGTGGTGTTTTCCCACATAAAATGCAAACGTTTAAAGTAAAAAAAATAATAAAAAATAAATAAAAAATGGATCAGTGAGACTATACAAGTTGCTCCAAATCCATAATCATTGTTGTTTTGGGATTTGAAGCTGGGATCTTCCAGACTATAGTCCCATGCCTTAACCACTGAGCTACAAATGATATACTGTATATAAATATAAATATACACATTAGATTTTATATTTGGTAAGAAAGAGGGTAAATTAAACAAGTACAGGAAATATAATAAAATAGAATGCAGTTATATACACACACATATTTACCCACTAGCTTGCAGACAAGGGGGCTGCTGTGTACGACAACTTTTTTTACACACACACACACACACACACACACACACCAGTTTACCGAATAGAGACTCTCACTCACCACAAACACAAAAATAAAAGATGCTTGGCGCGCACATACATGGTAACAGTATTACAGTAAACAGTACACACGCGCACAGATGTTGATAATACGAGCGATACGCGCATTGACCCCGAGTATGAGAGACGTTTACCCAAAATTCCACAGCGCGAGAAAGAAGAACCATTGGTTCAAATGTGATCACTTGGTGCTCAGCGTCAAAACAAGAAGCACATGCATTCCACATGGTACTCGGTACTCGTATATCAAGACTTGCTTGTTTGATCAAGTCATCAGGTCCAAACTACAGGCCCATTTCTAACCTCCCTTTCCTTTCAAATATGCTGGAAAAAGTCATTGCTGTACAGCTTCAGTCTCATCTAAAACAAAATTATTTGTTAGAGGAATTTCAGTCTGGTTTCCGCCCCACCACAGGGTGGAAACGGCTCTGGTTAGAGTCACAAATGACCTGTTGATCTCGACTGATGCTGGCTTTCCATCGCTTCTTATCCTGTTGGACTTGTCTTCAGTCTTTGATACTGTTAACCACAACATTCTTCTTCACAGATTATGTCATACTGTAGGTCGCTCTGACTGTTTACAAGTGGTTCTCATCTTATCTTTCTGAAAGAATGGAGCATGTTGCCCTGCCCTGGGAGAGGCTAAATCCGCTGCACACATTGTCACCTGTGGTGTTTTCCCACATAAAATGCAAATGTTTAAAGTAAAAAAAAAAAATAAAAAAAACTATATATATAATATATATATATATTATTTTTTATAGAGTCAGTGTGACTATACAAGTTGCTCCAAATCCATAATCATTATTATTATTATTATTCCTCCTGCAGGATGGAAAAGGTCAAGCCTAAAATAACAAACTGTATCCATCTCAACTGCTTCCTTTTCACAGAGACAATCTGATATTATGTGATAAATACTTGTATATTTTAAAAGCTACTCTCAGAACACCACATTCCTGCTCTCCAGCATTGTCTATACTTTTATTTTTTTATTATTTTACTTCTGGCAAGAAAACAAAAAGGATTAAGTGATGTGGAACACAGTAGGCAGCCTCCCTCATGAATCACTTCCGCTGTACTTTTGACTCTGCGATGCCCTTGTACTCTCATAGTACTGAAGAGACTTTATGATTTTCAAGATCTGCTCCTGCTATTTTTCTCAAACCCCCTACAATTTTCCAAGACTTGATGTATATATAATGCTCATGGAGATAAAAGGCAACCCTGTTTTAGTCATGTCCTGTCAGATGACTTGGATTCCCTATTTTGCTGACCTTCCTGTGAACGTCCTTCCTATTAACCTTTCGATCCAGACAATTCAAAAGTTCATGTGATTTTACTCAGCATGGCTAGCAAAGCAGGACCGTAGCGTTTCTTAGTGGAATAGTAGCAATTCTTGACTATGAGGTAAATTGTGATGATTTCAGGAGGTTTTCGTTTCTTTTTAATGGCTCCAATTTTTCCCAAACTGTGGTAACAGGGGTTGGGGGTTAAGGTAAGAAAAAACAAGAAAAGTTTTCATAAAAGTGCCCCAATATGTTTGATTTTGTCCTGTTCACAGCACAATGCAAAATTATTCTACCAAGGCATTTTGGTACTAAAATGTACACTTTGGTATACAAGTACTAACATTTTGACAACTTTTTGACTTTTTGGGTTTTTTAACTCTAAATCTGTCTTTACGCTACTCATGAATAGCAAGGTACAAGTTACACAATACATGACCTACTGTGGTGCAACTTACAGCTGGTTTTCCCATCTGGAGAGTGAAGGAATGACCAGACATACCTCAAAAGTGCTTCATTGGAAGGTTTAATTTTTTTTCTATGAGTAAAAATTTCCAGTAGGATTTTTAGGGGAAGGTAGGGAGCAGTATGAAGAAGTTCTCTCTCTCTCTCTCTCTCCCTCTTTCTCCATATATTTTTTACTGATACTGTGATTAAAACTGTGATCTATGGTCTAATAAACTATGAAGAAGTTGATTAGAAATTTTGAATTAGAATTGAATTGAATTACAAATGTAATTAGGTCATATGATATAAATTACTTTTCTGTAACACCAGCTCAGACAGTAGTTCCAGCTCAGATGGCAGGTTAATAGTATTGTGTTTATGGTAAATTACATTGTTATATTAACATCATAATATATGATTTAGAATACTGTATAATATGATATCCGTATAATTTGTGCAATACCATCCCCTCCCCTCCAATGTGCAATATCTGTATATTGAATAATGCTTAGTGTGCAATAAGGTATTTAAAAATGCTTAGTATGCAATCCGGTCTTTTACTGTTTTAGGACCGTTTTTTTTCCTCCTTGTCTATTACTCTTTGCCTTTCCTCAAAAAAATTTGGGATTAAGCCCCCAAAAAAATTGTTAAATGGAGAATTGTTGTTCTTATGCAAGTACTTCATCAACATTAAGTGCATCTGTTATTACACATACAACAGCTAGTTCTGACCAAGTAATCTGATTGGACGAGAGGTATTCCATGAGTGCTAATGAGAGTTCAACAGCACTGGGATGTTTATTTGTGTTGCCAAGCTTCACAGGTTTTGCAATTAAATGTTAATTATACTAACTGTCAGTCACCAGCTTAACCATCCGGTTGTTCACGGAGACAAATATCTGATTATATAAACAAACAATAGAATCTGTTGATAATAAATGATGTTCATGAGCGATATACACTACCGTTCAAAAGTTTTAGAACACTTTCTAACTCCATGATGGTTCCTGATTTTTATTTCTTTCTACATT
>JAQMYJ010000006.1:20904706-20930963 GCA_030014305.1 Clarias laeviceps | reverse complement strand
TTGTTACGTAATTACCTAATTCCATATGTTATTTTATAGTTTTGAAATCCCCAGTATTGTTGTAGAATGTAGAAAATCACTAAACAAAAACAAAGAAATTTGCAAGTGTTCTAAAACTTTTGAACGGTAGTGTATAAAAGCAATATCACACTCATGGCTGTGCTGTTGCATGAATATCAGCACAGCTCTGATATCTTTGGCACTCTGTCTGTTTCCTGTTGCGTACGGCTGCATCACACCTGTGCTGATATTCAGTGCAGCGTCACTCACTCTCCTGCTATATTACTTAAGTATATCTGTACTTACGCTCTAAAAAGTTTCATGTCTGGAAATACGCTATATGCACTATGGAATAAAAAAAAAATTCTTGGGTGTAAATAAATTTTATTAGAAATTTCTACAATAACAAACATACAGCATGTGTTATTAGTAAATGCCATATGTGTGTTGTTTTCCTCCTCTGTAGCGGTCCATGTACCGCAGCGGCTGACCGTGAGGGTATTTTTTCTGAGGTGGATGATACACCGGTGGACGGTCATACTCAAACACTGGCTCTCGCATATCTGTGGAGAAGAAAACCCATTATGTTTTACATTTACTCTCTTTTGATTCTTAATTAAATATTCATGTTTAAAAAATGCATTTGGCAGCTTCTTTTTTGGCAGTTTTTTGCAGCAACGATTTTGCATGTGGTTACTTTAACAGATCCAAAGCACTCCAAAATCTTATTAAATTAAAATATAGAAAATAATCTGACATGCTTGGTCATCATAAACCAAGCCACACTTTTTTTTTTGTACATGCAAAATCAAAAATACATAATCAGTACTACCGGAAAGAGCCCTCTTGAAAAGGACATCCAATCATCCCCATTTATTTACAATCCCCCGGCGGAAAATTTTGTCCTGATCTAAACCACCAAGATTTAAATAAAGATCTATTTGACATCTGGTGGCGTTCAGGCAGGATGTTTAGAAAAACATAAACTTGTTTTAAATTCATTCACCCATGATTATGCATCCACTTTCACAAACTACTACTTCTTTGAAAACCCACACAGAGCTGGTTACATAAACTGTCTGCAGTAAATAAACCTTACTGAGCAATGTGTGAAAGGTACTGGTGACAGAATTGTCCCACTGGCTCTGAAAGAATGCCAGTCCAGCAGGAGTAATGACGTCTTCATGTTTCCTGTAGAAGTCCATTGTCTTGAAACTTCGCTGCTGCAGACTGTAACTGTAAGCACAGGTAAACACACCCACACACACAATTCTGTCAGGTTCTCACAGGCAAGAGTAGTCCAGTTTAATTTCAGTGTACACACACAAAATAAACATTCTGATGACATTAAACATTCAGCTTCGTGCAGATCATTTCGGGGAAATGATTCTCAGTGATCGAGTTGCAAGGTCAGATGATTTACCACATTCTTAATATGAGGAGCTAATGAAATTCTATAACACAATGTGTACCACCATCATCTCTCACAATCTTAATCACTTAATTAATCTTAATTTCCTTTAGGGAAATAAAACAGAAGATCAAATATGCAAATGATGTACAAAGTTTCTGAATCATAGGTAGCCTGTCGATTTGATTATTTAATTTTTATTCAAACAATTTTCAATAGCACTATTGTTTATTGGCTGTTTTGATATTTCTTACAGTTTTACAGCACTGATAACTACTGAACGTGTCTAATCAGCATTAATATGCTAAGCAACTTGTGTTGTTGATTATTTAATCAAATTATGCACATCAATGCAAATTATTCTGCCAAGGCATTTGAAGTACTAAAATTTAGACTAGTTTTTAACTCGAAATCTGTCTTTATGCTACTCATGAATAGCAAGGTATAAGTTACACAATACATGACCTACTGTGGTGCAACTTGCACCTGGTTTTCCCACCTGGAGAGTGAAGGTATGACCAGACATACCTCAAAAGTGCTTCACTGGATGGTTTAAATTTTTTTTCTGAGTAAAAATTTCCAGTAGGATTTTTTTTTAAGGAAGGTTCTCTCCCCCACCCTCTCCTTATATTTTTAATGACACTGTGATTAAAACTGTGATCTATAGTCTAATAAACTATGGAGTTTATTAGAATTTTTTTTACTCCCTAATAAGTCAAGCATGTAATTACGTCATATGATATGAATTACTTTTCTGTAACACCAGCTCAGACAGTAGTTCCAGCTCAGATGGCAGGTTAATAGTATTGTGTTTATGGTGAATTACATTGTTATATTAACTTCTTCATAATATATGATGTAGCAAAATACTGTATAATATGATACCCGTATAATTTGTGCAATATCTGTATATTGAATAATGCTTAGTGTGCAATAAGGAATTAAACATGTTTTGTATGCAATACGGTACTTTACTGTTTTAGGACCGTTTTTTTTTTTTTCACCACTGTGCAGGTGTGAAATCACTGTGCATCAGTTCATTGGAACTGCGGTGCGAGCAAAAAAAATGGACACCGCACTTGTGATTTGCACAAAAGAAGAGCAGCGTTCAGTGATTTGTTTTTTGTGGTCTGAGGGTCAACTCACAGAAAAGCAGAAACAGAAGCGTTTAGATATCTGCAAACTAAATTTGGACCGATACTCTAAGGAAGGTGAAATTCTCTTGGACAATCATTACTGGTGATGAGACATGGATTCATCGCTACATGCCTGAGAGTAAACAGCAGAGAAGAGTATGGAACGAAAACATCCTCAATCGCAGACCGAGAAAAAGTTCAAAAGTCAACTATCACCTGGAAAATTAATCAAATGCTTACAGTTTTTTGGGATTCTCAAGGGCCATTATTGCAACATTAACAGGAAAAATGTTCAACAATCAACAGTGCTTGTTATAGTGAGATGCTTATTGAGGAGCTGAGGCCTAAACTGCGGATTAAACACAGAGGACCGATATCCGAGGGCGTCGTGATCTTACATGACAATGCACTTCCGCAAACTTCTGTCCAAAAGTCCTCCTTACTTCCTCCCTACAGGACTTTCACCTGTTTCATCCGCTGAAAGCAGTCTTACGAGGACAAATATTCACTTTTGATACATAAAAAACTACGCATTTAAAAAAAAATAAAAGTTAGTTAAAATACATTCTACAGCCACAGAGCAGATAATGTTAGTCTTACCCTTGTAATTTTAAAAGTGTGAATTAAGTCTGAATCAAAAACTGACCAACCAAAGATTAAATAGCATAGCTGATTAAACTGCACAGCTCTACATATTTCATGCTGTAAACTGCCTATTCCAGGAGGCTTGGGGCACAAGGCAGGGTACACCTTAAACAGGGTGCCAATTACACACATCCACTCATTCTCACATTACAGACAATTTGGGAATGTCAATTAACTTAATCTGCAGGTCTTTGGACTGTGGGAGGAAACTGGAGTACCCGGAGGAAACCCACCAAGCACGGGGTAAACGGAGGGTGGGGGGTAATGGGGGGAGGGTGTGTAATACAGGCTACAGCTCTGGGGAAGAAGCTGTTCCCCAGTCTGTTAGTCTTTTGCCTGATGGGAGGGACACCAACAGTCTGTGTCCTGAATGGGTTGAATCCTTGATGATGTTGCTAGCTCTCTTGTGTAGACAGCTAGCATAAACTATGTCAGGGTTGGGGAGCTTGGTTCTCAATTCTCTGTGCAGTCTTAACTATCCGAGTCAAGTCTCTCTGCAGTGCTGCCGGTGTACCTCAATGTGATGAAGTGACACAGAATGCTCTCTATCGTGCTCCTGTAGAAATTCACCAAGAGCTGAGATGGTACATTGGCCTTCTTAATCTTTCTCAGGAAGAAAAGCCTCTGCTGAGCTTTCTTTACTAAGTAGGAAGATGTTAATGGTTCATGTTGTGATGCGCAGACCCAGGAATTTGACTCTCAACCTCCTCACCATTTGTGCATGGGGGGGCTTGTTTTTCTGGTTCTCCTGTAGTCCACAACAATCTCCTTTGTTTTAGTGGTGTTCAGAACTCAACCAGATGTTGGATCTTCCTCTCTGTAGCGTGTATTCATTTCCGATATCAATCGCACCATTGTGGTGTCGTCAGCAAACTTTTTCATGGAGTTAGAGGAGTGGATGCAGGTTAGCAGTTGTGTGAATAGGATGAAAAGAACTGGACTGAGGACACAACCCTGAGGTGCTCCTGTATTCAGGGTGAGAATGTATGATGTGTGGAAACGCAAAGCTAAAATCACCTAATAACAACATCCTAACATGTGTTGGGATGCTCCGGATAGGACATCCTCTGTTGATCTCTTCCCACGGTAGGGAAACTGGTGGCTGTCCAGTTCAGTGGGATTTTGATGTGGGAAAGGACAAGCCTCTCAAAGCATTCCATAATAATTGGTGTCAGAGCAAGTGGGCGATCATTCAGTCATCAGGCGAGTCATTCAGACACCTGTTTGTTTTTTGGGCACTGAACTATAGTGGTGGATTTGAGGCATGTAGGGACAAAAGCCTGGTGCAGGAACAGGTCGAAGATATTGGTATATAGATGGGAGAACTGATTCAATTACATACAACATTTTATAATTTATTTATAATTATTTATAATCCTGTATAGGGTCGCGGGAGGCCTGGAGCCTAATGACTCCGAAATAGTTTTTCATTTATATAAAGAAAGAAACACCCACGCGCATGTGTGCATCAGCAGATCCATGGTGATTCCCATTCCTAAAGGCTAGTGACTTGATCAAAAGATCACCGATTCAGGCTCCAGCTCCACCTAGCTGCCACAGTTGGGCCCTTAAGCGAGGCTCTTAACCCTGTCTGCTCCATGTCATGGCTGACCCTGCGCTCCCTAACAAGCTCAAATGTGTACATGTGACAAATAAAAACATCTTCTTCTGAAATACAATCAATGCTGCAAAAGGAACCCTAAAATATCTAAACACCTAAAAAGATTATTACTATTATAAATAATAATGCATTTTATTAATTTTGATTGCATTGATTGTGTAAAGCTAGTTGGCGACAATGACAATTGTTAAAAGCGCTATACAAATAAAATTGAATTGAATTGAATTAATTGTAATACTTGTTTTTTTACTTAGCTATTTTTAACGTTTTGGAAACGATTGGGCGAACTTAGAGTGAATTATACCCTTTTTGAAACCTTCAGGAAATACACCCACACATTCTCATACATACAGTGTATCAAAGGAAAATGCGAGTTAAGGGTGAATTCTGTCTGCAATTTGGGTTTTCGGGTTTATGTGTTGTTGGGACACCATCACATTCCTGAAAAAATAAACAAACCAGGTGCTAGTACACCTGGGGTACTTATTAATAAGAGAAACCAGATATGGACTTTTGGGGGGTTTTGTACAAACAACTTCAAGCTAAGCTAATCATCAGCGTAAAGCTTAAAAATTTAAATTTTCTTTATTGTTTTTTTATGGCATGCGATATTAATACAAAGATAAGTTAAGTAATTGATATTTTAACTGAGGAACCCTGGGATGCCATACATGGTGTAGAAGAACCACGCTTGTTTAGCAGCACACGGAGAGCTCTTCTTCACTGAACAACATAGCAGAGTTTCTCTGGAGGTTATTCTCTGGTGACCAGGAATAAGACACGTGTGGTATATTTTACCAGGGTTTTTTTTTTTTCTTGAAATAAATTTAAATAATTTATTGAGCTGACGCCACTTCACTGGTGTGTTAAAATGTCTAGGCTCTGAGACATATAATTTCACTCCAGCTGGAAGCTCCAATAAATAACATGTCTGCCTAAAAAACGCAGTCACACATTCCACTCTCAATCCACACATCACTGAGTTACTAAGGGGAACGATCAAGTACTGACATAATCTTAATGAAAATACAGTGCACTTTCCAAAAAAAAAAAGAAAAGATGTACAGGAAAAGGTTATATCATACAATCTCCCTCTGCTTCTTTGCTTGTGATGTAATGTCTGTTCACTTCAGCTAGAACAATGTTTACTTTCATTAAAAAGAACACAAAAAATACTTATGCTGTATACACAATAGATGGTATGATACGGGTTAGTGTTGTGTACATTCTGTGTGTGAAAGCAGTAAAACTTTCCATGAGCTCACCAGGGATTTGGTCTGAAATCCCTACTGAAGTCAACAACAGCTTCCTGCTTGAAGAGGATAAAGACGTATCTGTGGAATCCCGTTCCTTTGGGGGGAATTGGCGGCATGTAGCGGGAGATCTCGTCTCCGGAACATACACCATTTCCTGAGATATTACCACTGGAAAAACCGAGAGGTGAGACACAGGTGGTTTGAGACAGTAACATTATTATCATAATCCAAACATAAAAAACTAAAGAAGAGATTTTTTTTGTTTATAGTTCTAAAAGAAAAAATAAAACTGTAAATTTTGATGGTGTTGAAATCAAACTATAAAATTTGACTTGATTTAAACTGGATCACACACGATTTCAAAACTGTTACTGTACTTCATCCGTGAACCTGTTTTTACATTTCCCTCCTCTGTTCAGCTAGAGCTTCACACTGTACAATATCAGCTCCTAAGCCTCTACCATCTGTAGATGATTCAGAGTTGGAATACTTACACCAGCCAATGTACATATTCCTGCTCACCATCCTGCAAATGTTCATCTGTGAATTTAAGCAAATAATTAATGTAGCAACAGTGTAAAAAGGTCACCATCGCCATCTTGTGGTGCAACTTGAAATTGGCTACTAACTCAACTACTTCTCTTTCTGTTAAAATGATACCCACCTGGACTAATAAAATGCAAAGAAGAAGAAAAAACTGTCTGGATTTGAAGTAAGAATATTACAAAATTTTACTTAATTCATTTGTTTATTTTTTTTTTACCTGGGCTTGTTAGAAGCAACGTCCAAAGAGAATCCTCTTCAGCCTCGAAGCTAATATGAGGAGCTGATGAAGCCTGGAACACAAATTAAACAAATCAGTGGCTTTATGAAAAAGTTTTTTTTCTTTTAAAACAGCACCTGAGACAAGTTGAACGTTACTGCCTGGGAGATACAGAGCCTTGTTTAGGTAGCCTCACCTGACTAGGTGATAAATGATTGCCATAATGCACCATGGCATTGCTGTCGTCTCCATACGTCACTCTCAGCATTACCCTTGGAATAAAATAGGCTATGGGGAAAAGGTCTCTGTATATCCCGTAGTGCTCGGCCAGTCTCCGGATATGGTAAGGACCGTTTGTTTTCTCCCATTCCTGCTTCACTTCATCCAAAGGAATGCGATCTAGAATGCAAAACAGGAGAGCACGACAATTATGTCACATTAATTATAAGTTGCATGACTTGTTTTCAATCTTCCTAAATTCTCCCACACCACGTTATTACTTTGCTCCCTCCCTCCATTACTCCATCCCTTCCTCCTGTAGCGGCCCACATTAAATTTAAAACACACATGATTGCCTACCAGGCAAAAAAGGTGCAAGTACCCAACTACTTCAAAGCACGTGTCACACCTCGCACTGCACCACGCTCCCTCAGATACTCTGACAGGACTCGACTGGTGGATAAGGACGACTGCCAAATTCCATAAATGTAAATGTTATCTCAGTCTAACATTATTTGAGATTGATTTGATTGTCATGATCTTCACATGTCTCAGACAAATCAGTATTGTGTAACAAGGAATAAGTAATACGTACACGTGTGCAGACGAGAGTCTCTCTCCAACTCTGGGTTCTTTCTGTTTTCCTTCATCACCTTTCTCCTTTCCCGAACTTCCTTTAACCTGGAGGGTCGGCAATGAGGCAAGCCGATGTCCACTGGCTTAAAGTCTGATGATTAGACAAATTATATTTGAGTACAAGCATAAAATCAATTCAATTAAATCCAATAAACATTATCAGAAAGCACCTTTACAAAAGAGATGGGCAATTTATTTTTATGTTTATGAATCTCTATTATTTTTCGTAGTGATTTTTTATGTGGTGACTCCAAAATAGATTTTTAAAAATATTTTGATTGTCAAGTTGAGTTTTGAGACATTGGAGACTTGGTGGAGGTAAAACATCACCCTTTCTTTATAATCCTACAGGTGGTGCACTCTGAACTATTCACTCATTTTCATGCTGTGTGGTGGGAGGGAAATATTTGCTAAGCTTGTTTTGAAATAATAATTATGGTGGATAACAGGGATATGTGCTGCTCAGTAAAAAATATAGCTTTTTTGGTTTGTTAAATTTTAAGTTAAATGTTTAACTATTGTATTTGAAGTTTGTATTGTTTGAATATTGCCCTTGGTTTTTAAGTGAGAAAACTAATGTAATAAGGAGTGGGCTTAATGTAATTAATCGTTAAACTTTGGTTAAAGGTTTAAAATTGTAACAAAATCAGGGGAAATTGTAATATCGAAACGGTATTTATAAAAGAGATACTTATAGAATCACAATTTTGATCGAATCGGCACCAAAGTGTCGTGATGATATTGTATCGGGAGGTGACTGGTGATTAGAAAATTGTAAGGAAAAAAAAAAAGTTGAAATTACAACCATTGGTTTGTCCCTGATGAACAAGCCAAAAACAAAGATGGCAAGGAAATGACGACAAGGCTCAAAAGGGAACCCAACCTCATTTGGGGGAATCGGATCATGTGACCACAAATCAGTTATTGATTTATCTGTGTCCTGTAAGGTTGAAGGTTCAATTATACAACAGGAAACGTGTTTACAGTAAATTAATATAAAGTCCTCTTCTGTTGATAGAGGAACAAAAATGCAACAAAAATCAAGTGAATCAATTAATCAAAAATGTGTCAATACCCCATTTTATGACATTAACCTCAGAGACAGCTTAGTTCATCAAAGCAGCAAAATATTTAACAGATGACATGTCATAGTTCTTGTAATAGAAAGACTCTGTAAATTCGAGCTAAAAATCCAAAGCCTACTTTTACTGTGTTTGAGATTTTAAAAAATTTAAAATAAAATTATTTACCTTCATCAGATTTCTGCTCAGTGTGTTTCTTGTAGGTGTTCCACCAGACTTCTTTATTACTGGCCTCCTCTGCCGCTTTTAGGTAACGCATGTAGCTGCAGTATTTCTCCAGAGCGTCCAAGTTCTTCCAGTCGATGTCTTCGTTTGGCATTGAACCAAGTGGTGCAGTCCGACGACATAATACAGCTGCAAGGTGGCAGGAAAACATGCATGAACATGGACAATGCTACATTAAAAAATAAATCCCATAGTCGTCCTCAAAACAATTTAATCAAATATAGGCACTTATCCAGAGCAGCTTACAAAAGTGCTTTGAAGTTTCCACCATTAGATTGCTCCTTACACTGGGTTACTAGGTCACTAACTAAAAATTTTTTTTTTTGGGGGGGGGGTGACATGGTGTTAACCTAAATGCCTAAAAAACAGATTCTTTAGTCATTGCTTAAAGAGTGACTCAGCTGTATAGACATCTAGAGGAAATTAATTCCATGGTACATGGAAGAGGCAGACCTGCCAGGAGTGAGTTGCAGTAGTCTAGTCTTAAAATAACAAGAGACTGAACAAGCACCCGAGTGGCCTGTGTGGAGAGAAATGGACAAATCCTTCTTATGTTATAAAGAAGAAATCGAGTAAGGTTAGCAAAATCAGGGGAAAATGAGCATTGATTGTCCAGAGAGGATGAACAGCAGTACGGTTTTTACTGAGATGAACTTTCAGTTGATGAGCTGCCATCTAGGATGAAACCACCATATATAACTAATACAGCAAGTCCGCGACTTACAAACGTGTTTCATTCCTGCAGCACGGTCGTAAAGTCGGAATTCATTTGTCTGACAAAGTGAATCTAATACACCTTTGACACAAATATACAATGTTAAAGAATTATAAAAAATAAATAAATAAAAAAAAAAACACAGGTTTGATGTCTGTGTTCTGCATTATACTCTAGCAAGACTGCGCCTTAGCCGACCTCGTTTAAAGGCACCCTGGGTAGACGTCGGGGTGGAGGACAACGCTACATGGTGTTTAATTCGCCCTTGAATGGACGCCATTTTGACTCAAAGCTGTATTGAACTGTGGACTTTGTCTTGTTAAGGGATTTTCCGAAATTAGGACTATTCACCATCAGGACAGCTTTACAGGACAGACAGTTTCTGTCATCGTGCTCCGGACTAATTCATTGAAACCGGTGAGGTCGACTTATTTCTCCCGCACCCCCACACGCACACACATACATACAATATACCAGACTCTGGACATTTTATATATTCACTTACACATTGAAGATGCTGTATATAATTGTAAATATTAGTATCTGATGGACTGCAGTGTCTATTTTTTGTACAATACACGTAAGCTACTTCTGTGATTTGTTCAGCTACTTCCGTGATTTGTTCGTAGATCCGCGATTCGGTTGTATCTGCTGAAATTCATAACTTGAATGTTTGTAAGTTGGGGACTTGCTGTACTATGAAAATATCTGGCTATCATGTGCAGAGTTGGACTGTTCCATTATGTTCAGTTTGCAAATGGGCGAGTGTGTGAGGGGTGTGTGTATGTGTGTATGTGTGTGAGGGGTGTGTGTATGTGTGTGAGGGGGTGAGTGTGTGTGTGAGGGGGTGAGTGTGTGTGAGGGGGTGAGTGTGTGTGAGGGGGTGAGTGTGTGTGAGGGGGTGAGTGCTGCAAAGACATGAGCAGAACATCAGCAATTGTGGTGGAGAGGGTTTTTGTCCGCACACTAAGTTTCCTTGACCTTGAAATTAAAAAGTATACATTACAGTTGTGGCCACTTGTCTATGTACTAATCACTTAACTAAACAATTATATCATGTGAGGTTTAAAACACAAGCTCATTTATAAAAACAAATAACATATCAAAACATAAATATTAATTGAACTAATTATCATCAAGGTAAATATTTGTTCACTAGACATCAGGCTGTGGAAATGTTATGTTGGATTAATCAAAAAGGACAAAATTTAATTTATGACCACTGACACAGTAGAAGAAAATAATAGAAATGGCATAAATAATTAGCCTTTATGGATACACAGTAAAAAAAAAAAAAAAAACAGACATTTTAAAATCATGTGCACTGGGTCAACCCTGCAGCATCCTTAGCTAGGTGTAATGTGACATTAGGTACAGGCTAAAGCGAAATAAATACCCCACATTAACAGACAATACACAAGAAAGCAAAATCATGGCTATAATAAAGACAGAAAGCAGCACTAACCTGCTGTATTTAACTGTCTCGCATTGTTTTTGACCCCTAAATCTGTCCCGAGGCGCATCAGCCGCGCTACCGTCCTCTGCAGCGCCATCTTGGACTACGCTGAAAAGAGTGACGTGTACACATAAGTGGCTTCTGCGTACTACGTCGCAGATTATCCGTCTGCCAGTTTATGCATAGCAAACCTTCGGAGGAGGTTTGTTAGCATCAAATCCCTGTTAGCAAAGCGCCGTAAGTATGAATGGTTTCATTTAGTCGGGAATAAAATATTGTGAACAGTAAGTGAGATATGAACTCGTTGCTTTGTAAGACATTTTCATAAACTGATAAATGTGAGGAAACCATTCAGTATACTAGCATTTGGGGTGCTGTTAGCTTGCTAGGTGTCAAAACAGGGTGTGTGTGATGTGCCAGTTAGATATCTAGGTTGCTAATTAATACATTAATGTTAATTATATTGACATTTATAATTATTGTTTATGCTGGTAATATATAGGGATGTAAATCTTGTTTATTTGCATCACTTCGAGGTGTGCATTGTAAATAAATGAGCAATTGTTTTACTTTTAAATACTGTTCTGTGGTAAATTCTTAAACATCTTTGTCTTTGCAGGTTAGTATAATAAAATAAAATGTCACATTTATTACATTGTAATTGTTCTTATTGTATTACTGATCACATCTCTATAGTGCCTGCCTACGATTTGTCGGAGTAATGTTGGGAATTTCCTCAGGTGGATTTGCCTAGTCTGTAACCTCATTTTCCTATCATTGACAGGTGGACTGATCTGGTCATGGAGGAACACAGTCTGACCTGCACCATCTGCTTGGACTGCTTCAAATACCCTGTGACTCTCCCCTGTGGCCACACCTTCTGCAAAGCATGCATATCCAAACACTGGGATCAGGTGGAGCGAGTTGGACCTCAGAATACATCATTCAACTGCCCGATTTGCAAAGAGACGTTCTCTCCCAGACCGACTTTGAATCGCAACGTGGCCCTGTCAGTTTTGACCGAGGTGGCCACCAACAGCGTGGCAGAGAGAGCTGTGGGTGCGGCCTGTGGAATGGACCGGGTCGAAGATGGCTTCCAGGAGCTCTGTGCTCGCCATCAAAAGCCTCTTATCTTCTACTGCAGGAAGGATTGTATGTGTGTGTGCTGTGTGTGCTCTGTGAAAGAGTGTAAAGACCATGACAAGGTGCTGATGTCTGAAGAAAGGACTAACAGAGAAGTAAGGAGGCTTCCCTCAGCGTTGTTTCTCCCACTAATGCAGTAACATGTAATAGTTATTGGCTTGCATAGTGCCCTTGAAACAACTGAAGATTAGATTATGAACATTTTTCGATGAGCCAAATAAAAAATCCACTGCTTTGCTAGTGTTGAGTCTGCATTGCCTATGTAATAAACTATAAGTATTTAAATATCTGTTTATCCCAGGACATATTTGTGCTACATCTGAGTGTGTAAAGCTTCACTGTATATCATATAGAATTTTTACAATGTTGTGTTGATTGACAGGAGGGACTGAAGAAAAAAGGCGTGGAGATCGGAAAGCGTGTGGAAGATACAGAGAGGAGCATTCTAGCGCTCTCAGAAAACATCGCTGAAGCTAAGGTATTACTGAAGCTACACAAACTTGTGAGAGGTTCCTTTTTTTTGTAGAAGTGTTTCCAGAACTACTGTACACGATGTGACCAAAAGTATGTGGACATTCCAAAGTTCATTCCAAGTGTATTCCGTGGTGTTGTGGTCAGGGGGCTCTCTGCAGGACACTCGAGTTCTTCCACTCTTCCAACTTTTTAGTGTTTTTGTGTTTTTAGTTGCCTTGCACCTCCAGGGTCTGTGTTCGATTCCTTGCCTCGAGTCTGAGTGCATGCAGTTTTCATGTTCTCCCCATGCTTGGTGGGTTTCCTTCAGGTACTCCGGTTTTCTCCTACAGTCCAAAGACATGCAGATTGTCCCAAATTGCCCCGTAGAGTGTGAATGAGCGTGTGTATCTGCACGCATGAGCATGTGCCTGCGATGGATTGGCACACAGTCCAGGGTGTACCCCGCTTCGTGGTGTAAGTCTCTTGGGATAAGTTCCAGGCCTCCCACGACCCTGTATACAGGATAAAGCAGCATAGACAATGAGTGAGTGAGTTGCATAGAACTGAAATCTTAATGATATAAAGACATTTAAATTTTTCTGCCCTTAGTGGCTACAGTTCTTGGAAGGACCAGGTCTTAATCTTTCTTAATATAATCTTGTTAAAAATATACGATAAGTGAAAGTATGTACAAGTATTACATTTTTAGTAGATTATAAATGTTTTTATGTACCGGATTGTTAAAACATTACAGTCATGTTTAAGTGTTATTATTTAAGGCTTCGGCACATTTCTCAACATTTAACATGTACATGCCACAGGTGTCCCTACAGCAAACGTCTCAGTGGGCGAGCGCCAAGTTCTCACAGCTGCTCAAGGTGCTGATGGAGAAGCAGGAATTGACGCAGAGTTTCTTGGAGCAGCAGCAGGCCAGCACTGTGGCTCAGGCTGAGACCCGACTCAGCGACCTCCAGGAGAAACTTGAGCAGCTCAAAGAACTACAGGAGCAGATCAGCAACCTTTGTGGCCTCCCTGACATCCAGCTCATTCAGGTTGAAACATATACTTGCATACGATATCATGGCGTAGCACAGCACATGGGACAATGTTGTGAAATGTTTTGTGTATTTAACAATACAGTGCGAGTGTGGGTGTGTTTTCTGAGTCTGTATTTGGAAATGAGAGCAGTGTGCCTACAAGGCACAAAAAGGTTTAGAGGAAGGTGTTTAACCTCTCAGCTTCTCTAATGGTTGATGTGGGATGATCGTGTCTAATAAAGTCTATGACCAGCATGCTTACATAATTGGCCTTTCTCATCATGCTGTAGTGTGTCTGGTGTAGAGAGAAGCCTGCTCTTTCTCTGTTTCATGATCAGCTCCTTGAAGCATTTCATTATGATGATAAGTGTGAATGCAATGCAAAGTGTAAATGTAGGCAGGACACAGATTTAAGGTGATGTGTTGGCTTATTCATCATGATGTGTATGTGTGTGTGAACAGAACTCCAGGCTGGTGGAGGTCCCTCAAGTGGGTTTAGTTCCTGTAGAAGTCAGTGTAAACCTTCAGGAGAAACTAAATCCAGTCACGGACGTTCTGTCTCGCATCTCAAAGCTAGTCTGTGAGGATCTGGATAAAGCGGTGTATGCAGTCGTGAGCCATACCAAAGAAGGTTAGGACACACTTCAATTTGGAATGTAGATAAAAAAAAAAACAACATTTATGTGTGTGATTAAATAATCATGTGTTTTTTGGTGTTTGTTGTTGTCACGCAGGTTCTCCTCAAGACAAGAGACCAATGCTCGCTGTTGTGCCAAGTCCAGCCACTCCGCCTTATCCAGCAGGAAAAGAAGGCCTTATTCAATGTACAAAAACAACAAAAAAAAACTTTTATACTGCAATAATTTTAAAGATTTCCATGAATATGAAAAGAGACCCCCAATCTGTGCTTTATGAAGGGTTAATAAATAGGAACATAGGAACTATATACACACACTATATATATATGATAATATAAGAACTAGTGAAAAACATTGATTATCTTGCACTTGTCCATGGGCTGGGATGTATTAGGCAGCAAGTGAACAATCCGTTTTAAAAGTTGAGGTGTTTGGAAGCAGAAAAAACAAACAAAACAAAACAGCTGGGGTCCGTTCTTCGTATGTCGCTTGACATCCGAGATGAATTGACACATCTAAGATGAGACCATCGTGCTAATTACGATGCGGCTGATTTGGTTCTTCGAGCACACCTGTTGATGATTAGTATAGCTGAATTGAGTTGTCTAGGATTATTGCGTGTTCGTGTGTTGGTTTAAAAGGCGATATGCATCGACAGTAGAAACACTGATCACGACCCCTTTGATTGGTTGACGAAATGGCAAAAGAGCGGCTAAATTTTTTTTGTAACACGTGTTGTGCGCTGAAATGCCCCCCTGCCATGGATTGCCCCCCTACATAATCGCTATCAAATATTATATTAGAACATAAATTCATAGGTTAATGGTTTACAAATTACATGAGACAATAAAATAAAAGAAGCAATATGAAAAATATGTTGTATATGAAAAAATAGATTTTTTTTTTTCAAATACAACATTTATACTTTTATATTGTTTATTTTATAATAAAATTAGTTTTGTCAAATTTTTCATTATATTATGTGGAGGGGGGCGCAAGATACTTTTCTTTTCCCACATGAGTCAGTTCTCGTCAGTCGTGTTCTTTGAACAATCAGATGTGACCTCACCATTTCAACCAATCATAACCCGCCAGGAGCGCAGCCTAAATCCTGTTTACATGAAATAAATCTGCTCCCGGGCAGATTTAAGCTTAAGGACATGTTGCTTTGACAGCAAATGCGAGATGCGCATCAAAGAACGAAACAATCCAAGATCAGGACGAATCCACAAAAATCAAATCCAGCTAACTGAATTAGCGACGTACTAAGAACGGACCCCTGGGCTTGTGGGGTGTTCCTGGTATGTAATAGTTAACAAATAACATAAGTAGTCCAAGGAAGCACAACTAGGGAACTGGTGACATGGGCAACGATTAAGTGTTAGGCTTGGAAACTGGAGTAAATGATGTTACAGAATTGCCATTATCCTGACACTTGTTTCTGAAGCACCCTGGAGTATTTGCCAGGGGTTTGAACCGGCAACCTCTCAATCCAGACAGGAACTTGTTAATGCTCTGTTTTGGAGAGTTTTTCACCTTTACATTCGTAACCCTAACATTTGTTAGCCAGTAATAAAATGGCAAATTAAAGTTAAAAGAAATGCTAACATGTATATTCTCTTGTCACAGACCGTTGTTCGTTGTCCTTTGACCCACGCACAGCCAACGCTCATCTCAAGGTTTCTCAGAACAACCAGCGAGCGGAGCACCTGATCTCCGGGCCTCTTGCAGTGCAAGCTGACGAGGTGCGCTTTGACCACACCTGGCAGGTGTTGTGCCTCGAGAAGTTCTCACACGGTCGGCACTACTGGGAGCTAGAGGTGTCCAAGCCTTGGGCATACGTAGGTGTGACATACCCAGACATCCCACGTAAGGAGAAAGGCAAGACGTCCATGCTGGGAATGAATGCCCTGTCATGGAGTCTGCACCTGAATGAGCGCCAGCTCACGGCTTGGCACGGCAGCCACGGAGAGCCTGTAACATCCGAGCTACAGTTAAACAAACGGCCTCTGCGCATAGGCATACTGCTGGACTACGAGGAAGGCACTCTGGCTTACTATGGGGAGAACCAGGTGAGGCTGCACGCCTTCCACTGCGTCTTTTCCCATGAGCTCTATCCTGCCTGCTGGATTGGGGAGGGGGTCAGCGTCACTCTCTGCCCAGTGTGAACAGCTTTTCAAAACAAAGGTTAACTCAGCTTATATAAAAAAATAAAATAAAAAAAAAACAGCCTGGAACTAATTATCTCTGCAGCAAATTAACATGACAGGGTCATAGAGTAGGGAAGTAGTCCCAGGCCTAGATCCCTAAACATGGAAAAGCATGCAACATGCTTTCCCTTAAACCTAGAGATTTATTAGAAAACGAAACTGAGGCACATATTATACAGCGCCAGGAGACAGATCCTCCAGCACAAGTTACACTTTTTATTTAATAATGTGAACAACTTTATTTGCTAATGTTCTGTTTTTTTTTTTGTTTCTTTGTTTTTCGTGTGGCGTTTGTGTCAAGTTAACTATTGTGTTGCAATTCTTGCACTTTTTGAAACAGTGGCCCATCATCTCCTATAGCTCTATATAATAGAGTTATACAATTTTTGATGACATACAGTAGAAATCATTAGCATTGGATGCTCTGCATTCTGAATTACTGATTTACTGCAATATTACTTGTACTGCAAAATTCAACCTCCCGAGCATAAATAAAACTTTAATAAATATTTATTAGGTCTGTGTTTGCCCACAATTGTAAAAGGATAAATAAGTTGTTATTACAATTCTTCTGACAAAAGCAGGTCAAGTCTATGTGAATGGAAAGCCACACAAATTATTTATTTCATGTTTACTCATTGATTTAGTGACCTGAAACACATTATACTGTACATAATACTCAAAATTTAGGTCAAATATGTTCTTTCCGACTACACCCAGGTTTTTGGATTAATTTAAAATTCACCCATATTTTCCCTTTTTTTTTTTTTTTTTATCTGTAGACCCTCCATTCTTCAGGTGCATGAATGTGGTCATGTGGTACAATGTCCGTACTCGTGGATAGTTGAGAAGCAGTACTGCTACTCTGTTTTGTTCTCCTGCAGATGTTCTGAGTCAAATTTCAGTGACACACTAATCAAGTGGTGGTGTTTTTGTGTAACACTAGTCCAGATACAGTACTATGAACTATACAAAAAAAAAAGTTTGTTTTTAGCTTTTTAAGTCTAAGGTACAACAAGTCACTGAACTTCTTGAGCCACCAAATACTGATAACACTGAAACATCCATTTCTATATTTTATCATTATAGAAATGAGGTTGAACCTGGATTTAAAGACACTTACTTTTTGAAAATTCCTTCTGAACCTCATAGGTTAGAGTCATGTTTGCTAATATATTTTTGTTTATATGTGTTGCATGCTTTTCCATGTGTACATGTTTTGTATCACCCAATTAGTCTTAAATACTTTAGAGTGCCTGTGTTATTTTTATTTTATTTTTTTATCTGTCCTTTCCACACCTGCTGTTGTATACTCTATCAGTATCCAGGTTTAACATTACTAGAGTGGGTCGTCTGCTTGTGCAGTACGTATAATAATAGTGTTTTATTTCAACCTAGCATATTTACATTACTGTGGTGGGTGAAGTGCGATGATATTGAATAAATAAGTATAATTAAATAAATCATTAAAGTTTGCATTAATTAACTGAATGTGCCAATTTAAATTTATTTTAACTGTAGTTACAAGATGAAATCAAAAAGTTTGTGATTTTTTTTTTTTCTTGACGTATTTATTTATTTAATTGTCACACTTCACCCAACATACCATAAATTGTCCTTCTATGAAGGGAATTTCATTATTATTACTTTTTATGAACTGAATGTGAAGCACCTTGAACATGCACTATGTTAAATGAACCCTAGCCTTTTTTATTGTGACTGATAACTTGCAGATCGGGCTGATTGTAGATATGTAAAATGATTTTTTTTGGGAACAAATCTATTTGCAGAGGACACACAAAAACATCCAAAAAGTGAGATGATGTATCATAATGTAAAACCCATCTAAACCAGTGACGCTTATTCTAATGTATAACTTGGACAAGGACCTATCCCATATAGTGTTTTTTTTGCCAGTCCAGGAGGTAGATCTGTCACTTCAAAAGGAGGAAAACACTTTAAATGGACACGAGTAATGAAATCTGCATTGCAGATACCCTGAAGACTGTATTTTAAAATGTTTTTGTGTTTTAAAAAAAAAAAGACAAGCCCGTAAACCAGACCTTTAAACTGGTACATGTTTAATTTAATAAAATGCACCCATTTTGTTATACATTACAGCTGAGAGCATGCTTGGATGGTTACACATTTTATAATCCAAATAAATTAAGACCTGTTTAACAGCAAGAAGTGTTTGTGGATGAGATTTTGTTCAGAGCAGTCTGTACAGACGCACAACAACAATGGTAAAGTGCAGTGTTAACTTAGGTCATGCTCCAGAGAACCACACAGACAGGAGTAGCACAGGGACAGCAGATCCACAAGTACACTAAGGTGCCTTCAGGTTGAACACATTCAAGACATGGAGGGAGGATGTCAAGTATAGTGCCTGAATGACTATAGAGGAATGATTAGTATTTCTCATCGCATGGTCAGTCAGATCGTGCTGGCCCTCTATCTTATGAAACATGGCCAACTAGGCCAGCTCCAAAAACTCCCAAATCGAGTCCAATAAACAGTCAAAGCTTTACAAATGCAAAAGTATAACATTAAGAAAATCGCTGTCGTCCTGATAAGCCCTATAACTTCAACTCGCTTACCTAACATTATTTGCATTTCCACTCTTTCTTCACAACTGCAATAGTTTACTGCTCCTTGGAATAGACTTCTAGTATGGGAAATAAAGTTAATAAAATTAACCGCTTACAAGGTGTGCATGTGTTATGTGTGTAAGAGAAAGAGAGCAACCATTGAGAGAAGAGTTTAAGGGCTGACTTTGGGTTTTGCTGGTGTTGCATTTACTGATTCTTCTTGTCTTCAGGTGGTGAGTAAGGTGGTGGCTTGTCCTATGAAAGAGGCAAACAAAAAAACAATGATGATGTCCATAGATAAGTGGTTTATAAGCAGTAAATGAGCAAAAATTTATCATGATATATTCTGTCACGAATTCTGAAACTCAAAAAGAAGCTTGACCATTGTTGAAATAAAAGGCATAAGAAATCTCATTTAAAGATTGGAGGCTTAGCACATGCAGAAAAGTGTATCTGGTGATATATCTGGAAGACCAAAATGTCATATTCTATCCTTGATTTGATGGAATCCTATGACTGCGCTTGATCCTGAAGAAAAAAAAAATCGCCACAGTAAAGCTTGGTGATAACATCATGCTGTGGCAATGCTTTTCATAAGAAGGACCTGAGAAACAGGTCAGGTATGAAGGCTTAGGGGGAAACCTTTTCCATTCTGCAAGAGACTCGGGACGAGGGTAATTAAGTTAGATGGTTTCAGATCAGAGATAAACTTACCTCTGGCAGGTAAACGTGAGTAGGAGCAAGTGTAGCAGTGTTTGCACTGGCTGCTGCTTCTGCTGCTTTGGCTTCCGCTGAAATAGAGAGAACATACTTATGCCAATTAATCGCCACCTAATGAATCTGCCTTAGCGTTCTCGTATTCAAATTCCCCGATTTAGTAATCACTAATTATAATGGGACTCGATTCCACTAGATTAGACTATGAGAACAACAAAATCAGCCATTTATTATATACAGTAGTCGATTATTCTCTAACCAGATTTCCTTAAAGTCTAGAAGAGGTCGATACGATGCACTTTGATGTTGCTAATATTTTTTTCTTCTCCACGCAAGCTATAATTGCTCATCAAGAATCGTCTCCATCCCCTCTATATAATTTATGTACAGTAATGTGTAAAAGTCTTAAGCCACCCTTCATTTTAAATTCAATTAAATGATGCTGATTAAAGAAATGGGAACAAGTGTTTACTGCGACAGGCTGCAAAGTGCATAAAGATACGATTTAAAAATGTGATGTTTATGTAACAACCTCAGCAGCAACCTCATTTCCCCTCCGTCAGTTCCAAACACTCAGCATTCAGCATCAGCAGTATACTAATCACCAACCTGATCATCTATTTCTCTCTGGTTCATGCGTTACGTTGGGTGGCTTTTATGCTTGAATGATTCATAGGTCACTATGTGCCTTAACAAACAAAAAGCATTCCTCTGAAACTGGTCAGGTACAGGGACTGAACTGAAAATGAGAGACAAAAAGTCCTTCAGAAAGCCTGGAGAAATATTCCTCAAAACTAGATAAAAAATATATGAAAGTCTGTTCTTTGGAAGCAAAATATGAAGAAATGAGGGAGGTTCAAGACTTTTGCACAGTACTGTCCTCTGTCTTTTTTAGTACAAACCTTCCAGTGGATTTTTTAAATTATTATTATTATCAAAAACATGTCTGATTTTTTTTCTGATTTGATATTCCACAATAAAATTCAAAGTTAACCAAAAACAATTGTATGCCAGAAAAGAAAGCAGCACATGATGTAAGTAACCACTTTTCAAACAAACAGAAAAAGGAAGCTGCTGGGTTTGCACACAAAAAAGAAGCAGATGCTACAATCAAAGTCCTCAGAAGAACAGTGGGTGGTTCTGCAGGATGCTAAGTAAAATTTAATACCTAATTTCCTTATAAAACTGCACAAAATGTCTCTGACACTAAAGGGTCGACAAAGTGTTGTCATGCCAAACATTGACTTTGTTTTATTAATTACTGTTGACTGGGCTTTGTTTTCTGCTTTTTTCCTCCCTTGCTCTACAGCATTTCAAAGACTTTTGAACAGTACTGTATATCAGGAAAAGATATGATTATTTTGGCTGTGAGATCTCTGATGTACGCTGGCTGTGGTTCGGACCTGCAGGTGTTCGTGGTAGATCAGGATCTGGAGGGGCTTGGGCCAGTGAAGCAGAGTACGGTGGAGGAGGCATGTAGGCTGCGGCTCCGTCAAAACCCAGAGGATTGGGATAAGGTGCACCTGGAAACACACCAAATCATTCAGGGAAGCTGAAAAACAGCATTAATCATACATTTCCTAATATCACCTCAATAAACAGTATTAACAATAAGGCAGTTATGTGTATCTTTTCAGATCTACAGTCCATTTTAAGGGACCTTATATAAACGTATCTATTATAACGGTAGGTCTTTTAACTGGCATGTCTGTTTGCATTTTTTAAAACCTTCATGCATTACCAAATTTCAGAGACCCTCTATTATGGTGTAAAAGTCATTTCACACACAGTGCATTACCTGGAGGTGAAGGAGCAGGGTGTGAGTACCCAGGAGGAGGTGGTCCAGTGGAGTAGATGCCGTTAGGTGGAGGGGGAGGTGGGCACGCATATGCACCGTTAGCCATGTATGGACAGGCAAGATTAGGGCTCACAGGCAGTCCTCTGAAGGCTAGGAAGCGAAATCAAATATGCAAGTCATTTATATTTTGTTTCAGGTGAAACGATTGTGCAAAAATTTAGTATTAAGCATACAACAGGTATCATGATTTATAAGAGCCAAGTATGTTACAATATGCAAAAGCTGAGCAAGCACCTTCATCACCTACTTAGCAGTTAAAGATCTGGCCTAGTGATCAAAAGATTATCTCAACACTGACAAGCTACGGTACCATTAATGGGATCTTGAATAAGACCCTGTTATGGCTGACTGCGCGCTCAGACCCAAGTTTTGCATGGAAAAGAATTTTACTATACTGTATATGCATGCATTCCAAGGAAAGAGGGTGGAGCATACAGTATGTGATTTACTGTCATGGTGTTTTCAATCTAAGCCTTTATATGGTGTCTAGTGACTTCTTTCTTAAACCAACAGTGTTTTTGACTGATAGTACATTAATAAAAAAATAAATAAAAAAAACAGACTTATAAACATTGGGAACAGTAGTTATATTTACCCTGACCAGCCACCTGCAACATGTACTTTCCAAACTCAATAGCACCACCTGCGAGAAAGATCAGCTTGAACGTTGTGGATCCCTCCCAACCACCTAGAAAGCAAAAGATATTTTTAGGAGCTTAAAGGAGTACATGCCAAGTCTGGTTCTTAATTAACAGACGGATTTTATATCCATTCTTAAATAGAAGGTTTTATCTTTCATTACGGATGACTCATGCAGTTCAATAAACGATTAGGGAATACAGTATGACACGGCTCAGTTTCTCCCTAACTTAGCCCTAACGCTATTATTTAGCACTTATGTCTTACAGTTGCTATAATTATTTAAAACAGGAATACACAGTGTAGTGGAAATATCACCTTGTGTAAAAATAGATCTCTCCCAGTCACAAGCTCAACTGCGTTCTTTTGTACATAAGCTTTCGTGACTGAAAAGATACACACATCCCGTATTTATATTTATATTTATGTGCGTTATTTGCTAGAAAATAGAACGTAGGTTTATTGGAAACTTTGGATCACTCCTACAGGAGACAAAAAACTTGGGCGATCTCTCAGGACAGAATAACCAGTGTTAGACGTCACCCAGACTGCTTGATTTATAGTTAATTTGATTGAGCAATTTATTTTTGAACAATTTCTGCATTTCCAAATGTACTATTTGTAAAACAAGAACTTTCTACAGAAAGAGAAAGTCTAACAGATTAAAATAATATATATTTTGCACAATTTACTAAAGATAGCGGTGTAAGCATACAAATACAATCATGAATTTCTGGATCAGCTCTATGAGAATACAGTTAAGTGCATATATTAAATAAATACTGTATACATGATTTGGGCAAAAGTCTTGAGCCACTCCTCATAGCTTTTTTATTAAATAAGAATAAAAAAATGGAAACAAATATTTTACTGTGACAGGCTGCAAAGTGCAATTGTGTAAAGACACAATTTAAACTTGGTTGTTTATGTAACAACCTCAGCAGCAGCATCCTCATTTCCCCTCTCATCAGTTCCAACCGCTCTGCATCAGCAGTATACTAATCACCTGTCATCATCTGGACCTGTTTTTCACTGGTTCGTGCCTTAAGTTCGACGTTTTTTTATGCCTGGAGAACTATTCCTCAAGACTAGGTTTGGCTCTAAAATATGAAGAAATGAAGGGGGGCTCAAGACTTATGTTTGGAGAATACATGCTGCATAAAACATACAGGAGTAAAAAATATTAAAGCGAATACATACTGTATATAAATGTCATGTGTACAATTCAAACACATGACTGAATTCGTAAAAAGTGTTCAAATGTTGTGTTTTTGTATTAGTTTTATACTGCAGTGCACTCAAACCCATCATTAAGGCATTTATGACAGATGTTGGCTTCATGCTGGTAATCTCGTTCAGAAATACTGTAGATTAAAGTTGTTACCTCCTGGTTCAGCACTGACAGTGCCCTTAACACAGTTGGCTCCAAACACAGGTTGTTTGATCTCACAGCCCTTCATCAGGTAGAACGGCATCATGAATGACTGCAAAGCTTCTTTCCCCTTTGTCACAAAGATCACCTGACCAAAAAAAACAAACAAACATTTATAATCTCAGATTGATTACAAATAAATTCTGCATTTTAATTCTGCAATGGCTTAAAATGACTCAGACTCTTTTCTGACAATTTAGAACACAATTACCTGAATCACAATTTCTGTACAAAAAAAAATGCTGATTATTATTATTATTCATGTAGATATTTTCTTATGATTGCTCTGATCTATACCCCTCTGATTGGGGCTTTCAAGAAGAATAAACCAGCATTCAGACAATGTTACAACATAAACAGAAACTGTGCCAGTAATAAACACCCATACATGTATATTATCCATAACTGTCATACACCCAGTTATTTATCCATCCAGGGCTTGACAGAGTTTTACCTCTTTCCTCATACCTACCCTGTACGGTGTGAGATAGATAGTCCCCTTCCTGCTCTTTCTAAACAGATCTGGTAGGTGGTCAGCATCGGTGAACGCCAGCTCTACATTCTCATAGGATATCAGGACACTAAGAAGAGAAAGGAGAACAAAAATGCTTTGTTTCAGTGCTCTCCTAATAGTAAACCTTTGCTTGAGATCCCCAAATTATACTGAAGCAAAGATAACACTCCTCATTTAATATTGAGTGCGAATAATTACTATTTAGTATTTCAGTTTTGTGTATATGTTGATTGTTTCTGTAAGTGTAATGTAAAATCTTTACACCTGCATGATATCGATGTAGCAATTAGCCCTGAAAGATGAGCTTGTTTAAAATTACCCAAGTTGCCTTAACCTCCCAGGACTCTACTCGTTTCCTCCTCAGGTTTTCTTCATAAGCACCTGATAACTATGAACTTAATGTCTTCAAATAGGAAGGAGTTTGGGAAATGAATTATACCTAATGGTCTTCATATGAGGATCATACAAGGATATATAAACATACAGGGGCATCTCAAAAAATTTGAATATTATCAAAAAGTTGATGTACAGGGGTTGAACAATGAAACTGAAACGCCTGGTTTCAGATCACAATAGTTCATTAGTATGGTGTAGGGCCTCCTTTTGCGGCCAATACAGCATCAATTCGTCTTGGGAATGACAGATACAAGTCCTGCACAGTGGCCAGAGGGTTTTTGAGCCATTCTTCTTGCAGAATAGTAGCCAGGTCACTATGTGATGCTGGTGGAGGAAAACATTTCCTGACTCGCTCCTTTAAAAACCCGGAAGTGGCTCAATAATATTTAGATATGGTGACTATCAGGTGCTTATAAAGAAAAACAGGCCATGGGAGATGTTCAACTTAGTGGTATGTATTAGTAATTTGATGGTTCTTGTTGTTCTTAAATGATTTTAACTATGTAAAGCACTTTGGTCAACCATTGGTTGTTTTAAATGTGCTATATAAATAAAATAACCTAACTTAACTTCACTTTCAGGTTCGTCAAACCACTCTTTCACCAGTCTTGCTGTGTGTATTGGTGCATTATCATCCTGATACAGTACATGTCACCGCCTTCAGTATACAATGTTTGAACCATTGGCTTGGGCACCTTTTTCTACCACATTTTTTCCTTCCATTCAAATTTCCGTTTCTGTGCTTAGAAACAGCATTCGGTGAAGAGCCAGCTTCTTAAGTACTTAAGTACTAGAGAGTTAAGGGGTTTGTGTACTGGTTTTGAAATAGTGGCATAGGTTGGTAAGTGGCCTACTGTATGTCCTGGTTTAGAAATAGTGGGATAGGGAGGTAAAGGGTCTGTTTACAGGGTTAAGAGATGGGAAGGCAAGGGCTTCATGGATTTATTAATGGTTTGCTGGCTGGGGTGGACAGAGCTGGTTTATGAGTAGTGGTGTGGGAAGGTAAGAGGTCTGTCCACACACTGGTAGTGTGAGTAGTGGGGTGAGGAGGAAGTTGTGTATGGGTTCCTATCCAATGGTTCAAGATCTCCTAATCCATCACTCTTTAAAAGATTCAGTGTTGAATGGTTTGCTAATATTGGATTGTCAACACTTAATACAACACTAATAGAGCTGAATATGCAGTGTGTTAATGTTTTATCCAAAGAGGTGTGTAAAGAAGGTATAGGGGCTGTTAATTCATCTCCCTAAGAAACTGAAAAATGATGGATATTTTGTCCAGGAGTGGTAAGTATTTCTTATTTTCAATTAAATTCAATTTTATTTATATAAAATTTCAACAATGGTCCTTATATTACATTGGTAATTAGTGGTAAGTTGTTGTTGTTCTTTCGGCTGCTCCCGACAAGGGGTCGCCACAGCGGAATACCCAGTCCACACTACAACTTGGCACAGGTTTTACGC
>JAQMYJ010000006.1:20858514-20870286 GCA_030014305.1 Clarias laeviceps | reverse complement strand
GCCTCTCTCATCTTTTTAAGTGGGAGAACTTGCACAATTGGTGGCTGACTAAATACTTTTTTGCCCCACTGTATATTCATTCATTGCACATATAAATTTCTCAATTTTCTTTTATTACATTGTTAATTTAATATTTCATGTTTATTTATATTCATTTATTCATAGACATGTTTCATGTATGAAATATAACAGAAGCAGCACTGTGTTTAGCATCACAAATGTCAGTTAGACAAAAGGGTTTAAGAAATGTGTGAATTGATGAACACTGAAGAGTACTCAAACAGTTAAGCCCACACACACACACACACACACACACACACGGATGGAATCAGATACGCACCTTATATATGCTGCTACTTTGTGGTGTGGCTGGAGCTTGACAATGAGTTGATGCTCTGCATGTGGAGTGTGTTTGTGTCTCAGGAGGTGAGAGTGCGTGTCCTTGACCGATCAGCCTGCCTGGTCCCACTGACCTGAAACGGCATACAGAAACCAACACAATTATCCATCCTTCCATTCAACTAGCTATTCATTCATTCATCCATCCATCCATCCATTCATCCATCCATCCATCCAGTCATCCGTCTCTGCATCCATCCATTATCCATAAAGCTTACCCTGTGTAACCCATCACGAGGCATAAGCACACCCAATCACACACTGTGGGCAATTTGGGAATGACAATTAGTCTATAGCACATGTCTTTGGAGGGAACTGGAGAAGCATGAGAACATGCAAAATCCAAACACACAGGCTGGAGGCAAGAATTAAACTCCCAAAGCCTCAGTGCTGCCTCAACACAACTATCAATTATTTTATATAGTTTTACTCCACAGACTCAGAAATTTCTCTAGACTTTTATCTTGATATTTTGCTCTTGAGGATCGAGAGAAAATCAAAGGGAGTGTCTTAATTCAGGCAAAGCAGCTGGAAACAAGGTACGCTCATAAAGTATATAAAACATTTTTTAATGTATGACTTTTTTTACCTTAGCTTTTCAATGTTGTTTTTCTTGTTATTGATGAAGAGACCGGCCAGAGTCTTCCTCTTTATACAGACAATCATGACCGCGCAGAGCAAACACAGGAATGCTACCACGATGCCTACCTTTATACTTTCGCCATCTATAAACAGGGAATACAAAAGTCATCAGAATAAACATACATACATGTACAGTGGTACCTTGGCATACAAACGCCTTACCTCAGGAATCTTTACCTTGAGAACTAAAATTTGAGGAATTTGCCTCGGTGTGTGAAGCATTTGCGTCAGTGGAAAGACAAGCGAAGCTTTGTACAAGATTTAGTGAAGATATAGCACCATGCATCCCACAAATGATAGCAAGGACGGTGACATGAAGAAAAGGAAGCCACTTTCAGTTTCGTTTTTTTAGGTGAGTTTTAATGTCTATTTATAACATATTTTGCTTCTTTTACATGTCTTTACTTGCAGTTTTCTTCCATTTACAGTACATGTTCTTTTTATATAGTATGCAAGAATATGAATATAGTGTTGGAAATGGGTAATATTGGTTATATTATTGGGTGGCTGGAACGGATTATCTGCATTTACATTATTTCCTATAGGAAAATGCGTTTCGCAATACAAAGTTTTGCCTTAAGAACTCGATTAATTAATTAGGATTGATTAATTCCTATGGTGAGGTATCACTATAGAAATGTATTTAAATACACAACACACACACAGTATTGCATGAAAGCCCTAGGCACCCTATTTATATAAGTACAAATATTATGATAGATTTTCATCATTGGGTCAGTACAAAGAGTCTTGAAAAATACATTTCCAACAACAACAAAAAATTGTTGTTTTTCCATCTCAGCAAAGAAAGCACATTATATTATATAACAGAAAATGTTTCAGACAAAAACATAATGGGTTTTTCTTAAAAAAAAACTAAATGATTTGATTTTATTGTCAGGAATGGTAGTTGGAAATAAATGCAATAAATTATGCCCATATAAATGACATGCACAGACTTTGAAACAGAAATGCGAGTGTGACCCTAGAAAACAACACAAGTTCGATACGATAGAAGTGACAATGATTA
The DNA here is from genome assembly GCA_030014305.1 of Clarias laeviceps. Lineage (NCBI taxonomy): Eukaryota > Metazoa > Chordata > Actinopteri > Siluriformes > Clariidae > Clarias > Clarias laeviceps. The sequence continues at coordinate 20,868,215 of JAQMYJ010000006.1, read as the reverse complement.
AAGAAGGACAAGAAGTGCTGTACAATATGTGACTTAAATACCTGTGACAACTAGATAACAATGTGATTCAGGCGCTTGTGGTCACCTGACATGGTGAGTGTGTTGAGCTTGAAGCAATTTCAGCAAGAAAACACATCTGATAACGTTGTCATCTTCAACAACACATCGTCTCCTTATTAACCCGTTCTAAGTTGTTCCGAATTGCCTTTGAACGATCCTTGTTGTGTTGCAATCTTTCTTTAATGCTAGTTAATGTAATGGTGAGTTTCCGCCTGCACTCTGCGACTGATATCCAGTGCTGTGGGGTTTTGGCAGGCAGACGTTTGTTGCAAAATCTCCCACGTGAAATGTGCAGCAGAGTGTATTTGATTTATTGTTCTGAGATGTTCAATCAAAACTAGTTATGAGGATTTTAAAAGTTTGTCAATTTTCCGCATAAATCTGTTAAAGGTTGCACCTTAACCCTTAAAACAAATCTTTTGCTGTATACAAAGTTGAGTGTTTTTGACTTCCTTCTAATTTTAAAATATTAACCTTTTTTTTTTTTTTTTTTTACAAGTATGCATGAAGCGTGAAAAAGAAAACAATATGAAGCGATGATGGTTGGGGTAGTAGTATGGGCAAGAATTAAAAAACTACTTTCACTCCTGCATGTGATTTGCTTTTGGCTTTTGGATCTTGTAGTGAGGTGCCGTATCAGTGCTAGCATGACCTTAATCACTCCTCTCAAACAGTTAAGTCTAGCTTTGCTGAAGGAATCAACAGCTAACTTGGGGAGGCAGTTTTCCTGGAAACCATTAGTGTTAAATAGTTTATTCAACAACACACTCTTCTAGAGTGTACTGTACATGTGTACCGTATAAGCAGTGACAGTTTCTAGGATATTATTAACTTGAATTATTTTAAGATAAATCTCTACAAAAAAAAAAAAAAAAAAATACATACATACAAACACACACAAACAGTACCTGCTCGTCTCACGGGTCCACTGTCCACACTGCCTCCAAATCCAGCTTTATCACAGAAAGGCGGAGCCCAGTGTGCCTCACAGTGACAATTCTTTTTATTATTACACACCTGTGCAGATCAGACAACACACACACAATGTAAAAACTGGATCAATGATTTTGTTAGAGCTTTACTCTAGAGCTTGGAATAAATAAAGAGCTTGGACTGAATAAAGGCTGAACCTAAAGACTGTATTGGTAGAGGAATAAGGAATATTCACAATTTGAGAGTCATTGGGAATAAAATGGCGAGACCTGTTAAAGACCGCTTATAGTGAGTGCAGTCAATGCAATAAAGCCATGTAACCTTGCTAAAAATGTGCAGTAGTTATAGTAATAAAATAATAATAATAAGTAGTAGAATAAGAATAAGAATAGTGGTAAAAAAGGAATGCTATAAATAGTACAGTGGTAACCCATTATAGCACATAAAGAAACGTTATTCTTCTTATCTAGCCATTTTTATCTGCAAACAAACATAACCAAGACAGACCCTAAGTGCTTGTGGAAACGGCTTAAAAAGACCAGTCAACACGGCGAACAATACCAAATGCCATAAATAATTCATGTGTCTATGTACAGTGCATCTTAAGTACAGTATGTTATTAGTATTTTTCATGGCGGAAGTTTCTGAAGTGCAGTGCTTTGATCTTTAATAACCCTCTGCCATTTAAAAGCCTGCTTGGTGCAAATATAAGCCCATAATCTTGACATTTTTGAAAACCTAGATAATATTAGTGTTGTTACTATAGAAACGGTCTACAAGCTCGGGGTAATTCATGCTGATGCCCTAGTCATTTCACATCTGTACTATAAAACATTTTAACCTCATTTCCAGCTGTTCATTGCAAACTGTTCTATATGCTGTAATAAAACTTGTGATTTTACAACATATTTCCTTTAACTCAAACTTAAAGACCATATCTATTGTGGAGACATATCCTCAACCAACCTTCTATAATTTGAAACAGTTGTAAACATATTTGTCCAAATCGCATCTTTGTGCATTTACACCTGCTTTTTGGTTTGCATAATCCCTATTTGGTTACAGTCCTGATACCAGTGATACATCCCATGACCAGGTGCAAATGCAGTCAATGAGATCACATCTCGTAAGTGTTTCTGCTGCAGGAGTTCAAGTAGCAAAAACTAACAGTTTCCAATTTTCAAACAATTATACGTGGTGTAGTGGAAGTACAGAACGACACACCTAGTTATCACCTGTCCTTCATCATGTTAGCCAAGCCTGCCAAACAGCTACAACAGGCTCCATATGGGTCCAATGCCACATTTCCTCCATTCTGTAACTCCAAAGTATCACACATTGTATCCATATGGTGCAGATTATTAAACACCATTTCGACAGCGAGGTGATGGAGAGCAGATGTGCAGCTCCATAATGCAGAACAGACCAGCTTTGGATTTAGGGATGTGTAAATTAATGTACAAAATCTCTCCGTTCTTCATTCTGTATCTGTCTATATTGTAAACTTACAACATTCTCCCTGTATACTGTATTAACACAGATATGCTATTTGGGATGTCTGTGCTGTGATAATTCCTGCAAATATGCAGTAGGAGATACGAGCTAAATGATAACTGATCTTATTTCCAGTCAGATTCCAGCAACAAACATTATAGCAGTGTAATTAACTATAGATTATGTTGCATTATCAGTGTAATTAACTATAGATTATGCTGCATTATCAGTTTTTCTGACGTTATCAAAGAAGGTATGTACGTGGTGTGCTTTACTCATTCTACGTGAAATTACTTTAGTTTATTTTCATTTGGCAAAACTGATTCTGCATTTACGTCCGACAAATACACAAACAGTTTTGAGACTCACAGGTGACGTGTGTGTGATGGAAGGAAAAAAATTCAAATTCAATTTTCCGTATTTGTTTGAAAAGAACGAGCATAACATTTTCAATTTCACACTCCTCAGGTCAGCCTTATTTCTCAATTGAAGAAATCCTGCATCAACACTTGTCTTTCTCAGCAATCTTGAAATTCAAACCAATGAAGCAGAATTTGTATTGTCCCTCCAAACAACTCCAATCAGCACATACATTTCACCACAGTGGCCGCACAAGGATTACTGTCTTGCCGTCAGAATATGATGAATGGCTCATTACAGTAGACCAAGTAAAGCTATTACGACTAATTGGCTGAAGTGATGAGAAGCCTGGGACATTCATAGCAAGGTATTCTTATAGTTTAATGCTAAATCACATATGTATAGAGAGAAACAGGAGATGATGCGGAAAGATACTGTACAGTATATAGTGAGAAGCTTCAAAAAAGGAAAAAACTAAGAAAAAACACAATTTTCTAAGCATCAATACACCAAATAAATTATCAAGTCCCTCAAAACTATTACAATTTCAGTTACGTTCTTTAAATCTAACAGCAACACTGTCATGGACCTCTCAGAAGCTAGGACATTATTAATAATTTAGTTAAAAATCTCAACCTCACATATTCTAATGCATCCTAATGCATTCTATTTTGATCCTTGTGGTGTGCTGTAAATATATGTTTCATTTTTTAATGTTTTTGGAGTCTGGCCATCACCACACCATAGGATATATCAAGAAATAGACAACAAAAACGTCATCAGACCCTTAATGTAAAATACATGGGGTGTTCTGATTGTGCAGAATAACAGAATACATTTGTGAGAGTAAAAACTAGCAGGTACTCCACTCGCGTAATATTGACTGGAGCGAGTGGAGGGGGCTCTGAACCACTTGAAACCTTCAAACCATTGAAACATTTAACTGCTTTTTTAAATTCACAGCATTTTGGCCGACGCCCTTATCCAGAGCGACTAACATTTTTATCTCATTACACATCTGAGCAGTTAGGGGGTTAAGGGCCTTGCTCAAGGGCATAACAGTGGCAACTTTGTGGTGCTCGGGTATAAACTTATAACCATCCGATCAGTAGTTCAACGCCTTACCCGCTAATATTAATAAGGATGAGAATAAATTCTCGTATGCTCCTTGTGTGAGAAATGTTCATACATATTCAAAGGTCAAGTACAAATATATTTATAAAGACTAAATAATTTATCCATCCATACATTTAGGAACCTCTGTAGACCAACTAGGGACTGTGGAGGTCAATGGTGACCATTGTATTTATTGCCATTTGTACAACCATGGTACAGTAGGTCCTCCGGTCAACATTCACATACACACTATCAGCAATTTGGAAATACCAATTAGCCAACAGTAATCTGCATCTTGGACTGTGGGAGGAAAACTCAGGGAGAACATGCAAATTCCATGCACACAGACGCGACATGGAAATCGAACCCAGGACCTGGAAGTGCAAGGCGACAGTGCTAACCACTTGCCGCCAATTTATAATTCTTTGTAAACTATGGTTGTTGGACTTTCGGCTGCTCCCGTCAGAGGTTGGCCACAACGAACCATCCTATCTGCACACAACTTTGACATGGGTTTTACTCCTGACGCAACCCTGCAATTTTATCCAGGCTAGGGGCCGGCACACCATCCAGTGGCTCGGGTTTGCTCATTGGGTCCGAAAAGAACCCGGACATCCGCATGGCAAGTGAGAGACCAACCATTGAGCCACCACCAATGCTCATTATTCTCTGTAAACTATTAATGACTTAAAATAATTTGTTGAATGGTATATTTGTCCCTGTTTAGTTGGGACCTGACCAATGTGTATGAAAGCATTCAGAGTAATTGTTAGCTAGTAATGGTTTTTTTTGACATCATGCTGTTTGTGGAAAATAAATAAAGGAGTCACCCCACGTCCGCTGCACTTGGCTGCACACTCATGGACGCCAAAGACGCTGATGTTTTGACACTGCCGGTTTAGACACATCTACAGGAAAAGAGAGAGAGAGAGAGAGAGAGAGAGTAATGTAAAAGATTTCTACTTCCCAGTCTTCCACTTAAACAAAACAAGACCCAGACTCTATAGAGACTAGTCCTCCACTGTCTAATTAAAGCTGAGGCCTGTATTCATACAGTCAGCCCGCAAACACTCCACCCTCGTATAATGAGATTTAGGAATAAGTTCTCAGTGAAGGATTCTTCCAAATGCTGAGTAATCAGACATGGTAGTGTAATAATCCGAGTAATCAGCTGAAGTAGAGCTGGATGTTGAAAAGTCTGATGAGTTTATTATAATTAGATATGTCGTCTCACTCAAGGGGATAAGTGATCGACAGCTCAAGAGGTAATAGGTTAGACACACACATCTGTAAAACTGTGTCCAAGTAACAGTGTGATGTCAGGTTTTCCGTTCTTCTTGCTTACTGCATGGGAAGATGAGGCCTTTCTTTCCCTTATTAACATTTCATTGTTTCACACACACACACACACACACACACACGGGCGCGCACACACACACTAAATCCAAAACAGCATGCCGACTATCTCATTACAGAATCAGTCACACACTGACATATGGGACTATAAACTAGACACAACCTGAATTCTTAAACACACACACACACACACACATACACACACCATGAAGGTCAGTTTTCCTCAAAAAACCTGAGATAATTCATATTTGCCCTCTTTAAGCCCCAAACACACCACCACACCTCTACCAAGTACCCACTGATCATGACTGCTAGTTTACATTAACACTTAAGTTTGGAATCTGGATCTGAACCATTTGGCAGCTTTGAGCACTACAGTATATAAATGCCACACACCTATTAGGGGCTTTGAGGACGACAATCTTTCCATCCACAAAATAAATGAGTATACATAACTTTTTTTAGTATAGACACATTTTTAATTCTTTTAACTTCCTTCCTTCTGAATAAAATAGAAACACACACACACAGTGCTCTTACCATGCTGTTTCCACACTTGGTTCCTGTCAGTACCAGCCCTGGGTCTGGCATGTCGTCACCCAGGTACACGTGAGTCCCCCGGCACAGGATACGCCCACCTTCCGGCAGCGGGATGTTGGTCTCTATGGACACGGCATTGGTTCCGATCACTGGCCGATTCGCCCCGCCCTGGCATTGGATCTTTCCACATTTAGCATCCCTGCATTAACATAAAGAATATGAACAAGACAAAGGATGCATTAATTTGGAGAGATTCTAGAACTGAAATTCATAGCTGTGTAAACGGAAATATTTCTGAGAACAGTTCCAGAACCAGAGGCTTAACCGACTGAATAAGTTCTGCAAATTCTAGAACTTTTATTAGAACTGTTTCTGTGTTTTCACGCCACATAAATATTATTATTAAAACTCGAGTCAGTTCATCAATTTTAGATTTATAAACATGAACCATCACAGCATCAATAGCAAACCACCTGGTGAAGTCTATTTAATTACATTGATTTATGTAAATTATGAGGGGCGTTCAAGTCAAACCAGGACTTCTGATTGTGCAGAATAACAGAACACATTTATGAGAGTAAAAACTCCCCCTTTATTTCTCTATGTAATCCCCTGCTTCACCAACGCAGTTATCCCAGTGTCCCAGTGTACGGCAGAGCCATCACCCGAGTGCCTGCTTCACATCCTTAACGCTGGCCTCCCAGGAACTCCTTTATGTGGAAATGGCGTTTAGCTAGGTCACACAGTAAACTCAATAGTGTTGATGTAACACTTTCAGAGTTTATTTGGACTCTCATAAACAGTGCCGGGTGCTTGAAGTCTGTAAATGTCAGTTTTACACCTTACACCAAGCCAACTGACAAGGAGGAAGTATATCACATGCCAGCCAACATGCCTTTTTTCCAGCTGCCCATGCCATCATCTGGTAGTGAAAAACACTTGGACAAAACAACTATCCACCCTCTTCCACATAAATGAACTCACAGACACTCACAATTGGCTACTGTCACTGTGATTGACAAGGGAAACACTACGCCATTCCTTCTTCTACACAGTATGAACCTTGCCTCCTGGCCATTGATTGCTTCTGAGAACACTTTTATGTTCTGACAGTTTGAAGCCATGAGTCTTTTTGTCCTTTTTTTTTTTTTTTTTTGGCTGTTTCAGTGAAACTTACATTTGAAAGGCTTTAACGACCAACACACCCATTACTGTGGCAGTTGTGAATAGTTGGAGGAGACTCGGAGGAGAACTGAATAAGTGTGTGCACCTGTGTGTGTGTGATTAATGGTGGTCTATTTATACTCTGCCTGTTTTGCAGTGAGCTGCAACATGGTAAGGAGTGAGAGCTGGGTCTGTCATGCAGGCAGCATCCTGATGAGCTTATGTGTGTGTGTGTGTGTGTGTGTTGGTGGGTATGTGTTATGCCACATATTAAGGGCCACCTTTCTCCTCTTGATCAGTGTCCACTTCAGTAATCTGAATTCCGTTTTGTTCCTGTCTCCCTCTCTCTCTCACACACACACACACACACTACTCACACACCATCCTTGCGTGTAACCGTAGGCGTTTGCGTGGGGAAACCAAGTCAAAGAATATAATTCTGGAAATAACGTCATGTGAAATTATGTTAATGACTCATCTGCTTCTTTCTCCTAACGTTGCACTCCTCGCTTTCATTATTTAATTTATTATAAATGCAGAAGAAGAAAGAAAAACATCTCACTGCGCTTCACATTTTGCGAACGAGCCCTTGGAGTCTTTTCCACAATTGCCATATGGGTCTCCTGCTGAGTTCACCCTCTCAAAACAGATGCCTGGAGCTGGCTTTGCACCTAAAACACAAACACACACACACACACACACACACACACACACAAGAAACATTCATGTGACCATGAGCTTACAATTACTCTCTCTTACGTTTTACATTGTGTTTGTTCGGACACTGTGACACGAGTGTGAAATGTTTATTGTGAAAAATTTATTTGCCGACTACAACCACATTTTGCAGAGTCACGATGAACTTGGTAACACAACATAGTTCACCAAGTTCAATCGAACTTGCCTCGTGACTAAGTTTCTGTTCATATTAATACTAGGACTGTCAAAATAACATAATTGTAATGGATTAATAATGTTCCACTAATTTGATCAATTTGATGCTATTAACATATTTTCCTGTAGTTATTTCTTGTGTGGTTGCTCAAGCTTAACAATTTCCAATGGTGAAAAACATGTTTACTTTGGCATTTTAGTAATCGAAACTCTAATTGTATGATTAAATGGAATTAAAAGAGAAAGGGAAGCATCACCCTTTCAAAACAATGGGAAAAGAAAGTTATCACACTTAGCAGGCAGACGGCAAACCTTGCAGAAGTAAAGTCCTTTTCTTTGTCGCTGAAGTGCTACATTCAGTGATTCAGCTTTTATACTTTGGATAGCTATCTTTCACATCGAGATGTGAATATAGTGTGTCTTTTCAAAAAGTTCTTCACGAAAAGACCCTCGACAAGAGATCACACACTCGAATCCCAATGACGCCACAGCCATCACTGACCGAGTCCAAGACATGGTGCGAAACTCTGCACCATAATCTCAATGTGGATGGAACTGAAACACACTCCTTCCACTGTCAATCAAAGCAACGCTGGTGTGGTCATGTATGCTCAAGGGTTTCATCAATCATCCACCTTTAGGGTGCTGTGACTCACCCTGACCCCAGAGTGTGATGCATTGTTGCTCATGTGTCTGGCAGATGCCATTATAGCAGTGTCCGTCCACGCCGTGACACAAGTGACCATCGTGCAGGTAGACGTTAGATGGACAGTGAGGGTCAGAACCTGTGCAGAACTCTTGCAGATCACACGAGTTAGTGGACTCTCTGCACAGTGTACCTGCAGGCTTCAACTGAAACACACATAGTCAATGATCGTTGTCATGCATCATTAGACAAGATGACTTTGGATTTCTTTTTAAATGCAATGTGTGTATGCAATAATGCAGTAAAGATGGATAAAACGATACCGCTTTTTAAAATCCATTAAAAAATAACAGTATGTGCGTGTCTATGTAGGTGTTTTTGTGTGTGTGTGTGTTACCTGACAGTCTTCACAACACTGCCCATGTGCACACACTGCATTCAACTTCAGAGTGCATGTACTAGCATTACAGCAAGGGTTCATGCATTCCTATGGAGATAGAATAAAACAGGAAGCAAAAAAAATAAATGAAATAAAACAGTAAAATCAATAACATGGTAACATTCACAGGCACAGACTCTGATGAACAGGTTGGTATCGTGCGTCTCTGAAACCATCTCATCCTGGACACTGTAATGTTTTCCCTGCTCAAACACATCTGATTCAATTAATCAGCTAATTAACTGACCATACTGGGGTAAATTATGTGTGTGTGTGTGTGTGTGTGTGTGTGTGTGTGAGAGAGAGACCATACAAACATACACCATCATTACAATATATTGTCTGTTGGGACCACTGTTGGGACCATACAAACATACACCATCATTACAATATATTGTCTATCATTTTTATCAAACTTAAGATTTTATATTCAACCTTCCACCAATGATGAGAACCAGGATTCCAAAAGAAAAAAACAATCAATAAATGTACAGTGTGGGCCATTTATATGGATACACCTTAATAAAATGGGAATGGCATTAGTATATGTGAAGGGGAAAACTTTTCAAGATGGATGGTGACCATGGTGGCCATTTTGAAGTCGGCCCTTTTGGATCCAACGTTTGTTTTTTCAATAGGAAGAGGGTCATGTGACACATCAAACTTATTGGGAATTTCACAAGAAAAACAATGGTGTGC
>JAQMYJ010000006.1:20821565-20851119 GCA_030014305.1 Clarias laeviceps | reverse complement strand
ATTTTTACAACATTATTGTTGAAATACACAGTCCTGAAAAAGGGACGTTTCTTTTTTTGCTGAGTATATATATAAAATGTTATTATTTTTGAGATTAACGCTAACTTATTTGGACAATAATTAGTCTTTGGTTGCTTCTTTGTTATAATGGCAACGTGTATGAGCTCAGAAAATTAGCAATACTAAATGCTTCATCTTGGAGATCGGTTCAGGTTCTGTGGACTTAAGTCCATCTCTCACATCCCCATTCTCTACCTGACTATACACATGACTGTACTGTACATATAAGCCATAGACTGAAATGGATTCTGGGTGGAACATATTGTGTCATTCCACTTACTAATGTGTCTGAATTCATACTCAGCTTTAATAAAATCAGATTACTCTTCCTTAGAGCCACTTACTAAAAGCAAAAAACACATGAAGGCACGATCTACTCTCTGCGTCAATGATCTTAGTTAATCATAAATGATTATCGTGCGTTCTTAAAACGCTTTCCAAATGTTTAGCACATTTGGCTATAGATTGCTGAAATAGCATTTTTCCCTCAGAGTACTGTAAGTTGTTCAGTATTGCAGTATTGCTCTTTATCATTTCCATCTCCTCGGTTTTCTCATAGCTACAGTAGCATTATTACGCAGAGCTGGACTAAATGTACTTAGCTTTTAACAGCAGCTTTTAAATATATTAGCAAAGATGTTAATTATTTCACAAAGAGAAACACTCTGTTATAATTGGACACCTGCTACAGTCACAACATGCCATGGATAATAGAGGAGCCAGCATGTGCAATGCAGATTCCTATACAGAGAGCTGTGACTCCAAGTCCAGATTAACTGCAAACTTTCACTCACAAAATCACTCAAAATCTTTATACTGCCCCTGAAATACAAATTGATCTTAACTGTTAATATTAAAACCATTGATAAGATATAATCAAATATACTCTTCAATATAATCAAAACTTTCTAATGATCCATAACTAGTCATGACTTTAAGCTCATCCAATTAAAGGCTCTCTTGAAAAATGCTTTATTCTTTTCATGGCCCATTCTGGCTGTTCAGCCTCCTCCTATATTATTCACCTTCAAACATCCAACCTCACAAAGCTACTGTCAGTTCTGCATGGCATACTGTATCTTAAATGTTATTGGCTGTTGTGTCAAGCAGTTCAGCGTAACCACTACATATAACACCAATCTATAAAATGTTAGCAAACAGGCATTTTCCAGACATTGTGCCAGGAAAGGGTATCAAATAGATAACAGGTCACAATGTAAGCCTATCAACCGATGCCTGTAGGTCACTGCTATGAAACATGCTATACATGCCTTCTACCTCGTCCATGAATGACCAGAAACTACCACTGGACCCCCTCTACACAGTGATAACACTAGAACCAATACAATTCACTTTCTTTTGCTTAATCTCTACAACAAAAGCTATTCGTCCACAGATTTCTCAATCAGTTCTGGAAATCTCCTAAATAAGATCTGGTTCATTCCAGGAAAATGACTGCTATGTACAGTAAAATGACAAATTACAACAACACCCATCATATATGTTTTGTACAGTAGATATGATGATAATCATGCAGTTTTATGTTAAGAAATGAGCTGCTGGTATAATTCCATGGATTGCGTACAAGTCAAATCTAGATTTGTGGTAAAATTTCTCATGACTGAAGGAGTAAAACCGACTGACATTAACAGAAAACTCCCAGCACACTACGACGATGAGACTCTTAGCTACAGTAAAACTTGTTGCAAACATTTTAAAGAAGGCCATACATTCGTGAATGATGATCCCAGCCGAGGTGGCTTGGAGCCCGCTGCAGTTGTTCCCGTGAATGTTCAGCAAGTGGAACGCCTGATACTTGGAAACTGATGGATAACTTGTTGCCAACATGTGGAAGAGACACATCTGTCAGTGGGAACTGTATAAACTGTCATGCACGAACACTTGCACATTACAGGAACTCTGTTGGGAGTTATTGCCACATCCCCCGTACAGTCCTGACTTCACTCCAAGCCATTTCCACATGTTTGGGCCATTAAAGGAGTTCCTGGGAGGCCAGGGTTTCAGACGTAAAGCAGGCAGTCTGATCATAGTCCGATCATTCCAGTGTACTGAGAAAACTTTCTACCTTGACAGTATAGTACTTGTGAAACACTGGGATAAGTACATTAGTGCACAGAAATTTATATAGAAAAATAAAGCGAGTTTTCACTCTCATAACTGTTTTCTGTTATTTTGGCTGATATAGCTAGTTTTAGTTACTTCTTACTAGACAATAAATGATTTACATTGAAAAGGTTCTATAAAGCTGCATTGAATAATCAATAAAGTTGAATACAGTCGTTTCCACCTCACTAATTCCGGTTGTGAAGAAATGAACCTGTGCTATAGCAAAAGCCAGAAAGGTTATTGGATCTGTGACCCACAAACAAAATCTGTTCTTGGTTCGTTTAGTGGTAACTGTTTCCGAGTTCCTTAAAAGCTTTGAGTTATTTGGGTGAACTTTCTCAGCATACAGAGAATATCTGTAGAAACAGCAAGAATAAAAAGCTTGATTTCTACCAGTATTAAAGAATAACTTCATCTAAAGCTGCACAGCCATCAGCTTTAAATTGCTACTTGTTATAATTATACCCTTTCAACATCATAGGTGTTAATTTAACATTGTGGACTTTGTGGGTGTGTTGGAGAATAATAACCATTTCTCGCTCACTCTCTCTCTCTGACACACTGCAACAACGGTGCTCAGTACATCTTTAAAATTAGGAGCAAAAACAGATGTCCAGATAGCTTTGATATGTTTGAGTGACAGGATTACGCTGCACCACACAGAGCACTGGCAAAAGCATAAAGCTGGTTATAAAGTGTTCATCTGGTTCTGCTGACAGCCGTCGCTGCTTTAAAAGGCATGATTATGTAACAGCACCAGCTCTTACTCTTTGACCCAGCAGTTGGAATTACAGAGCAAGTTCCATTTGGTCTTGTTTTCCAATAATTGACACCTTTTTTCACTTTCTGTAGGAAGACAAAACACACTGTCTAGTAGCCTTAAGGTAGAAAAGGCCATTTCTACAAACGCAACCATAAACGGTCATAGTTATCGAAAAATAATATATATCTTACATGCAATGCCCATACTTTGTTTATTCACAAATGTATAAATGTCAGTTTATGAAATTGAGATTTTCTTGGATTTTTTTTTCATCTCTGCAACAGAATTATATTTCCCCACATCATATTCACTAAGCACAGGTCAATTCAAACTCACCATGCCTGTCTGTCTGTCTCTGTATTTCTACTAGCTACGTATGCTGCACACCATCTGGAATCATCTCAAACATGGTTTTCCAGGAACCTTTTTAATTCCTTCACACTGGTAGATACTTCACTGTACACCAGGAACTACTTAGGTAGATCTAGCGGTACTCCAGCTTGATGGAAGAGGTGACCAGAACTTTTATTTTACAAGATCATCATCATCATCATATATAGCAGGCTGCACGGTAAATAACTGTCATCCATTGAACCAACATGACAAAACCACTATAACTTTTGTTATTAGACTTGACTTTGCAAGTGATTCCCAAAGCCAATATTCTTTTTAGGTCATATACATTTTTCAAAACTAGTATCTCTGATCAAAATGTGTTTGATTTAAATGTGTCAAATTGTAGTTTTAAATCCAAATGTTATAATTAACACTAAAGTAAGGTGCTAAAATCAACTAGATACAATTACAGGGGCCTTTGTTGGGCCCTTGAGCAACACCCTTAACCCTGTATGATCCAGGGTCATACCACCATCATGCCCTGCATTCTGACCCCAGAATCCTAAAAAAGCTCTAACCCTACTCTAGCCCATGTGTTTACAAAGATATGCTGCTGATGAATCCAGGGAATTTGTGTGTGTGTGTGTGTGTGTGTGTGTGTGTGTGCATGTGAGTCGAGGGGTGCGGTTCGAGCCACTCACTTCAGCTGCCCCTCTTCCCTACATGTGAAACAAACACAGAGAATGCTTATGTATATTTTTACTGTATATCAGAGGAATTGTAGCTGCTAGACCTTTGTTTCATAGATTGTTTGAGAGAAAAGGCTTTTAAGTTGTGAATTCAAGTTTTAAAAAACTAAGTGCATGATGGCAGTTTTTTCCAAAATGGTCCAAAAGCATTTTTTTCAGATTGTGTTCACTCACTTTTTTTTTCATTATGCTTTTCCGGTCGATAACACCAGAGAGTGTACTTAGTGGTCATGTCAGAGGAACAGATTAAGCCTTGCAAGGGAAGGTCACTGAGGATAGCACAGCCTTTTGTCCTTCTGATTTCTGTTTCCAGATGCTATGTTGCTGGGAGTTCTACTCTAATGACCCCTTGAGCCCTTTTAATTACTTTCTGTAGGGCGTGCATGTGTTTGTTTTTTGGTGCGGCAAGGCTGAACCATGATGTAAGAACACAACCATTTCATAGCAAGCTTCCATAGTATTTTTTCTCCCTTGTGTTTCCTTTCCTTCTTTAATTATTTATGATTTGTAGTCCCAGGAGATCAAAACATTCGACCTATTTTATTTATGTGCATTACCCCCATATTCACACCATAGTGTCGCATACACGTTGAATCGAGACCTCCTGGCACAGCTGCATTTCTGTATGCATTAACAATAGCACAGTCGGATTTTAATCTTTTCCGGCACATCCAGATTATGAAATGTTTGTGAATAACTGTTTAGTAATGAACTGAATAAGCCTAGTTTAAGAGCTACCTGAATCCCTTGCTGATAGCCACTCCCCTTCTTTCAGAGAAAATGCAGGATCTTTCCCATTTACTCCCATTTGACTGCATTCATGAGAATCATATAATCATTTTGCTACAAGTTGCACAATCATGATCTTGTTATAGATTATTCTTTTGAAGATGGATAAAGAAAGAGTGGGTTTGAGATTTTAATGAACTTTATGAATAAATCAAGCAGACGTTAAAAAAAATACACATAATGAAGAAAATAAGAGCAAAAGTGTGTAGGCTTGATTTTCTTTTACCATCCTCTTTAACAGCAGTCATGCAGCTAGTGTGGATTGAAAATCAATGAGGTCTGGATTTAAAAGGGATGAAAAAAATCAATGAGAAAGTGGATTTAAAAATCAATGAGGTCTAACCTGCAACCTGATTGTGTTGCGTATCCACCTTCCTTAAATGGACTTACCCGGTTGAAGGAGTCATGATACAGCCACCTCTGTCCGCTGTCACCCTGCACCCACACCCCCGCTCTGGTGTGTCATGGTTCATTCCAAAATTGTGTCCCAGCTCATGAGCCAAAGTAACCGCAGCTCCGAGGGGGTTATCAGAGTGATCCTAATGGGCAGATGGATGAAACAGGAGTCATTATACACATGTTTGAATATAAATCAGTGTCTTCACAGCATGTCACCACACACAGTAGTTACACGCATTCCTAAAAGCAATTACTTATATTTCCAAGCGAGTACACCTTATTACTCCCCTGTGTTAGCTACAGAAAAGGGGTTAGGGACAATCCCAGTCTTGATGCCCTCCTAAGATTGGATTTGTTACATCAACACATATGCATTTGTTTTCCTTTTACTGAAAGTAGCAATGCGATGTTTCACATGAGGGCGCTAATTGATAAAACGCAACCAATACCAGCTTCTGTAATTACTTTTTTTTACAAACCCATTAAAGAGGCATAAGTCAAGATTTTTGTACTGAGGAAATGAAATGCACCATTAGCAAATCTCTACTATAAATAGCTGTTTAGGGGCTTAGTGTAGCTTTTTGTGTGTGTGTGTGTGTGTGTGTGTGTGTAGCCACAATATTTCTCATGACGTTCTTTTTGGTCCAAAGTGTAAAAATGTAAACAAGCAGTGTATTAAAGCACTAATCAAGGGAACAACCAAATATCCTCAAAAGCACAAAACACTCAGACATCCATATCCTTTTAGGGGCATCTGGTCCTGACCAAGATATAAAACACACACATAACCACGCGAGTCAACATACACAAAAACAGTCAGACAAATTTCATGCAGTCAATCAAATTTTTAAAAACATTTCTCATGAAATCGGTTTGCCGAACATGACAGAAAGCATCCGCTGAGAAAATGAATGTACAAACCATACATTATGTAAACATTTGATATGTTTTGGCACTTTTGAAGATAATGTCTTCTCTGCCATAATTATTTATGTTGGGGAAAAACAACTCTCATTGTAGTCAAGCATGGCTCCAGCCCCAGAGTTTCCTGCCGGCAGCAACAAGAGCCGTGGAGGGAAAGAAAGACTGATGTGTGCAGTGAAACAGGCGGATCTGTAATGGAGGAGCCAGACTGGGACATGCTACACTTTAATCATCCTGCCAATGTGTGTGCATGTACACCAGGCAGAAGCCAATCAGCTGGGAACAGACTGGAACATGGGATCACCTGGGAGAGACATTTCAGCCCCAATCCGGAATGGCAGTTTCGTTCTAGAGCTGCCAAGTCTTAATGACCTAATAAAGATCTGAAGTGAGAACAGGGCGAGGGCTCTATTACATGGCCGTATCCTCATCAGTAATCACTCCCAACAGCAACTTTCCTTCCTCTCCGGTGGATATGATGTTTCCCTGGCCGCCCGTTTGTTTGTTCTGCCTCATTAGAAAGCAACAGCCGAGCCTCTTGTAATCGATACATTCAGGTGATTTATGACCAGTATCTCTGGACAGTCGTGCTGTAATGATTTAAGCAGGTGTACGCAGTGTAGGAAGTATTAAAACCATACTTATGAATATGCATGACTGAAAAGAAAAGCAGATTAACAGTGCAACATAAAACAAAGTCAGAGTAAAATATATGCATTAGTAACTATGGATGTATAATTCTTGATTGCATTAACTACAATAATTTTTTGCATTATCTAAATGTACATTATGTGATATTAATTTACACAAATACTTTATGCTGAATGGTATTATCTTCATCTTCATCTTCTATACTGCGTATCCTGTGTACAGGGTCACAGGGGCCTAGAGCCCATCCCAGGAGACTTAGGGCATGAGGCGAGGTACAGTACATCCTGGACAGAGTGCCAATAATTTGGGAACGCCGATTAATCAAATCTGCATGTCTTTGGACTGAGAAGGGAAGCAGAGTACGTGGAGGAAACCCACCAAGCACGGGGAGAACATGAAAACTCCATGCACACAGACCTGAGGCCCGAATCAGACCATCAACCCTGGAGGTACGAGGCCACAGTGCTTACCACTACACCACCGCGCCGCCTGTATGACATTATTTTTGATCGAATTCTTTTGGTTCTATTTTAAAAAAATTTCAAACATTCTTAAAGAAAAGTAATCTTTGAATAGAAAAGACAAGAAAATCATTCACATTTTATTTTTCCTGCTTTTAGTTTAAAATAAATAAATAAATAAATCATTGAGCAGCAGTATGGTTAGCGGAAACGCTTTCTTGATCAGACTGGTCCAGGTCAGACTGGATCGAGCTGTCGAGAAGTCTATACAACTCTGTATAACAATGATGAATAGAAAAGCACACAACACATGGGTGAGGTGCGGTGAATGGGCTAAAAATGCAAAAGTCCATATCAGGTTCCACTTCTGACAGCCAAGAATTGTAATCTGAGTCTATCAAGAGGACAGGGTCACTTAATTTGGACAGCTGATGTTGGGAATAAGACCAGGCAATGGCGGGTAAATAACAGTATACAACATCATTTGCCTTCTACAGCTTTAGAAGCACTTTAATTGGACAGCTGGAGAAAGCCTAGAAAAAAAGGCCTGTTTCACTAAAAGTTAAAAAATGTTCCATAAAATCCATAAAAAATTTTGAATATTAGTTCTTAAATGATGAAATTAAAATTAACAAATACTGACGTTGTTTCACAATTTACAGAAATATCTCTCACCATGACAATGCCTCCAGACTGCTCGGCTGTGCACATACTCATGATGGGAGCCATGCCAATGGTGGTGCCCTGGAAATACACCCCGCTGCAGACCGACACAGAAATACAAATTTGGAAACTGATTAAACATGCATTTTCCTTTCCAACAATACATCCTTTACATATGGTCAAGTAATAAGCAGGTTAAGGTTCCAGTAGGTTCAGGGTTGATGATTGGCAGATAAATAAGTGTGTGAGGCAAGATTGTGAAACATTTCACAATCTCTTTTGGTTTTTATTTTTATCTATTTCTTTTTTTGGAATTGATTATTACATTTATTTTATGAATTTATTTGTTCACTCACTCAGTTTTTTTCCCCCATGTGGGTCATGGTGGCAGCAGATTAAAAAGTGCAAGCCAAGAAATTATTACCCACAGATTTCAGCTCCTACTGGGGAATCCCCAGATGTTCCCAAGCCAACTATGAGATATAATCTCTCCAGCAGGTCTTGATTTTTTCATTGCAACAGCCTACGTAAATCATGTAAGGCTGTCCAGCTTTGCCTGCCAAACTGATGGTTGACCATGAAGACCATCATGGTCGCATGATTTCATCATATGGTGAGGCCACATAACCCTAGTTTGGGCAGGGAACATTTTCACTATCTAATTTTAGTTTCTTCTAATAAACTGATCAAACTTATAAACTTATCACAGCCACATGCTTGTGTGTAATAAAACTTTGGTTTGCACTTGCACTAGATTATCCACTGTGTAAAGAACAAGGCAGGAGATTACGATGTGCCTACTGACCTGATAAGCTGAGCATTATCATGTGGTCTCTGGGGCAAAAGTTTGAGTTTTCTCCAGTCCAGGAACTCATGCAGTGTGGTGAACGGGTCCTGAGAGACAGGGCATTTGTCTGAGTCGCTCCACACCTCCAAGCCGACCAGGGCCACACGGATGTTCAGCGCTCTATAGAACTGAAGCATAGGGAGAGCTACTGTAGGTGTTAACAGGTACTTTAAAGTAATCATTTTCCAGACTTGGTTCCAAGTCTACATAGTCATATATGTACATTAAATGTTAGGTTCATCATTAGGTTTCTAACTAGCACCGACTTAATGATTATATCTAAATATTGATGGCTGGAAAAAGTATTAACACTTACAGTCATATTATACTCAGCATAAAGTAACTGATAGATGTTGTGTAGTGGTGCATGTTGCAGGTAGTGATCTGGCCCTTCTAGACTCAGATTGCACGTCACATCAATAAACTATATGGGAATTTATTTGGATTTACCTTGTCCACATAGTTGGCGATTTCAGCCAGCCTCTGTTTCACTTTCTCCAGATCCTTGCCCTGTTTCTGATACTGAAATAACAAAAGATGCGTGTTTTATGCTACTCAAATGAAGCATGTCACATGTGGCAAATAATTTTTCCAATGTCCAGTTCCAAGCTCCACTTCAGCACAGATGTTCAGGCTCTTTCTCATATTTTGGCAGATCGGACGTGCTGAGCTTGTTTTGGGCCATCAGCCGAGGGAATATAAAAGAGGTTGTACAGAATCAAAGAATGGAAAAGTCTCATGCATGTTCTGTATGATTACTGCCTTCAGGGTTGTGAGTCGTGGGTTGTAACTCTAATCAGAAACTGCTGAACCTTAGAAGTTTCGTTCGCTGTTGCCAGTCCAAGAGAGATTTGCGTAACATGATTCATTTTATTTTTCAGCACAACTAATAAAGTCCCATTGATGGGTGAAGAAACTCCTAGATTATGAAATTATAAAATCCTGTTCCTTCGGGTTCCCGATTTTCTGCTCTGGTTAAACAAGGGATGATCAAGTTGGATTCTTACTGCTAAGCTTTTAACTAAGATACAGACATTTTTATATCTACAGACTCACTGATTTGCAATAACGTTCCTACATTGACAGACATTTTTTCCCCAAAAACCTTTATTTTTTATATTATAAAGTGCTATCAGTACATAAAGCTTTACTACCTTATTTACTAAAAATGCATAACATGAAGGTATCCTTCGCTGCAAAAAAATTATATCTTAATAAGTAAAATATTCTTGAATGTAGTCAAGGCTATCTACTGTATAATTTCTTAAAATAAGTTTACAACAAACAAAATATAACATTATTAAGCTTATTTCTAGTGAAATGTTATTTAAATTGTAAGGAAAAATCTTTTTGTCCTATTGGCAGAAAATTTAGATCCTTAAAGAATAAACTCTTAAAACTAGCAAAATTAGGCCCCTGAATCCTAATTTAGTCAAAGCCAATTCCCATCCATCATTTTTGCTTACAATTTAGTTAAAATTCTATTAGAGATAAGCTTAATAATCTTAAATCTCATTTGCCGTAGTCTTATTTTTTTCTAAAGTGCAGACAAACGTAGCTACTGTATATTCAAGATATTTTCACCTGCCAAGAAATTTCATAAACTTACAGTTAAAAAAAATAAAAATAGCCTACATGAAACCAAAAACTATCAATTATGGGATGTGTGGGTGTTTCCTCTGGCATCCATGAAGCTGCCACTTTATCTATTTCATCCTTTTTGTGTCATCAGCCAAATTGTAGGGTTTTGTTCACTGATTAGTTTGATGAGGCATACACAACGAAGAGAAAAAGACAAAGATATACGATAATAAGCGCTAATTCCATGAGAAAGTACTAATTTACATACTCACAAACCATCCAAAGATGCTCATCATTTTTAATGTTTAATGTCATTTGTGTTTTGTGTTAATTCGATTAATTTAAACAATTCTGGTTAGCCAACTCCAAAATACATCATCATACATGTAATAAATCTGGATAAAATTTAATTAAATTGAAATCAACTTTATTTTGCTACAAGGAAACTGATCTAGAGCATACTGCACCTCAACACACTTTGTAGAACACATGGCTATAGTGAAAATGCATTTAATCACTCCTACGGTAAAATACACATGCCTATACCGATCAGCCATAACATTAACTCCACTGAACACCATCTGAACAACATTGATCACCATCTACAGACCATTACCAGGTGACAGGATCATGAGCATCCAAGGTTCACCCATGCCAGCTGGGACCAAAAAGACCAACCTGCCCGAAATGATCCTACAGAAAATCCAGAGCAGCAGAAATCGCTGAAAAACTTAAATGCTGGCCACGACAGAAAGGTACAAGAGCACCCAGGGTACCATAGCCTGTCATGCAAGGGTCTCAGCCCAAGCCCACTGACACGGCCTCCAAACACCCCAGATCCTCAATCTGATCATGTGATCCATGGAGGCCCCTCCCTGCAACCCACATCATCAAAAGGATCCACTGCCAACATCCTGTCACCAGACATCACAGCAGGCCATAGAGGACCTGTGGAGCCACATCGCGAAGGGGCCAGAGCTGTCCAGGTCACACGAGGAGAACCCAAAACCTAGGTGGTTTTAATGTTAATGGTTTTAATGCTATGGCTGATTTTCACATAAGAGATGGAAATGCTGTGATTTCCCATTTTTGGCCAATTGGAAATGGCAGCAAAAAATAATGGTGCATGTTAGTAAAGGGAAAGATTTGATCTTTACAAAAGGCATTCACAACCTGCTAATGTGCTTACAGTATGTACTTACACTTGAGTTTTAAGATCAGATTAATCTTATGAGTTGATGTTACAGTAAACTCTATTGAGAGATCTTATAGGGTAATGAAAACTTTACTAAAAGCAAGTACCAAAATGCTCATATGTTCTGCTGTTATTTAATTCACTCTTGATGGGAACAAGTAAATTGATCTCTAGAAATGTATTTATAAATTCAAAGCATATTTTAAACAAGTATGTTTAAGACTCTCAGCTTTTAGCAGATGTATAACTCGTCTAAAAATCTGTCCAAATACATCGACAGGTCAGACTTTGTATTTAGAAAATACCAAGAGAAAGTACCACCTGGTAGTTTCATCTGTAACCGATTTGTGAACTATCATTTTCAAGTGCTGCATTTAGAGGACATGAAGTCCAAATTTTAAACAGACAAATTAGGCAAGGGTCAAGTAGCTGCAGCTGGAGATCTTCTTTTTCTGTCACAGTCCAGATTAATGATACTAAAGTGCTACTTAAACAATCCTTCACCCTCTGAGCTACATGAATGAACTCCCTATTGTAACCAAAATAATCAACAGCTGCACTTTAATAGGCTCCTCTTCAACTTTGCACCCTAACAAGAGCTCAGAGGGCACAACCCAGACCCAAGTTTTCGATGGTCATGACCTTGCATCCCACCATTTCTGCGTTCCCAAGTTTTCAGCAGAGAACAAAAGAAAAGACACGGGAAGGAGAACAAAAGAGGTCACATTCATATAGTTTGTTCTTTGTGGCTAAAGAAAAATGGGTGCGAATGTATTTTTAGTAACATACCTCTCGGTTGTCTGCTACAATGATCAGTTCAACATATTTAGTGCTGCTCTGGGCTTGTCTCTTGTACTGCAGAGAGATAGCAACAAGAGGGAAAAGTGAAAGATGGAAAGTGAAATGTTTAGGAAGAAAGATTAAGAAGGAAAGCACAACACATCCATTCATCATCTATACTGCTTATCCTCTGTAGGGTCACGGGGAGCCTGGAGCCGATCATAGGACACTTAGGGCACAAGATGGGTTACACCATAGATGGAGTGCCAACATGGATACACAATCACACACTGTGAGCACTTTGAAGACACCAATCAGCTATCAGCTTATCATGCATTTCTTTGGACAGTGGGAGGAAACTCCACATACAGGACAGAGGTGAGATTCGAACCCCTAACACAGGAGGTGCAAAGCACAAGTGCTACCCATTAAGCTTAAAAAAAAAAAAAAAACACACATTTAAAATAAATAAATAAATAAATAAATAAATCGGCACACAGGTCATCTCTGAAGAACAGATTTAGCAAAATGCAATTATGCACTCCAGTTTTAAAAGGCTTTTCATAAAAGCTACAACAGAAGAGCACTTTATCTTGCATTAAAAACGCAGAGCACATCATTCTAAGTTTCTGAATTGAATCAGCTTTCTCAAGTTGTTTTGTACTGTTTTTTTTTTATGTCTCTGTGTACCATTACCTGTGCTTAGTACAAGGGGTCAACCAAATATAAAACTTTGTTTTTTGAAAAAATAAAGTTTTAAACCTGGTTTGAAACTGGATAGTATTTTTATATAGACACTGAGGTTGCAGCTGAGGTTCTGGATTGCTGAGGGTGGAATTGAGCCCTGCCACTGCTGGGTTGCCACTGTTGGGTCCTTGGGAAAGTCACTTAACCTCGTGCCCATATAATACCCATCAGGGAATCTCTTCTGCCAGTCCCAAGCCTGGAAAAATGGGTTAGTTAAGGCAGAAAGTGCAGCTGTCATAAAAACCTATGCAAAAAAAACACACTGATCAAATGATCCGATGTGGCAACTCTATAAAAGGAACAAAGCCTAAAGATAAGAAATGTGGATATTGAATAAGGAAGATAAAAAAAATTGCTTGTTTAAATTTATAATTATTTCATGCCAGGTTCATTTTTCTTGGTCTAATACACCTAATACCTAAAAGTAATTAATGAACATAAGAATACAAACTCAATGGCTTTGAAATGATAAAAAACAGTATAAGAAAGAATTTGTACAAAAGTGAAAAAAAAATCTAGAATAGGGTCACTTAGCAACTAATATGAATTGTGTCTAGAATAAACAACAGCTGTCAAGAACTTCATCATGTATCAAACCAATATGGATAACCAATTATCATGTACGCAGACATAAAACTGACTGACTTTATCCTTGATTGAGTTAATTAATTCCTGCCTTTTTAACCCCTTGCATTTGTTTTGCTATAGCTTGTTTTGTCTTATAGCCTTATTTTGATCAGGGTCTCAGTCTATCATATATAGAAGTCGCTATAAACATACAGTAGTTTAATCACTTATAATATGCTGACCTTGCAAATACTCTTCATAATAATATTAAAAACTCTTTGTTAAAAAGTCATATTGTCTTATGCTAAAGCATGCATGGACATGCAGGAAGTTAATAGGCACAAACAGTTTTATGTACTAATATTTGCCTTTATGTTTCCTTCTTTTCAGAAAGATTATCCCTATCTTTAGGCATGCCTTGATTTGAATAATTATGTATTAATTATGTATTAACCTTACTAGCTCCAAAATTATAACTAATTATGGTGTATACAGTATATTTTTGCCTGGGAAGCTCTGGCCCTTTGGGGTATGACTTGTTTGTCCAGCACATGCCATGAGTGTTCAGTCAGACTTGGATCTGTGGAGTTTGGAGGCTGGGTCAGCAGTCTTGGACTGTTTGCCTGCTGGACCCCATGCATGTTGGTCTGTAGTGCACTGGTTGTTCTGCTGCCTTCTATCATGGCCAGCATTAACTTTTTCAGCAATTTGTGCAGCGATCTGTGGGATCGAACTAGACGGGTTACCTTTTGGTCCCAGCGGGCATTGATGAGCCTTGGGTGCCCATGATCCAGTCACCAGCTTACTGGTATATAATTGATAATCAATATTGATGTACCAATGTTATGGCTGATTGGAGTATAAAGTCTTGGTGCAATTGTCCTGGTCATGGTTAGCTCACCCTGCTGCCATGTGAGCTGAAGAGGCTTCCTGTTGTGCCTGAGAGTCCTGCAGTGTAGGTCAGGTTGTGTCCATGTCCACATGTCCCCTGCTTTAGGTTGATCTGCTCCCCTCTAAAGACATGATGTAAAGTGCTATTGGCCTTTCGTGCTGGCTCCAGCACCAACACTTTATCTTTCAGTGTGATTAGTCCTCTGTGAAAAGAGAGAGAGAGAGAGAGAGATTGACAGTGTACTGGACAAAGAAACCTGTATTGAGACAAAATTCATTTAATAGATTTGTTAAAGTGTAAATAGCACATGCTAGTCTTCAGGGAAGTGCTCTTTCCGCTTTCCCACAGCTTAAAAGCAGTCTGGAAACTGGGTTATTTCAACATCCAAGCCACTGCTGGTGAAAACAGCATCAATTTTTGAGATATTTTATTGAAACAACTAGACGTTCAGTTCCAATCCTGATGGTTAGTGGTTATGGGATTCACTTCAACAAGCTTTTCTCACACTTTACAGTTGCACATTTGATTTAAAGTGACATGCTCCTCTGTAGAAAAAGGGCCAGACTCTACGCTTTCTTAATAAACCCGAAGTGCACGCTAGACCACATAAACACTCGTGGAAACCACACTCACACCAACACTGCCAACCAAAATCAACACTAATTTGTTTTGGCCCACGTACCAAGAAACACAGATCTTGTCAAGAGGACGCTGTTAGTGTGCGTATGTGTGTGTGTCCTGGCTGCACGGTTTGAAGACAGATTGTGTGGCTTGAGACAGGTTATGAGAGAGAGAGAGAGTTTGGATCCTGTTGGCTGGATAATGTTTCCGATGGTATCAAGCAGAATTATGACAATAATAATTCTGAAGCAACAGGCTACAGTGTGCTTGTGTGTGTGAAAATGTGTAACACTGGAATATTTGTTGTTCCAAATCAAACTTTATCTTAGTTATATGAGGATCGTTCACGAAGATGTATAATATGACTCCTGGATAAATTCCATTTAATTCATTTTATTGGTCAGACTGCTGCTTCTGGGTTCCATGGATTCTGGCAGCTACATTAATTCATACCATCATTCACCACCGGTACAGCATCAGATTGATCATGTGTGCGTTTGTGTGCTATAAACATTATTAAATCAGGTCGCCATGGTGACTCACCTAAGTCCTGTGCAGGTACTGAGGATGACGTCGGAGTGCGGATAGCCCTTCACCTCCCCGTGGTAGTAACAGTTCACCTGAAACATTCCAGATTGTATAAACACAATTAGATGAATGATAGCTTGCTTTGAAATGTGTGTGTCTGTGTGTGTGCATATTTAGTAAGCGAGATGGGAGTGATTTGCTGATGAGACACACTCCTGGTCTTTTTTTTCTTTTTTAGTGGGCTGTATGCCTGGGGGTTTGACAGTGAGCCAGTTTTGTTTTCATTTAGTTTTACTTCACTTGGCTTCCAAAACTGTTTCACGCCCGTTAATATTTATCCTGTGGGAGATGATATACTACAATCGACTTTAGAAACATTACAACCCCCTTACTTAAACGCATATACTTGTAAAATAAACTCAAGCAGCTACGCACCTTACAATTAATTATTAAATCCTGTTTTGTATTGCCTCTCTCAAACATATAATAATCTGATAAAAAATATTTTAATAATAAAAATAAAAAAAACTCAGAAAGATTTTTTTTCAGCTGCTGTCAGAACCCGAAATGTTTGTTTTTGCCCGGGGTATTAATGATTGGTGGTACGGCAGGTCATGTCATCTCATAGCTCGATGGTCTGTGGTCCGAATGATTAGCATTTCAAACTTATCCCAAAGGTCTCAAAGGTCATGAGTGCATTTGCTGAAGTCAGACGATCCATCCAATCCTGTTTATACGCATTTAAAGTTAATCATCTGCAGGATGTTTTAAAAATTAAGTCAAATCTGGTCTGGTTTATATGGATTTAGGACTAACTCATTCACGTTTGCATAAAGACTTCCAGTTAGTCTAAAAATAAACTTGACCTATGGCATATGGTGAATTCATTCAAGTCATTTGAACTGTTCATAATTTTCAGGGCTGGAAAAGATAAACTGCATCAAACCTCCTTTAAAAGCATGAGTGCACTTGAAACATCTACTCTTATAAATAGGGCTTTTAGTTGATTATTTTTATACATTAATTTTGACAATTTACTGAAATTAACAAGCTATACACACACACAGACACACACACACACACAATGGTCTTTTTCTTTGCTGCAATTAGTGTAGGGCTGTAGATGATGCCTGACATGGTCACCGATAGGGCTGCAACTAATCCCTAGATTAATCTATCGATTATAGAAATGAATAATCGATTAATTAGATTATAAATGCCACAATTAGTCAAAAGTTCTTGTTTAGCTTTTAGCTTTTAAACTTAAAGCTTGAGGTTGTTTTGTGCACGTGGTAACTAACAAGCCTTATAATAAAGATGAAAACTTAATTAAGAAAAATGTCTTTTAATGAATTTTCCCAATGAAACAAAATCTTAATCCAAGGTAAAAACCTGACTGGAGGATGATAATTATAAGAGTTAAATTGAAATTTTCAGAAAATTGAGATTAAGTCTATTGCGATGGGGCGTGGTCAAGTGTCAAGAGTGGAGTCAAACGGAGTGAAGTGTGAAGGTGAAAAGTGAGGTAAGTTGGAAAAAGACACGCATCTGAGGCTAATATGGCTAATTAGCGTGTGTGTGTTGCTGTGAGCCGTGTAACAAAGTGGAGAGCTCAACAGCGTGAGAGAGAGAGCATGTGAACATGTAGAGCTCAAAAGAGAGCAACAAGGCGCAAGTGTGTGTGTGTGTGTGTGTGTGTGTGTGTGAACTTTAAAAAGTTAATCGAGGAGAACTGTAGATAAAACCCGAGTCATAGCAACACTCACTCACTCACTCACTCATCTTCTATACCGCTTTATCCTTATGCTGATGCATTCAAAATATTAAACTAACACATTTTATTGACAATGCTTTTTTAATGGATAAAAGCAAACTACTGGCTGCTGTGAGTAGAATTTTGCTTACTATATATTTAACAATGAACTTCACCTACAGGAAAGTTTTAGAGGAAAAAGAAACTCAAAATACCACCCTGCGTAATACATGTCATTGTCCTGAAGGGTGCCACTTGATTGTACCCATGACAACGATTGATCAATATACGAAACACAAAAGTATGAGGAAAGTAAAATTAAATAAAACAGAGAGAAAGATACAAATATGTATAACAAAGTAGCATATTTCATCACAAACCTGGTTTGTTTCATTCAGTAGGGAGGATTTGTGTGGTTTGGAATGAAAGCCTGGGGTTTTTATTCTGGCACTGAGCTCTGGCCCTTTTACCCAACTACACAGTAAAACACAATGCAGATGCTCATACTCCCTCTGTCTGTGCCTCAATCTGCTTGCAGCTCCAAAGGAAATATGATGCTTTTAAAGAGCCAGCAAATGCAAAGTGTTCATTTCGGTCTTCTTCTATCATCCAGTCGAGGATTCGGATTCGCAGATCGTTATTTCTGTGCCAGGGCCCGGTCCCACTCTCACGCCCCAGCATGTCTCCCTGGTTGACCTGTAATTTGTCAGCTTGTCGCTCTGGTCTGCATGAGCTGACATGGAGGACAGCTCTGAGTCGTCATGTCCACCAGAGTCTTACTTCCTATTTGCCCGGAGGTAAAATAGACATTTGAGGGCTGTTGCAGTAAATTTGAAACACACAGCAACAGACAGAATCAAGCAGCTTGTCGGATTAAGCAAGCGCTCCTGATGTCATGAATTTGTGGATGTCATATGATGCCATTAAGATAATAAGAAAGAAACATTCCTTCAGCTGGTATTACCTCTGCATCCACATGCCATTTTAAATGGTTGGATGGGACCTCATCACATTCAAATTCCATGGGCTCGATCAGACTGGGATCTGGAGAGTTAGAAGTCTGAGTCAGTGGCTTTGGGGTCTTTGCCTGCCGGACCCCATACATAGCAGGCTGTGGTGCACTGGCTGTTCTAGTGTGCCTTTTTATCGTAGCCAGTATTTACTTTTTTGGCGATTTCTGCAGCATTGGCTTTCCTGTGGGTTCGGACAAAACGGGCTGGCCTGGGTGAGCCTTGCCTATAATCCTGTCATCGGTTTACTGGTATATAATTGATATTTAATTATTCACAAATGTAAGAAATGGACGTCTGGGTTTCGATATGGGAAAGTAGCACGCACTTCACGACGGCTCCGTAAAAAATCGTCAAAACATCTTTTCAGTAAATGTGAGTAAATAAATTAAAGTCTCACTTTCTAGAAACTACTAGCTGACTTCAGGATTTAATCCGTTTAGTTCTCTAAATATGCCGGCTAAATCTCGAAAATCCCCGGACCAGGCCGTGATAGCCTCCCGCTCTAATGTGGAAGAAACGCTAGAAGAAGACGTTCCAGAGGTGTGTAGTTCAGTCATCCTGAACGCGATTTCTTCCCTCCACGCGGAACTTGTGTCAATTAAGTCAGAGATCGGAGAAATCATAGACTCAAAAATCGACTTCAGCGTGGCAATTTCAGAGGTTAAAGTTACGAAAGAAGATCACGCTGTGAAATTAGCAAGCCTGGAAAATCACGCGTCCACTTCTTCTGACACAATGGTTAAGATGGAACAAGACCTGGGAAAGCTACAGCATACTGTGGAGCAACTTACTGAAAAATGCACAGATCTCGAAAGCCGCAGCAGAAGACAAAATATTTGTTTACTTAACATGAAAGAAGGCGCTGAACTCGGGGTGAAGCCTAGGGATTTTGTTTCCCAACTCCTCACAGAGGCCTTGTCATTAGAGAAATCCCCGCACGTTGACCGAGCCCACCGTGCTCTACGCGCCCGCTCTGGACGTGATGAACCACCCCGAGCCTTCATTTTGCGTTTGCACTATGTCCACGAGATGGAAGAAATAATGCAAAAGGCGACCAGGATGCACCAGATTGTCTTCAGGGGCCAAAGAATCAACACCTTTCCAGACTATCCACCTGCTGTGGTAAAGCGACGTGCACTCTTCAAACGCGCGAGGGAGTTGCTAAAGGATAAATCTGGAGTTAAATACGGGCTACAATATCCCGCTAAACTGAGGGTTTCCCACAACGGCAAAGAGTTTTACTTTACCGATCCTGATAAAGCAGTCAGGTTTGTTGAAAGCTACTTTGTGTAAAGGATGTTGTCAGACTGAATCAAGCAAGAATAATGTGATTGGTGAACTTTAAAATTGAATAACTTTAATAACATTTAAAATCTCTTTTCTTCGATATAATCTTTCTGCAGGAAACACAAAAAGAACTCTAAGAATAAACTTAAAGGTAGTTGGATAGGACAAATACTTCAATCCAATTTTTCAGTTAAATCTAGGGGGGGTTGCTATTTTATTTCGAAAAGGGGTTCCATTTAAATAAAACACTCTGGAAACAGATAAGGATGGTCGTTATATTATTTTATCTGGTGAGATTTATGGTTTCCCGATTACGCTAATAAATGTAACGGTCCAAATTATACAAACCAGAATTTTTTAGAAAGTTTTTTTGCTTTCATCCCTAAATTTTCCATAACAAATCTTGCTATAGGTGGGGACTTTAACTATGTCCCTGACACATATCTTGATAGATCATTACTTAAAATCTCTCCACAATATAAATCAAGAAATTTTTTGAATGCGTTTATTAATAATTCTAATTTGGTAGACATGTGGAGACTTATGTACCCCGCCGAAAGAGATTATACATTTCACCCACATGTACATAATGTATACACCCGAACTGATTTTTTTCTAGTGGACAGTAATCTTATATCCAATATCCTAAACTCTAAAATTCATGATAAGCTGATTTCAGATCACGCCCCTTCATTTGAAGTTGACTTTGATCAAACATCGTTTAATCGCCCTTTACGGAGGATGGACCCTCATTTTATCAAAGACCCTTCATCGATGTGAAAGTTCATAGATGAAATTTTTTTCCGATAGCAATGATAAGCCAGAGACATCACCAGGACTGCTCTGGGAAACATCAAAAGCATTTATAAGAGGTTGTGTTTTACCATATCAAGGGTATCAGAATAAATTATATAAAACAAAACTAACTAATTTGGAGAAATAAATTCATCAACTAGACACTGAAAATGCACTAAACCCCTCATTAGACAATTCTAAGAAAATTTTACAGTTAAGGTATGAATATAATATAATAGTCTCTACTAAAATTAATAGAACTTTTTGTTCATTTTTACATAAATGTAATCTTCCCATACTATCTCCAAAAGATCGGACATACCTTAATAAAGACATTAATTTAGATGAATTAAAGAACACAATAAATGCTTTGAAGAATGGGAAAACTCAACAAAAGGCTTTTATTGCCTATGCTTTCTTCTGTTACCTCAAGAGGAATTCTATTCCTTAATACTAAATATTGTAACTTCAAGTTGTTTTGATTGGTACTGTATATTTACAGGATGGGGTAGTGGTGTTACTTTTAATGTGTATTTTTTTTTCTTCCTTCTTTTTGTTTGTTTGTTTGGGTAAGTTTTTATGCATATCAGAAAATGAATCCTGGAAATTGTGATTACTGCAAAGTTATTGGATGACTAAATAAAACCTTATTTGACAACAAATAGAAGAAATACAAAAATAACCATCAATCGCCCCCTGTCTGGAGCTCCATACAAGATTCTGCTTCATGGGGTAAAGATACAGTAATCATGAGAAAAGTGAGGAATCAGTCCAGAAAAGTCCAGTTTTCGCACCTTGACACTTAATGTGTAGAGAATGACATTATTGCATAAATGATTCTTGATCTTTTCAACATTCATCTGGCAGGCATTCCCTCTGACTTCTCTGATGTCTGCTATCATAACAGTTCATTTGAATGCTAATAAGCTTATCCAAATGCTTCATAAGCAGAAGAAATGGTCTTCAAATACAGTATGGTAATCTCCAGTGGCAATGCTGAGTCATTATTGCAGACTGCATGGAAAGGGTTTCTGCTTTAGTATCAGAGGGAAAAGGAGCACTGAGGGAGGAAAAAAACTACATTCAAGGTCATAGATAAAATATTGAATCCATTGAGGATCAAAATTCTGCTCACGGTTCATATGGAGCATCATTTAATGTCTAAGACATTGTAAGGATTTCTGGGTTGAAACAAGGCACCTGAACGCCCTTTGACACAGAAAAACACCCCTAGTAGGCAAATCACTGTAAATATACACAAAAATTGAATTCATGGTCTCCTCCCAAGCATTGTCTGCTTGGTGGACAAGATAAGCTGCCCGGTTGCCTGGTGATGAAACACTGTTTTGGTCACAATGAGGCGATTGGATTTTATCATGGGTAAATCTCCATGTTTAAACAGCATGACCATGGAGACAAATAAACGTTGTTTGATTCTGAACACAAATCCCGTACGGTGTTAATTCAACACTCTGGGACTTAATTCAACTGATCACTTGGAATTTTGCTGTGTACCACTTTATCCTTTCCACACTTATAGAATTATACTAAATAACTATGTATCTTTAAAATTTGTCACTCCACTGACGGGAGGTCCCTAATTTGAAAACAGAGCATGGTCCATAAGGCAAGGAGTTTGGCAAACAGAGTCAGCTCAGAGTAGAGCCACTAGTTCTTGCTACAGCTCATGCATCATATTCGACAGGGACCCGAGGGCATACCCAAGACCTGCTAGAGCGATTATATCTCATTGTTGGCTTGATAACATCTGGGCATCCCTCTGGAGAAGCTGGAAACTATGGCTGGCCCACAAATAAGTCTGGACTGAACTTCTTAGCCTGTTGCCAATTTCACCTTCACCACCAATTTTTAATGAAAAATGAATGAATTTGAATGGTTCACTAAACAAATAACATCTGGAAAGTGTTGGTCCTGTCACTTTACACTGATGGACAGCAGTGATGACACATTGTCTAATACAACAGATGTGCTACAGACTGTAACCGTAAACCTATGAAAGTTTGCACCAAATAAACTTGGTACAAATTAAAATTAGTTATGCTTGCATTTTCAGTTTTTCCGGGATTTTCAATATTGGTATTTGTCAACCATGCATACACATAATTTTGAGAGTAAACCATGCATATGCACATTTCTATGCATCGAATTTGGTTTCTCATGTTTTTCTTGTATATCTACTCTCAATCCTGACCATGCGTTTATAGAAGCCTAGCGAGAAAAAAAGAAAAATAATTTTCATCCTACTTATTGTCAGTCATATCAGCCTAACTGACAGCATAATTACTATTTTTGATGCTCACAGCATAGTACAGACTAATAACACAGATGAAATCCGATGTAAAAGTACATAAAAGTCAGATCGATTGGGACGATGCCTACGTATCCTAAGGAGAAAATGTTTCTAGAAAACTTTGCTAACTTTGCTTTTTTTCCAGTTGATATCTATAGCTTTTAGCCACCAGTACATTTCAATGAGAAAGTGGTCTGACGTGGGCTTAATTTTTTTTTTCCAACCAATCTTGAGGCAATTAATGACATGTTAACGAGCTACTCCTAAAAATGAAATAGTGCACACCTATGCTTCCTGGTAAAGGGTCTGTGGCAGTTTGTTCAAATTCCCCTGTATAGTTTAATGTAGAAAAGATTGCGGATAGAGGAAAAGTGTGAAGACAAGAGATAATGAATGACGATGATGACGATGCAAGATGATGGATAGTGATCCTGTGTGTCGCTTAAGCTTGGAGGCAGGTGGCACAATGAATAGCTTGTATACATCTACAGTATTGAAAAACTGCCTTTATTATACAAGCCAGTTGTCCATGACACTACATTCATTAGTTACACATGAAGAATACATCAATCACACCATGCACTGCTTGTTACTGAGGAGAATAAGTTCAGCGAAGTAGCTAATCGGAGCGGCATCATAGCAAAGCAATCTCCTCTGAACACATATTCAGCTGTAGTCTACCACAAAAAATAGAAAGTGCCACCTTTTGGTGTTATTTGGTATTACCGTCTAGCCACATTACTAAACCTTCAACTGTTACAATACGGTTCTCGCCTTCCCAGCTAATCCCTAAACCCTAGCCTCTGGATACAGTGCCGGTCTCAAGGGTAGGGAAGGGTATCCGGCGTAAAAGTCCGCTGTGGCGACCCCTCAAAGGGAAGAACCGAAAGACTAACAACAACAACATAAGAATGTTGATCCACAAGTGCACATCTATGCTTTTTGTAAAAGTTACTGTGCGAGTCTGACCAAACTAACATACAGATTACTTGTGGTACAATACTTTACTAATTCTATGCAAGGCAATAGATAAGACAAGATTGACGTTGGATTTTAATATTATCACAGGTTTTCTTAATAGACTGGGGCAACCGTGAGTATATACACGTGATGAATGACAATTTCCTCATGAAAACTTTGGGTTCTTAAGTTCGATCAAAGTTAGAACATAGTCTGCCCACGCTTCGATAAATGAGACCCCAGGAGATCCTAAATCCTACTTTGCAAGTGATGTCTTTGACACAAATGTTCCTTGTACATCATGTGCCCATTAATTCCTTACACAATTTATTCAGACAGGAACTGGTGCAAGATTTTTTTTCTCATCCAGAACAATCTAGTTTGGACCAGCTGGACTACTCCAATAATCTTGCTGATCTTTCGTTTAGTTTTATTTAGTTTCTAATCAGGACTGACCCTGGCAGTGATTCATGTCATGCTTTTTTTTTTTTATCCTGGAATAACAAGTCATTTTTAAATGAGAATCTCAGC
Source organism: Clarias laeviceps (assembly GCA_030014305.1). NCBI lineage: Eukaryota > Metazoa > Chordata > Actinopteri > Siluriformes > Clariidae > Clarias > Clarias laeviceps. Next base: position 20,826,789 of record JAQMYJ010000006.1, on the reverse strand, counting down.
AACTTTTGGCCTGTCATGCACTGTGTTGGTCAGGGAGCTGTCAGAGTTTGGACGACGTGACCTGCAATCGTTTCTTCACCTTAAAATAAAGCACTAAAAAAGTGCACGGTTAGCACACCCTGTCTCCGAGGAGGAAGAGATGGAACAGCGAAACAAACACCCGCAGTCCCTCAAATCTCTCTCTCTCTCCTGTCTTGTGAAAAAACATGCCCCCTGTTTCACTGACTCTGAACAGACCTTGTAGACACACACACACACACAGGCTTTCTGTCTGTCTAAAAAAAAAAAGTTAGCACAACATTTTAAGTTGAGGCTTGACTTATAGCTAAGAGGATCATCTCTTTGGGATCACCTGAGGACAAAAGCAGCCATTTGTTTTCATGATTGCATTAATTAAGCGATCCTAAAGGTCAACATACTAGCAATCAATAGTATTAACTGACAAAACAACCGCTGCAATCCCGAACTCATAGTCTGACTCACGGGAGATGCTGCACAGAAAGAGAGGCGGTGAGAAGTGAGGGAATATTTGTTTATGTTTGATTTACAGCAGGTAGTTAACGTTCCCAGTGGCTTTCATCTCAGAGAGGTGACCAAATCATAACAGATGCCTGCGAGATGTTTGTGGGATGCAGTGTGGGTAGCGTTTCAGAGCATGAAGGCACAGGATGGTGTGACAGAGAGTCTTACTCTGGAGCTGAGTGAGGTGGTGACGGGTTTCCCTCCATCCAGGTAGTGTGTTTCTGTGTAGTGACTGGCAAAAAGCCCCCTGCAACAGACACACACATGAGTAAATGCGTTAGAGGTGTGAATCACAGGTAGATTGGATTCAGTTCAACTCAGTTTTGGACATTGCGATTTTTGATTCAATTCAATGCAACTTAATTCAGTTCAATAGCCCTAAAGCGCTATATTTCTTAATGGTTTTTAAAGCTACTAAAAGTATCTGATAAACATTAAATTACTGAGTAAACTGGATTAAATGTCCTGTCCCACACTCCAGTCCAGCAGGTGGAGGTATTGCACCAACTGCCCATAAACTCAAAAAAGAACAAGTGATACTCTTGCCAAACACAAGTATTTGTATTTAAGTGGTTTCTATTTCAATCTTAGACCTTTTAACATTATTTAATTTAGCTAAATAAGTTTTTAAAAAATTGATTCTGAATTAAAAACTGATGCAGTGACTCATTTAATTGGATTAGCAGTTAAATCACTCACTCTGTGTCTATACCACTTTATCCTGTATACAGGGTCGTGGGGGCGGAGAGCCTGGAGCCTATACCAAGAGAAATAAGGCACAAGGCAAGGCACACCATGGACAGGGTGCCAATCCATCTCAGGGCACACACACACATACTCACTCACATTCACACACTACGGGCAATTTTCCAAAGCCAATTAGCCTAACCTGCATGTCTTTGGAAGGAACCGGAGTACCGGGAGGAAACCCACCAAGCACAGGGAGAACATGCAAACTCCATGCACACGGACCTGAGGCAGGAATTGAAGCCGGAACCTGGAGATACAAGGCGACAGTGCTGACCACTAAGCCACCATGTCGCCTCATTTAAATCACAAAGCTCTAGAAGATTTACCTCAAAACATTTCATTTGTCTTAGTTAGAAATGAATAAAATACTTGATTTATTTTATACACATAGACTGACAGTCTCCTGAAGCTAATCGACCAGAACAACTAAAAAAGTTGACAGGTGCCTTTCAAAAAGTAGATTTAATAAAAACCTAATACTCGGTTTCTTTGTCTATGTTCATATTACATGCCACATTGTACAATTCCAATTTTTTTGGTCAGACTGGATTTGCATTTCATGACTGTTCACCTTCATGAATCCATAAATTCAGAAATGAATTCTATCTGATTTAATGTGGACGTGTCTGTCCTCTGAAACAGCACGCATACGCACATCGATATGTCTTCGCTCACGTTATCTGGGATAAAATACAACATATTTGTCTGACCACTTATTCAAGTCAAACAATGGATGCTATTATAGTAAAAACTTGCTTAGGGTTTTGCTCTGGAGGATGGAAAGCAGTTAGTCACCGGAATTTGTATTATACATATATGTTGGATTGAGTTACTAAATTGACTTAAAAGAGCACCCATATGCATATAAAATATGATAAACTGCATGCACAGTTTTGCCTGATTTACACAGTATAATTGATATCACACGCAAAATGAAGGGATGGAATGCCATGCAAATGACGTTTCTGTGCGGTAATTTCAAGGATCCGTCCTAAGGGGACTGCTGGAAGCATAAAACTGCCACTTATACAGATAGGTGCCAAATGAAATGAAAAACCAGTGGCTCTGTTCAGCTTTGGGGAATTTCAATGCTGTGGCTCACGGCTCAGTAACAAATCCAAAAACAGGATTATCTGTAGGCTGGCTAAATATGTGTGTGTTTGTGTCTTTGCTCATGATAGTAAGAGGAGTGCCTCAAGAGGACATGGGGTGGTAAACTGTTTCATAAACCCTAAGATGTCGAGACCTAATTTCATAAATCCGAAAGCTTTTTTATTCTTATACTAGTGGACAATAATCCCATTATTATTATTATTATTATTATTATTATTATTGTTGTGATTGTAATATGAATCAATTTTCACTAACTTTACTCTGTATTTTTCACTTTTAGGTGGCAATGTGCCAAACTGTATATTCAGCTGGCAGATACAATAACCTCCACAGAAAACCGCTTAGGAAATCAGCTTGTTCGTTTGATTTCGAGCATGTATTCAAGTACTGTATGGGTGTATTTTACTTGCACAAACCTTTAATAAATCAATGCTTCAGTGTATGTGAGTTACGTTCCCTGTAGTAAAGGTGGTTCAAGCAAACATAGATTATTTTCTTCGTTACAAAATGAACATCAATGAGACAACTTAAAAAGCTATTTTTTCGCACAGTGTTATTCTTCTAAAATTGATTTACATACACACGGATGGTGATGCAACAATCGAAACAACTATGCAGAAATAATGAATCTATTTTGTCCAACCTGGTGATCAGCGGTAGCTGTAGTGCTGAAAACATCAGGCAGCAAATTGACTCAGAGATCATACTGTGACATTAACTACATGACCTTACATGAAACTCTAACAGAAAAATCTAATGTCAGTTTTGTGAAGGAAAAAAAAAAAGATTTATAGGACTGCAAGATACAGCAAACCAAAGTAGAACAACTACACTGTTAATGGTACAAAGTAACACAACACCTTCCCAGCAGCTCGGCCAAGTTTACACTGGTTCCAGAGGTTTACTGGGGTAATATGTTGTCCACAGGTAGGAGTGGAGACTTGGCAGTTTGCTGTATGGTCTCAGACTTCTATGATTCTTACTAACACTCCATCAAAGTCATTGATTGTCTACAGAGCCCTGCCTCATTCTTCAGCAGGCCTTTGACTCAGACCCTTAAAAAACCTATACCTGCACCTGAACGTCTCCACACAGAAGGAATAAACTGAAGGCTTAAGCTAGCTCATCCAATGACACTAATAGATCAAGCAAGCGTGTGCAGTTGTCCTAACATTAACCAAGCAGATCATCTCCTCAGCAACATGTGTTTCCACATAACTGTGTCTAGTTAATAATATCCAGACTGAAAAGGCGACAAAACAATGAATAAATAAATGATTTATGACTAATGCTGAGAGAGCCGAAATCTGCTGACTCTCACGCTTAGCCACTGGGCAGCTCATATGCTCTTGTTTTTAAGGTTATGTGTCAGAGGGAGAATGGCCATGCTGTACTGAGACTTAATTTTATTAGAGCTCATGCAGAGTTCAGCTGAACTCTGCATGGTGTAAATCAGGCTCAAGCAAACAATCATGCATTACAGCTCAGCCAGACAGATTTTTGGTGTAAATTTTTATTTGTTTTTCAACTAGACTCTTCTGTCTGCAAGGGGGCCTGATTGTTTCCGGCTGATTTTATACACATTGTTGTAATAGTAGTAGGTACAGCATTTATACATACTTTGATATAAAAGCTACTACATTGGGATGGAACCGACATTAGGATGTACTTACTAACTAAATTAAGGTGCATAACTGAATCTTAAGCTTTACTCATGTTTTAATTAGATGAATGAACTGCTACAGTAGATTTGCAGTTCTACAGTAGATTTCATCACCCTTGCAGCTATTGGGAGAGAAGCAATTTCACACACGCAAGGTGTAGCATCAGAATGTTCTCTAGTTTATCCACAGAAAAAGAGGTATATAAGGCCTGAGTTTACCCGGAGTAAACACTTATCACATGTTTACGTATGCTATATCAAAGACCATGAGCTATTTGCATGTTCTATAAAAATCTAGCGAGACAAAGATAGGGGAAGTGTTATAGATATCTGGTTGAACTAAAATGCATGTAACCTTCTAAGATAAACAATTCAGACAAAAGTTAGAGAGCACATAGTCTTCATCGTACCACTGCAGCAACAATGAAAAGTACAGGTACTGTATATCTGCACCACGGAGTTCACAGTACTCATGGTCAAAACCCTAATGCAGACGACTTTACCATATTTACTGGATATGATGATGTATGTATTTCTAGGGAAAAGCACAACAAAAAAAAAACTTTACTTTTAGAAAACTCCATCATATTTGCAAAACACATTATCTCAATGGTTTTGGAGAGTTGAAATTTAAGAACCAGATGTAATATTATCAGCTCTAAAAATGATTTAATAGTCACTGCCATATCATGTGTGTTGAAGAGCCAACACATACAGTAAAGAGATAAAAATATAAACTTCACTTCTTGTCAGGCAGTAAAGCTGACATTGCAACTTTGAAAAGATACTTATGAATGTAATAAAAAGCACAGCGTATATTCATAGGTGACATTTATTTTAAAAAATTTATATATATATATATATATATATATATATATAGTACTGTATAAAAAATTTAGAAGAGATAAACAGCAAAATATATAAGTGAATAGATAATTGGATGACTGGATGGATGGCTACATCATGTTTCAAGTATTAGGACAGAAATTTGGCTTTCATCCATGGTAAGAAATGAGATAAAATTCATTTCAGAATATTGATTATTATATACACTACCGTTCAAAAGTTTTAGAACACTTTCTAACTCCATGATGGTTCTTGATTTTTATTTCTTTCTACATTGTAAAGGAATGCTGAAGGCGTCCAAAAAATGCATTAATCTCCTTTGAACAGTTG
>JAQMYJ010000006.1:20799448-20811518 GCA_030014305.1 Clarias laeviceps | reverse complement strand
TAAGTAGCCTTAATGTGGGAGCCCCCTAGTGATGGGAAGGGAATTGGACACGACTAGATTGGGGAGAAAATCGGGGAGAAAATTTTTTTTTATAAAATAAAATAATTAAAAAAGAAAAGAAAAGAAAAACTGTATAATGTGATGAGAACTCACAGGATTGGGACTAAACAACTGTGTGGCCATAAGAAAACTATTAGTTAGTGAGACTATGTGGGGGAAAATGCTCCAGTTTGCTAGGGAGCATATAGATCAATGGGAGCAATGGAAAAGGGTAATGTGGTTTAATGAGTCCAGATTGACCCTATGAGAGTGATGGGTGCATCAGGGTAAGAAGGGAAGCACATGAAGCGATGCACCCATCAAGTATAGTGTCCACTGTACAAGCCTCTGGAGGCAGTGTTATGATCTGCGGTTGCATCAGTTGGTCAGGACTAGACTCAGCATCAAAATCAACTCAGCTGATGACCTGAATGTACTGAATGATCAGGTTACCATGAAAAAAAAAAAAAAATCAATTGACTGCAAAAAGCTGAAAAAATTACTGGATTTCCTAACATCTTGCGCTCTAGTACAAAAAAAAGGAAACTAGCCTGATTTTAAGCGGTTGGAAATGCCTCTCTTAAATACACACACACAAAATGCACAGGTCACTGTTAATATTAAAACAGGGAATTTGCATTGTCAATGTAGAGTAAATAGCAAACTAATTTTGCAGACTTAAGTCAATATGACCCAACATGAACACATCATATATTAATTCATTTACTAAGTAACAAAAGTAACTTAATATATCTACTGTATCACTTTACCTATTCACAATCTGCTAAATCTGACTTAACTAGATGAACTAATGCTATTGTGCCTCTCCTGTCCTAAAGTCCTGGCAGATGCATGTGTCACTTTCAGGGCAGACTTATTGAGTGTACTGTGACAGTTCTGGCTTGATCATTTGGTGTGTGTCCACTAAATCAGTGCACTTTCGGTTCAACTTGACAATACTCAAAGTTACACACTCCGTCCAACCTGACATTGAAGTACAGTATTGGTGGGTTATTGGGAAGTCAGCTAATGTGTTTACATAGAAACATTAGAAAAAAAATCTAATATTTGTGCCTAAATTTAGTTTCTTGTAAACAGACATAATCAACTTGCATTTATAAAATAAACCTATAAAAACAACAACAACAACAATAATAATAATAATAATAATAATAATAATAATAATAATAAAGCAGATGTTAATCAATGCATGTACATGCACTCATTCAGATAATGGTATAACTTGCATAAGTCTTTAATGAGTCTTTCAGCACTTTACAGTTTGTGCTGAATCTTTACAACCTGCAAACATTAGTCCAAAAAAAATAATCAATCCATGACTTTAAATTCTTCCTTCCTGCTCAATCATTTACATTCAAGTCATTTTATTTTTTCCTTCGAAGATTATGTCCTTGCTGTTTACTTCTTCCAAAGCATTGCTTTCTCTCCAGGGTTATTTGCACGCATGAGCAGATGTATAAAAAAGACTCTGTTTGCATAAGCACTTAAACAATCTGTTCATTCACACAGTCAGGTAAAGCTCATTACAGTAGTGTGTATGTAAACACTCAGTCCCTACGCTTCACTTTGGTTCTCTTATGTAGAATACGTTTGCATTTTCAGCACCTAACCCTCTCAGTGAAGTCCAGATCACCTGAAGAACATTTTCATATTAGACAGATGCTAATTTACAAATGGCACACACAATAGAAATATCTGGAACATTTCCAACTTACCAAGATATTGATCTACGATAAGGACCAGACTGTGATCATCATAACCCTATCTAAGCTCTCATCCACTCGGGTAAAAAACCAACAGCCGGATTTTCCCCCAAAGTCCACCATACTGTAATTGGCTCCCCTGTCTTTGGCCAAAGGGGAACTTCCTCTTGTTTCTTTTCTTTGGCCCATGGGACTGCTACTCTCTCCTGTGAATGAAAGAGATCCTGTGTGCAAGTTTGTGTGTCTAGATGTGTCCTCCTCTCTAAATATTTTATTTGGCGTGGGCTGTCTGAACAGCAGAGTGGATGGTGATGCACTACCGGTTCACACCATATTATCCACTTGATTTAATAGAATGAACTCAGTGCTGCATCTTCTACATTTCACACAAGTTCCCCCAGTTGAAGCTCAAAACTAAGATAGAAGCTGTCTCTAAAATATTAAAGTCTTTATTTACCTCTGGAGAGAAAATGCTTTTGTATACAATAAGACATTATTCTTCGCATTACACAACATTGTTTACAGCCAGTCTATATATGACGTCAACATTAAAATCCATACACTGTTCTTTAGATATATAGACACAACAGGCTAAATATGTGTAAGTAGGCGGTGATTTTTACATTTTAGGAATACACTGTATACTGTATATATACTGTATATATATATATATATATATATATATATATATATACACACACACTATACTGTAGTGTATATATACAATACACACTATATATTCATCTCATCTTCTATACCGCTTTATCCGGGGGGCCTGGAGCCTATTCCAGGAGACTTAGGGCACGAGGTGGGGTACACCCTGAATGGGGTGCCAGTCCATCGCCCGGCATACACCTACAGTACACACACTCATTCACACACTACGTGCAATTTGGGAACGTCACTTAGCCTAATCTGCATATCTTTGGACTGTGGGAGGAAACCTGAAAATCCCAGAGGAAACCCACCAAGCAACCAAATAATTTCTAAATCAGTTATCAATATGTTGATCTTTCATGAGCTTTTATAATCCACAGACCTCTAAGAGTTTTAACAAAATACCCTGTTAATTTCCTGCACTATACCCTGGTGGACAAAAAAAATGAAGACAACATATGCCATGTATTATACTTCTCCTTGCGCACAAAACCACTGATGTCACTAATTAGTTCGAGCCTATCTGACTATTAAGAGTGTTAATAAGAATCAGCTGGTTTAGTTAATGGATGGAACAAATATATAGCCAGACTTTTACCTCCTGAGGCCGGGGTGTCGACCTCTGCACAAAATTGGCTAAAACATGGGAACTGAATTGTGAACTTGTGTGGCAAATTTCTGTACATGATTTTCAGCCACCTTTTCAACAACAGAAACCTACACTGAATAATTTTTAATCAATTAACAATTCAATTCCATCTGAATCTCAACATTTCTGATTTATTTGCTCAAGTGATCACGGCGATCAGAGTGTGATAACGGGTGCATGTGCAAAAGGTTTTAATAAAGTGAAATACAATGCAAAACCATATTAAAAATAACTTACTTGCATGATTATGTTTAGACATTTGTTCAGTTAGAAACATAGTAAGATCAATATACAGACAAATCAGGATGGAAGCTATTTCTGAAAACCAAATACACAAGACGTCATGTCAGTGTACACTGCTGCGGTTTCCTCTGCAGCTCTCACAACACCAAATGTTTAATCTGGCCTTGTGTGTGTTTTGAGTGGTGGTTATACGGAAGGGCACACTTGTTCTCTTAATGCAAAGCTTTTAATGTTTTCACTATTAACCTGTTTATGGTCATTTTGTTGCCTACAGCCATTCTTTAAGATTCTTTTAACTTTAAACATTATTTCGTAATTCAAAGACTTTTGTAGTCTTTGGTCCTGGATTGTTCAGTTTTTAAAAAAATAAAAAATGAATCTTGTAACACATAATTTCAATATAAAAACTAACTTACTCATGCCTTTCAGTGATTTATATATGCCTGGAGAGAGGCTCCAAAAAAAAAGAGAAAAGAAAAGAAAAAAAGCTGAGATGTTGCGAAGCTCCAAGTCCGTTATTGTCCAAGTAAAACTAACACATGAATAAGAGAGGAGCTTATCATTCAAGAGAACCTGTCTGCTTGGCTGCCTCCTCCATGAAGCAATACAAATGAGATCAGCATACAAAATTCTTTGTTCATTTATAGTCATAGTTTGTAGTATTTTTCTCAGGGTGCATTTGTGTTGCTGGTGCTGATTAATCTGCATGTTTACTCTGGCTCTTGACGGAGGGAAACACTGTGTGACATGGTTGGAGAAAGCAGAGTTTGCTCTTCAGCTATATGATTCATCCCAAGTCTAAAATCGGAACCAGGCCTTTTCAGACTTTCCAAGTCGTGCATCCATGGCTAGGGAACGGTTCATTAGTTTATGAGGAAAGAATTAACCGGTGCAGAATAATCTTTTCAAGAGGCACAAGAGAAGACGTTTACATAGAAGCAAACTGAAAAGCAAATAAAATAAACCACAAATCCAACTATGGAAGACTGTGGAAGAATACTCTGGCAAGCAATGAGACAAAAAAAAAAAAAAAAAGATTCTGGTCGATGTCAAAAACAGGTTAATTGTTAAAGGCGTGGTTGGCTATTGTTCCTTCACTTATAAAAAATATCTACAGTATAGCAACAGAACAGAGAAATGTAACTGTTAATAAGAGATCATTAACATGATGGTCATGCTGGTGATGGATCTGGAGGTTGGACTACACCCAGGGATCATTTAGCATGGACCGTACACCCAAAGGCATGTTTCTGGAAATTGGAAAGAAACTGGAGACCCTAAAGCTAACCCACATGGACGAATGGAGAACACACAGGCAGTTACTTGAACTCAGGGTCAAAGCAGGAACTCTGGAGCAGCGAGGTTCTTCTTACATGATTAAATTAATTCCCTGTTCTCCAAAGGTATTCCATGAAACCCACTCTAACAGAGCAACACCCTGTTGTAGGAGTATGCATAGATCCTAAAAGCTCCTCAGAGGGACAAGCCCCAAAAAACTTTTTTCATATTTTGCAGCCCTGTGTTTTTTTGTAAAACGTTGATCATTCAGATGCAACAGTCTTTCCCATCATGAAGCTCTCACCTGGTGTTCCAAGAGTATTATACTGTATGACAACACTTTTTTATAGCATCATAATGTGTATCCCATTAGCAAAGTCAGATGCTGACTGCTATTATTTTCAGTCATACTTACCCCCTGCACTTGTACTCATCCTTTTCCCCAACCCAACCCTTCTGTCTATCCCCTGGTGGTTGCTCAGGTTTCATAACTGTCCTCAAAACTCTTTCTGGCAGATTCCCATTTACAGAACGACAGGGAACTCAGCAGCCAAAACCAGGTTCACACTCACAGCAGGAACCACAGCAGAGGCTGAGCCAACACATCTGCTTTCTGTATGAGAAAGACAACTAATTATAGAGACTAAGCTCTCGTTATCTTGGTGTGTTGTAGAACCCGGGTGGACCATCCATGATAAGAGCTTCACGTACCCAATTTAAATTTATTCCCAGATCCACAGTTTGAAAGATTTAACCACTTGACTCTTTGCGTTAATTCACCCTACCAAACGTAATTAACAAATAAAACATAAGAGCAGCTGATAAAATCCCAAAGCGACGCTATCTCCAAATCAAGGGGAAATATGATTTCTGCTGCGCTGGTGAATCGACACAGATGCAAACCATTTTTCCTCCCCTCTTCCTTAATCTGCTTTTGTTTTTCAAGATGGGTTGCTGTGCTGGACAGATTCCCACATCCCCCATAAACACTTGGAGAAGAATGCTGTCCTCCAGCGCTAGTTCACCAGAGAATGACACCGTGAAGAAGAGGTAAAAGGTCAATTACGAGGGCCCTTCATAAAACAGCAGGATGCTCTGAATGGGGTCAGGCAGTGTGTGAGTGTAAGGAAAGAACGAGCAATTCAGTCGAGATAAACACAACGAGCAACACAAAAGCTGACAACAACATAGATCAGATGGTTTAATAAACACCCCAAAGCTCTCCTTCTCTCTTAAGAGATTATAACTGCTGTTTTAAATGTTTATACCCCAGACATGAAGGACAGAATATGCAACAGTATGAACAGTCTGCTGTTTGAATCTTCAAGGTCATGGTTTCAAGATCACCCTGGATGATCTTATTGGGCAAAGACAGTGGAACAAAGAAGAGACTTTTGGGTATCATGAAGACATCTCACCAAAACAGACATGCAGAATTAATAGAAAATGCAAAGCGATCTCCACCTCTTCCACTAGGATTAAGGTTACAATAAATCTTGAGTCTCTTGGATGCGAGATGGGAATATACACTTGATACTCCAGTCATGTTCAAGAAACCAGTGTCAGATGATTCTAGCTTTGTGACATGGTGTGTTATCCTGCTGGACATAAAGGGATGGACATGGTCAGCAAAAACTCAGGCACAACACTTTCATGTTGTTTACAACAAATTCTGACCCTACCATCTGAGTGTCACAGCAGAAATAGAGAGTCATCAGACCAGACGTCTTTCCATCAGCTTGAATCAGCCTGGCCATTCTCCTCTGCCCTCTGGCATCAACAAGGCATTTTTGCCCAAAGATCTGCCACTCACTGGATATTTTCTTTTTTTTTCCAGAGCATTCTCTGTAAACCCTAGAGATGGTAGTGTGTGAAAATCCCAGCAGATCAGCAGGTTCAGAAATAATCAGACCAGCCAGTCTGGGACCAACAACCAAACCAAATCCAAAGTTACATAAAATCACCTTTTTTTCATCTCCATTCAGTTTGAACTTCAGCAGATCATTTAAACCATGTCTACATGCGATTGGTTGATTAGATGCTTGTGTTATGAGCAGTTGAATTTCTCACAAGGCTGTAGACACGGAAGAGATGCTTCTGTATTTCTCTTAAAAACATCTCAAGGTTTTTTTTTTAAATACTTTTTGCAAATACATTAAATTTAAACCGCTAATCCATACTGAGCTGATTGATGCTTTAAAAGTACAATAAATATTGAAACATTTCATTTAAGAATATGTTAAAAGTCCCAACAGATATTGGTCATCATTGTAAAGGCATTAATGATATAACTAATGTCGACACACACACATTAATTAAGAACGAAAAACATATACTATACTAATACAGTATCGTTGCATAACCAAATCCTAACCAGTAAAATGACGTATCGCACAGCCAGAGCACTCAAACACACTCAGCATTACTTCTCACCATGTCTTCTGTTCAGATTATATATCATCTTGCAGATAATTTCAGCTGAACAGTTCATTAACTTTCAAGTTCTTGGAAGATAAAAAAAAAAAAAAAGAAGAGAAGATTAAGAAGCTCAACAAACACAAACCTCATTTTTATAAAAACATGACAACAGCCCATGATAAACCACGCCATCTGCTAAACCAGTCCACAATGCACACCATATGTACAGGAAAAGACACGTCTGAAATTATGGGCTGGCTCTTTTTATTCATCATGATCCCTGGTTCCCTCCAATGACTTGGGGAACTTGGCAAGACTACCCAAACTCATGGAATTCATCTTTTTCTTGCACAGGTAACCAGTGTCATTTAAGGATATAACATAAGGAACCAGTTATATACTGTAGATCACTAATCACATCATGTAAAGTCTACCTGCGGAAAAAGAAAAACCAAAGCGGGCTGCTGTCTGAGTAGCTTAGCAAATGTAATACTGGACATTCCATTCTAAACCTGACCTGACATTATATCAGAAGTTATACATTTTGTGAGAGGAACACAGAATGATGGGGTCTTTTAACCAAGCCATGAACTTTTCATTAGCTCACACAATAGCTGAATAGGAAACATTCGCTGATTTATCTAACGGGACACAATTCAGTGAACGTCTTGTGCTCGTTATTGTTTCCATGGAATGAGGATGAAAAAAAAAGAGTAGTACCACAGAAATCCGATTAACGCTTTTGTCTAAAAGTGAATGTCGTCGATGAATGCATCTGTCTTCAACAAAGAGAGAGAGCGAGCAGTAGCCAGGCAAAAGCAGAGACGCTTATTGCTTTACAAACTTTTTGACTTTTATGATGACTTGCCATGGGAATATCTGCAACAACTTAATAGTTGCAAGCACTTGAGGTTTGCGTACAAACTTCAATCAAATGGATGAAATTAAAAGGGTGATTATGAAGTCAAGCTGCAAAGAAGACACACATCTGCATTAAATGTGGAGAAATCTAAACCTGACAAGCTGTTCTCCAGCTGAGATGGTTTTTCTTCACTGGACATAAGATCTGTCATGTATGAGGTAAAACTTAGGCAACATTAATGTAATCAGGCAGCTTGCACTACGCGAGGCCCTCCCAGAGTTGCAGAGGGATTTTGGAGAGGAAAGTAACTCTTTAACCTCTAATCAGCAGGTCATCAACTATTTGAGATCCTGAAGAAAACAAACTACATGGACATATATTGTTGAGCATGTCAAGGAGCTGTTATTCACTGTCAAGGTTTCATGATAGCGATCAAGCTATATGAGGAAATAAAAGCTCGAGGATTAAGATTGTGCACACAGAAGAGTAGCTGTTGCATACACTTCTAAGCAAATAAATTATTTTTGATTATTTGAATTAATAAAGATTCTCTGATTTCTAAGCTGTTCTATCTGAGGGTAGAGGATTTGAGTCTCGCCTTCGAGTCTGTGCGTGTGGCCTTTGCATGTTCTCCATGGGCTTGATGAGTTTCCTCTTGGTGCTTCAGTTTCCTCCCACATGCCAAAAACATGAAGAGTAGGCTAACTGGCATTTGTGGGTAGTTTGTGAATGAGTATGTTAGTGTGCATGCTTGTTCCCAGCAATGGACTGGCACCCTGGTCGAGAATGTATGGAATAGATAACAGGCCTCCCACGACCCTGTACAGGATAAGCGGTATAAAGCAGAGAGTGAGTGAGTGTTCCTTAAAGGGGAAAAACAAAAAGAAACACTACAGGTATCTGGTTTCAACCCTTTGTTCCAAGAGTGTCCTGAAAGATAAATTAAGAACATGTCAGTCTATTCTGTTAAGAGCTGGAAATATCTCTATAGCCAAGAGAATTCATCTGATCACCACTAATCCATCCAACAACAAAGATACACAATGTCCCATTTTATGCCTTATCCCATATATTATCCCTCCCTATGTCTTTTTTTTTTATATTTACCCCACATTCCCCCTAATTTTTGGGTTGTTGTTTTTTCAACCCACTAACAAGTCCTTCATTGTTGCACAGCTAATGCTCATGCAACATCACATACATATGGAAAGGCAAATGTTATCCCACAAACCCAGAGAGCAGGGTCAGTTATGCTGTCTTGGAATCAACGATTGCGGTCATTCTTGCTAAGAACAATGCTCCAGTTTGGACCATGCTGCTAGAATCTGCTGATGCTGAGCAAAAACTTCATACTATAAGGAGTACACTGAGCCATACAGTAACAGAAAGACACTGGACCAACAATGGACCTTATAAAAAAAATAAAAAACATATTACATTATTCACAATCCAGAGGTACAAGCAGCACAGTTGTACAGTGGGTAGCGCTGCCACGTCATGCCACTAGGGTCTTTGATTCAATCCTGAATTTACTGTAGTTTAATCCCTGTGTAAAGTTTTCTTTATGTCACATAGATTTTCTTCAAGGTTTCCAGTTTCCTCCCATTGTCTGAAGAAATGTCTACGTAAAATTTCCCTTAGAATTACTTCAGGCAAGGAGCCATGTGATGACCTGGCAACCCATCCATGGTAACTTCCTGCCTCATGCCCATTTTTTCCTGGACAGTCTCCAGAACCACCGCAAGCCTGACCAGGATAAAGCGGTTACTGATGATGAATTAATGAATGACTATGCAGTGGTATAAATACAGTATATAAGTAAGGTTCTCATTACAGAGCGTTTTTTTTTTATTTTTATTTTTTTAGATATAACTGTGCCACAGATCTCAAAAGGGACACATATTCGGGAATATGAATGATGTGCACCCAGGCCTTATATAAGCCAGATAAAAGACCAAGACCAGGCACAACAGACATCAGAAGAGATCAAAAACAGCTTGTTCTCACATGCTGTGTTGCAAGCTGAAAGATTATAGCCAAGAGAGGCTACACTGTCTACATTGCAATACTGGCTGTAAGAAATTGCACTTCATCTCTTTCTGACCATTTTATTCTACTATTATTTAAGGTTAATTTTGTTACTACATGTATTCTCAACCCAAAGCACACAAATGTCTCTGAAAATGGACATCTGCCAGCGTTGAGGTCCAAGATGATCCCAATGAGGTATAATATACCTCGGGGCTTCTTAATCAACTGAATGTTAAACATAATATTCCAAGCTCCATCGTAATACCAACTGCAGTGGTCTGAGAGCCAAGAGCTATCGCAAACACACCAGAATCGGTATAAAATTTGCATTCCTAGAACACAACATTGATGACAAACATAGCCATCAGGAACTCCAATTCACAGCATGAACACTACTGTTCACCTGAGTTTTTTTGTCTTAATGGTGGCTTGTGCTGGTGGTGCTGATGTAGGGGCCTGTTGTTGGGGAGACCCGGTCATCTAGACCTCATCCATATCGGCAGCGAGTTGTGCAATCTGTTGATGGCCTGTTCTAATTCCTGGTGTAGTAGCTTGGCATATCTCCAGGTCCTCTCAACGTTAAGCCACGTCATTGGCTGTGCGGATTATGTTCATGAAGAAATCTGTACCGAACAGGGTTAGGATGCAAACACAGATTAATGTACCTCAAGCAACAGGCACCGTAGTAACAATTAGTAAGAGCAAAGCTTAGAAATGATCTGGTGAAATGACACAGACCATTGGTTTACAATTTGAGAATGAACCCAGAGTCCTGAGCATGTGTACTGTAATTACTCTTAGGTTACAGCAATTAGAACTCAGGTGAATGAGAGCAAGCATGCTGGGAATTTAGTTAGTTTTGTATTCTGGGAGTTTAAGGCTAATTCTAGTTTAAGAAGAGCAAAGTGTCAATGTTGATGTGCCAGAAGTACACAAGAGAAAAGAGAAATCTAAATTATTTACTTTTACAACCCATTTAAGCGCAAATAATGTTACATCAATCAGAGGTGAGGTCAGAGGGCAAGTAGAGGTTCTGAAGTTCCAGATGCTGATACTGAATAAGATTTTTTTTAATAATTAATTACTAATATCTACGTATCACAGTAAAGCATATTACTGTATACCAAGCTAGGTGAAAAATGGTAACGTGCTAATGTACTAAAATATCTATATTTTATTTGATTAAATAAAACTGCATTCAGAAAGGTTAAAATTACATAGAAGAAAAATTATAAAATGTTATACATTACTGCAAAACTATATAAAATAGTTTGTGAGTAGTGTAAATGGTGTAAGTAGAGGATTTTTAGTAAAAACAGACCCAGAAATAATTTTGCTTTACGGCTCCCAAAATTTCAGAACTGTCACTGACGCTACTAATATGTATCCGGTGATTTACTACCATTGTGCCATAAATGCTAACATTGTTGCTGTACATCCTATTAAATCACCGTTGAATAAATGCAACCTTTCAAAAGCCCTTTTGCCTTTCATTCCTGCCAGTCCATTCATCTACTGGTCATTCAGTCCTTTTATCTGATCTGACAGGTGAGGAGGAACAGAACACAACAGACCATGTAGTCTGCTCTTCTAATCCCTCTATTCCTGTTCATGTAGATAAGATGAGACGAGCCCTTAAATTATTCTGCACTACACCAAACCAGACGAAGACCAACTTGTTCCAGACCGTGTGACAGAGAAAGCGCAGAGCAAAACCAGAGCAAAATGCCCACATGATGGTGAGAATATGGGACTGAAGACAGACTGAATTGAGAAGAGAAGAGAAGAGAAGAGAAGAGGAAAAAATTATATTATGAAAACTGACCACAGATGACATCTAGATCTATCCACATAACATATAAAAGTGGAGCTTTGTTGTACCACCACACAACCTAGAAGCCAGAGGATATAAGTAGACCTTTGAGTCCGTTTATGTCCACATATATACTGTATACAGTATGTTTAATGTTCAGTGCAAGGGTGTGGCCTCAGCTAAAAGGTTTTTCCTGTCTTTGATTGTACTTGCAAGTTTTATTTATATATACAGTACAGGCCAAAAGTTTGGACACACCTTCTCATCTATCTGTCAATGTTTATTTTCATGACCATTTACATTGGTAGATTCTCACTGAAGGCATCAAAACTATGAATGAACACATGTGGAGTTTT
>JAQMYJ010000006.1:20774746-20792540 GCA_030014305.1 Clarias laeviceps | reverse complement strand
CCAATTTCTTCATATTTTGCTTCCAAAGAGCAAAACTTTCTTGTATTTTTAATGTAGTCTTAAGAAATGTTTTTTTTAATAAGTGTTGAGAGACTTCAGTCATTTTGTAAATCCCGGTGCATTTTCATCAAATAAAGTTTAGTACAACCTAACGCAATTTGCTCCAAATGCCTGATGCCATCTGTTAATTAAATGATATTTTGAAGAAACCGGTTATATTGTTTGTGTGGAAAACCCGAAAAATCTTGTGGTTGTGTTTACAGTACCTTCATTGCAAGAAAATATACTTTTTTACTTTCTTTGCAAGATATATATACACCATGCCCAAAAAATAAAATCACGCACTAAAATTCCTTGGTTATGCCATGGATTCACTGTGGCATCATTTAGAAAAAGCTTATGCACTATCACAGCATTTATTTCCATTCAGAGTCATATTAATTTCTCTCCAAGATCTTGTATTGATGGAGGGAGAATAAGACCTCTGAGTAAATTCTTATCCAGCACATCTTAAAGATTCTCAATGGATTAAGGTCTGAACTCTGTGCCAATCCAGGTGTGAAAATTATGTGCTCCCTGAACCATTCTTTCCCAATTTGAGTCTGATGTATCCTGGCATTGTCATCTCGGAATATTCCTGTGCCATCATGGAAGGAAAAAAATCCATTGATGGGGAAAAACCTGGTCGTTTAGTACATTCAGGTCATCAGCTGACCTCATTTTTGGGCACATGATGATGGTGAAACTAAACTGACCAACAGAAGAAACCCCAGATTATAACACTGTCCCCACAGGCTTTTACAGTAGGATATAGGCATCTGCTAGGCACCAGTCACTTCATCCACCTCACCTTCTTAACCCGATGTGTCCATTACTCTGAAACAGCGTAAATCACTTACATGTGCTTTTTTCAATGCTCTTGAATTTAAGCCTTTTTTCCTGATTAGCCTCACTGATAAGTGGTTAGTTTAATCCAGGTGCTTAGTTAAATCCAAGCGGTGGCCTTATTTTTGGCCATGGAGTGTACTGTACTGTATATATCATCGGAAAAGAAAGTTAACTCAGGGCTCAATGTCCCACTGAATAAAGTGTTGTGTATGATCATTGTCTGCCAATGTGTGATTCATGAATATCTGGAATATGAATTACAAGGTGAACAAACTATTAAATTACTTGATCTTGTCGTGCTGGGATAAAAGGAAATCCATTTAATTGTAGTTTTATATAGATTTCATTAGCCGTTTAATGCCTGCATAAAAAAGAGATTTATTCCATAGACTATAATCCTCGCACAGACTTTCACAGACCGCACAGAATAATAAGACACACTTTCCCATTATTCCCCCCGTCGAGCCTGATTTCACATGTCTAAAAGAGAACGTTCTCAGACACACCACTCTCCAGTTCTTCAACTCCCGTCATGACCTCTTACTCCCATAATGACTCATTATGAGGTCCACACTTTAGCATTCATGTTCAAGGTCTCTCTGACTCTTACTCACGTTAGGCACTCCAACCCAAAAGGAGCTTCACATGCATCTGGCCGTCATCACACACAAACACACACGATTTTCACACACTTTCGTCTCCAGCATTCTGTAATTAGGTTCTGTTGTGCTGTTTTCATAGCCTCAGGCAGATCACTGCCAGCGTGAATGTTCAGATGTTTTTCCCCCCAGAGGTCATTCTTTTTTGAAAGAGACACCAATTATGCTGAAGCAAGTCATATCTTCTCTAGTGCAACACAAAGACGTGTATAATGTTTCGAAAGCATCACAGCTCAGCCTTTCACACATCAGATCAGAATCTGTTTTTCATGTCACTGAGCACCATGAGCTCTTAATGAGGTTGTGGATGTATGTCATCTCTGCACTAAGCCACTGTCTGGTTTTGTAAAGTATCCTTTGGAGGCCAGCCATCAATATGCTTGACCAACTTCTGTATAAAGGTACATAATGAAGCCAGTTAGTCCTGGGGCAAAGTCCCAAAAAACGCTTGAGAATCACTGTTTCTTTTTCATTTATGGAATCTGAGGCTGATATTTTTCTTCTTTTTTTCATTTGGCCAATGCTTTTAATCCAGGGTGAGCTGTAATTGGGAAAAGATAAACTTCCAAGTATAATAATAACACTATGATTTGTCAGATACAGCACAATGAAATTATACCTAAGGTAATAGTACCTTACAGCACAGTGAAATTATATATAACCAGTATATATATAGTTTTCCAGTGTTTTACTATGCTTAAAATATTTTTAACTGTGATGTCATACATTTTACCTCTTTTAATTATTTCATTTAAAAGAGACTGTTATCTTTTAGTTTATAGCTATAAACAGTAATTCCCTTAAAAGCCTATGTTTGTATAATTTTTTGTCTAGTAAAGACAAAAAAAGAACAAAGCTCATCAAGTGCACAATACTGTAGGGTCCAAAAGTATTGAGACAATAGTGAAACCGATATTTTTATTTTTTTTTTTATGATCACGATCAAGATAATAAGAATACTTTGTTAATTTAAGCAATTATATTGATATACAAAAATTTATATTTACTCCTTTTTTCTTCAAAAACCTGCTGGATCCAGCTGGGCATAAAGTCTAAAAGATGTCTGCAGTACTCTGGTGTTATTCGCTCAATTCATGCTTACTTGATTGTTTCTGAAGATCGTGTATGAAAACCAACCACAGATGGTCGTAAGTCACTTGAGAATTCTGTCGTTTTTAATCGTTTTTTGAAGAGATGGCGACCCGGCATCAGAACGTCCTGCCTCAGATTTGTTCCATCTATTAACTAAACCAGCTGATTCTAATTATTACAATTCTTCAGCCAGATAGGCCCGAACTAGTTAGTGACTTCACTTGTTTTGTGCACAGGCATATGTTGTTTTAATACTTTTGGCCACCTCTGTGCTGTGTTGAAAAGCTTACACAGTCACAAAGCACTGCCAAGACTTCACCATATCAATCAAAGTTTTTTTATTTTCAAATAACATGTTTTTTCTATTATTAGACAACATGGTGCATACAGTAAGTCACTGTGACTTATCTATTACTACAGAAACAGTAACGAATGAGAATGAACGTTTGAAAAAATAAACATGTGATTTGCCTTGTGAGTTGCTGCTACACCAACACTTTCTGACCAAACAGGTCCAAGAATTTCACAACAACGTGATAAACTCTTTCAGTCAACATTAAACGGAAACATTGTAAGATTTTGTCAAACGCCTCTTCTTTTGACATGCCAAAAATATAAAATCACATGAGAAGATCTCAACTAGAATTCATGGAAGGTTAGACATACAAGCATGTCTGAGGTATTTCATTACTGTATTTGATGAAAACTGAGTAAGTGACAGATAGATTGTTTTGTTCGTAGACTTTGAGGGAAGAAAAAGGCCAAGAGCATCACAAAATATCGGTTTGCAGTGAAATGTGTGTGAAGTTTTATGAAGCAGACCTCAATAAAAGATGCCATCAAGTTCTCAAAAGTACCATTTGAATTCAGAGAATGTCAAGGCTTTAAGCAAGGCTAGCCAGTTATTTATTTATGTATGTATCTATCTCTCTCTCTCTGGAGTATATGGAGCCATGACGATAACACAACGTAGTATAGACTAGCAATCTTCAAGATTGCCTTTTCAGTACGTCTAATTCATGAAGCTTTTGTACTAGATAACATAAAACAAAAAGTAAAATTAGTGTGTTGAAGGAGGAGGAGGAGAAGAAGGTGAGTGTTTTTGTAGTCGATATTAGAGATTAGAGGACAAATTGGACCTCACATGCATCTGTCACCAATTTGTATTTCAAAAAAAGCTCCTCTTGTAACAAGTGGGGGGGGGGGGTGGCTTACTCATTTTTCTGCAGAATGAGCAGCAGCTGTTTGCCTTCTGCCTCAATCTTGAGCCTCAGTGATGCAGGATGTCCCTGAAACCAGCGTGAGAAAGAAC
This sequence comes from Clarias laeviceps, assembly GCA_030014305.1. NCBI lineage: Eukaryota > Metazoa > Chordata > Actinopteri > Siluriformes > Clariidae > Clarias > Clarias laeviceps. Next base: position 20,788,589 of record JAQMYJ010000006.1, on the reverse strand, counting down.
AAGAGAGAGAGAGAGATGCTTAGCATTAGACAGATTTGGGGTAACCAAACTAGTATTTGCAACAAGTCTTCAATCTCTTCTTGTTTTTTACCCCCCAACAAAAAGACCACTTTAAAGAGACAATTTTATGCATTTAATCATGAGAGAAATTATTATTTTTTTAAAGAAGGGTTGATAATCTTAAGAAAAGTCATCTGTTATCACCACTTCAGCAACAGTGTAATTTGTTGCATTACTACTTAACTTCCACTTAAAGGACGATTGGATTCAGATTAATTCAGCGCACTGCAGGCGTTACATCAACTCTCATCCCACCGGTCAGTCTCTGAATATCAGTTTGGCTAAAGTGTAATGAATACATTACAGATATTTGGGATTGTACAACCATCCTAGTCATCATTGTATGATAAATAACACTAGTGGCAATCTAAATCAATGCTTTTGAAATAATATTGGGATGTAACCATGGCAACAAGCTTAAAAATCATTTTAGGCTAAACTCCTATTCATATTTCACTACAGTTCTGTGGTTCTTAACTAAAATAGAAATGAGTAGCTCGGATTGAAACAGAAGGAATAGGCTACAATGCAATTAAATACACATTTTTTATAAAAAATTAAAAAAAAATCACCCACAGAGATTTAAATATAGCAACAATGGCATGTGTTGCCATAATGGTAGCCTACTGATATATTTGGAACTAGAAAGCGAGTTTCATTTGCAGGTATGACAAAGTAGAAGATGTGCAAAGCCTCTGTTGTATGCAGTCCAGTGAATGATGAGAATGTTTTATAAAGCATGGATTACATTTTATGTATATTTTTATGATATGTTTATGATGCTGCTGTAGACTTCATAATAATAATAATAATAATAATAATTGTAATAATAATAATAATACAATCATGCAGAAACAATTTTTAAGCATACTGTATGTAAAGTGACATTCATGATTAGAACTGAGACTATGTATCCCTTATTTCCTTAAGTTTAATATGTGCAACACCATGACATCTATTTTGACAATAATGAATTATGCTGATATGACGTTTTTATCACTGAAACTGCAATGAGAACTAATTCTTTAACTTCCATAAATCATATAACACCTTCCATGATTCCACAATCTAGGCGAATAAAAGTTGTCATTTGTTTTACTATAGGCAAAATATGTAAGAGCCCTTGATTGGATGATCACTGCAGTTATTAAGATGTTTTTACTGGCAACAATTCTTTTAACCCTAAATCATGCAATCATGTCGGACGATGTGTCCTGTGATCACGGAAAAGGTGTTACTGTGTTTCAGAAGGGTGAAATTATTCACCTGCCAAAAGCAAAGACAACAACTAAGGAGATTGCTAAAATTACTGGAACTAAGTTAAGAACTGTCCAACACTTTATGCCTAGAAGGATCGTGCTGAACTGTCATCCTCACAGATGAAATGTGGATGAAAAAAATCCTGAATGAAGATGATCGATCACACGCTTGGTGTAGTTGCATTGTTAAGCATGGCTGTGATTTCTGTTTTTTAATAGTAAGAGTAAGAGCATTTCCACATGCTCAAATTGTGATGAGAATTCACAGGATTGGGTCTAAACAGAGGGATTGGGTCAGAGGAAAAACACTGGTTGGTTAATCAGAATAAAAATTCCTTAAATTTGCTAGGGAGCATAAAGACATAGGGAGCATAAAGACTTTGGAGCAATGGAAAAATGCCATGTGATCTGATGAGTCCACATTGACCTACTGCCTCAGTGATGGGTATGTCATTGTAAGAATTAATGTGCATGAAGTGATGTATCCATCATACATGGTGGTCACTGTACAGGTAGTCCTCTACTTACGAACGAGTTCTGTTCCGGGAGCACGTTCCTTAGTCAGATTTGTTCTTAAGTCCGACAAAGTTAATCATATATGCCTTTGACACGAACATACAATGTAAAGCATACCGATCCATGTGGCCAAAAACCATAATTGCGCATAAGGAAATTCATTTAAGAGTGTTGTCTCTGCGCTATTTTGCCGGATTCCATTTTGCCTCAGAGCTGTTTTCCACTGTATTGGACTGTGATCTCTGTTTTGTTGTGGATTTTCCAAAATTAGGATTATTCACTATCAGGACAGCTTTACAGGACAGACATTTTCTATCATCGTGCTCCTGGACTGATAAGGTTTTTAGACATTTCTCACACATTTAAATTATGAGTAGAGCTTCATGACCTGACTGTAGTTCATTGTGGAAAAAAGACAGACTTCAATTACTTGGTTCATGCTCTATACAGTTTCATGCTTTGGTGTCTGTTTATGCATGCGAATGCACACACATACACATACACACACATCTGGGTGGTCTCTCTTTCCCCTACACCTTATTGCTTAAGGCAGTGCACATGTTAAATAATAAAGCTGCCTTTTATTGACTTCACTATGAAAACAACACACAGGAAGCTTACAATAATAAATGCCTTACTTCAGCATATTTGCGACAGCTAAATGTTTACTGTGGCACAAAAAGATGACTATAATTAACTGCAACTGTGGCCTCCTCCTCCCCACAGAGCTCACTTTTCTTAAGACCAACAGCGGAGACATTTATCTGGACAAGATTTTCATGTCTGCATCGGTTTATAAATGTTTATCATCGAAGATAAATTATCTTGCAAAAAGTTGCTTCATGACTGTATTTCAGAAAGCGAACCTCACAGCGTGCACTTCTCTGAGTGAAGCACACCTTTCTCCAAATTTGCAGAAAAGGGAAAAAAAAAGCAGACTGATGAACAGTCTGTGTAAAGTGCTGGGAAATTGTAGACCATGTTTAACGGATGCCTGGAGGACTGGAACTATGATTCATACCTGGCAAAGCGTGTCTAAATACAACACAGAAACCTGAATCGCAAATATTTCATTAGCACGTTCTTTCCCTCTCTATCTGCTCCAGCTCTTTGTGCTTCACTCTTTCTGTATCTCTCATTTTCCATATATTCAGACTGCTGCCAACCTGGAGGATTTGAATAGCTCTATGAGAACTAGTTCTTTTTTAGCTTAAATGCCATTCAAAATAAATTAGGAGCACTGTTTCTTTGTATGTGGGAACAAAACATAGGAATTTGAACAGAAACGATAAGCTGACGTACTGAATTAAAAATTTAATTAGGAAACAGCTCTCTTTTTAGTAAACTGTCTAGATCTTCAGAAAATGGTATGATTAGTAGTGCTGCAGAATGCAATAATTGTTCATGCAAATATGAACAAAGCTTTTGCTATAATTGCATTGTTCATCCGAAAAGATAATGATTTCCGGTTGGTGAATTAAAAGCCTGGTCAGTGTCATGACAAATCTCAGCCATCCACATGAGCTGCCAAATCATGTAAGTTTATGCATATATAGATATACATTATAAACAATGCCAGGTTTACTTTATGCACACACCATGAACACATCAGGGCATTTGTTATTAGGAATTATCAGAACAGTGTAATAATAAGTTTAGCCATCGTGTTATCATTATCAGTAACCGCCATGACATGACGTGATATGATGGCATGATATGGGTTCACCCGAGATTTAGACTGAGTACTGTATATTCAACAAGGGAGAGTACTTGCCACCCTTCCCATATACTGTATAAAAGTGTGTTCAAGTCAAACTGGGACTTGTGCAGAATAACAGAGCACACTTATGAGAATTATAAACTCCCTTTAATCTATAAAAGTGCTTGGACACTATCTGCTATCTTCACTAGTGCTTGGACACCATCAAGGTAGAACGTTTTCTCAGTACGCCTGAGCCATGATGTACGGTATTTAAAATCTTGTGTAAACATCAGTCGGTTTTACGCCTGCAAATACTCTCTCATGTCCATCACAATGATAATACTGGTGATGGTTAGAATCACTATATTAATAAATTTTGTGTTCATAATCAATATATATAATAGATATATCAAGATATAATAGATTTCAATTCTTTTGATAGTTAGTACAGATGGAAATATAATTGCAGACACCTTACTGATGATAAGCATGTATAGCATTGGATAATCCCTGCTACATCAATCACGGTTACATCTACTGTATCTTATTATATACAACAACTCAAAATGTTTTTGGCTTGATTTTGTTAAGTGAAACAATAATCATGGTTTTACCCTTTTAAATCTGATTTTTATACACGCTAAGTATTTACCATTGACTGTAGAAGGGTGATTGGTCTTCTCTGCCCACCAATGATAAGCCAAGGTTCTGTAGCTCCATGATGTTCCAGTTTTTCAAATGGTCCCAGCTGATTGGTTGGATTTGCTGTGAGAAAAAAAAACAATATAAATGCATTACAACAAAAAATGTGTTTGTCAGATACAGTACATACCAAGAAATATCACCCTCAATGCAGTGCAGCTAGTGCACTATGTAGCGTGTACAATCCCTTGGTGCTCACACCAAGTAGTGTTCTTGATCAGGGGTTAGAGAGGGTTTAAGATTCTGACTTGTGTTAGAAGCAAGTTAGCTTTAGCCGTGAACAGAACAACACAAATAGTTCAGAAGCAATTTGGAATTTAAAAACAGTTAGTCAACTAAAGAGATAAAGTGCTGTTTAAGTTGACATAAAAGTGCATGTAGAGCAAGGATGCCTTCTAAAAAACATATTTTTGGAACTACATAAAAAAAAAAAATACTATACAAAAGTACAACAGTAATTAATGAAGCAAGGCCAGTAATTACTTTGATGACCCTTTGCTTAAAATATAGTCTCAGGTACAATTTGTGTAGTTTTATAAGGAAAACTGCTCAGTTTTACCCTGCAGAACCAGTCACAGTCATGAAGCTTTCTTGTCTGAAAAGTGTTTTTTTTATATATATATATATATATAATTTAAATTGATCATTTTCTAATAAGTTAGAACAGTTCAGATCAAGTTCAGGGCTCTGCTCTGAATCGGGGTGAAATCGTGTCACAAGTTCTCCATGTCTCAGAGTGCAATAGCGACAAATGACATTCTCTGCGAATCAATAACTGCGAAAACACAGACCTGGCAATCCGATACTGGATGAGATATGATCTAGCCTAGGCTGCTCGCAAGCAGTCAATCAGACACACATACACACACGACCAATGAACACATACTGTAGAGCAATGCTATAGCAGACCACAGTGGACACAATTTCAACTCACTAACTAAATGTACCAATAATATAGTTCATTATTGTAGTTTATTACCTGCCTGTCTATAATAGCCTAGGTTTACACTAGTAAGCACATTTTTGACATGAGACTTACATCCTCATATAATAACAACTGATTAATTACTGATCATACAATATCCTTCCTCTGGGAGATCTATTATTTAGTACACCTCAACCGATTCCAACATCTCACAGTAGAAAATGTAAATTTTTATGCAAGTTATTATACCATAGATCTCCTGAGAGGAAGACGGGGTCAGTGTGTAGTCTGTACTTAGCAACTAAAGAGAGAAACAGACAACAATAACCAACAAAAATACAAAGGTGTAATGAAGCAATGAGTTAAATAATCTATAAGAAGTGTTCAGGTCAAACTGGGACTTGTGATGAAACTCTTAGCTGCAGTAAAACATTTGAATGGTGCAAATTTTTTAAAGAAGGCCATACATCAGTGAATAAGAATATCGGCTGAATCCTAGATCCCTTAATATCAACGGATAAATAGCTGAGATACAGTATGTGCATTAGTTTAGCAGAGGATTACACAGAGTAATAAAGGGAGTTTTTACTCTCATAACTGTGTTCTATTATTCAAAAAGTTATTCAAAAGTTTGACTCGAATGCCCCTTGTATGTAAACCTATTAATAAAATGATACATGCTTGACTTCTCTAAATAACAATTTACATGTCTAATACTGTTCCACTTCTTCATATCACTTCACAGATAGATAGATAGATAGATAGATAGATAGATAGATAGATAGATAGATAGATGGATAGATAGATAGAAATCCATAAGAGTCACTAATTGATGTTTAAAAACGAGCTCTTCTTTTGTTCTTAAAGCAGTTTCTCTAAAACCCTTCTTAGATTTGCCTGGTCAAAGTCCTACTGGAAATTCTTAAACGCATTAAAACAAACAGCCAGAGCGTGAGTGCATTATTTAAGCCGTCTATCAGCCAGACATGAGCTCAACTCTTGTGCCGCTGCAACCTTAACCCAGAGTTAAGATTCTTCTAAAACCACAGTAAAGGCTGGTTAGAGGATTAGAAGGCTAACATTAGTCAGAGTCAGGGTCCAGACTGAGGTCATCTCTTTACAAGCAGTCTTAAACCACACATGAAATCCCCATCACGTTCTCACGCCGTGCTGAAGTAGTGCTTTAAAGAAACAGTTCACAGCCATAGCTTATTAGCTTCATTGCATTTAACAAGCTGTCTTTGAATGAGCATTTCAGTTATTATAGCCTAGACTTTAGTCTTGTAAGCCGTTAAACAGGAGCAACGACCCGGCGACAGACAGACACCTTTACCATAAGCAAAGCGAAAGATGGTTAATTTTAGAATCGGTGATGCACATGGTTTAGCTGCATCAGTAATGTCAGTAAATGAAAGACTTATAGGTCCGAATGTCTCTGGATGCAATAAGGCGGCAATAGAACAAGCTCCGGTGCTTATTTATATGGCCAATAAAGCCAAGTGTAAATACAAACCTCAGTAAAGACGTCTCTAGCAGCAATCTGCTCCATTCGTTTCCGTACACATTAAAAGGCTTTGCTATTTATATTTCTTTAATAAAATCCTGCAAGTGCCGTGGGTAAGTGCCGTGAGTGTGTAAGGTTATGACTAACGTCATGTCACCTCTCGTAAATGGATGCAATGTGGTGTGAATTGCTCCTTGACTCTTTGAGGAAAAAAGTGTGGGTCCCTCCTGGTGAGCGAAAGAAAAAGAAGGAAAGTGGTAACAACGATACTTAATAAGTCATGATATGCAACTCGTGCTAACATGCTAATGTGCTAATTTTTTTTTTGTTTAATGTTATACTAGATGCTCCAGGATGACTAAATAATTATGCATTACTGTATGTATCGGTTTCAGCCATTCGCCGAATGCCGTTCTCTCTGCTCTGACTCAGAACAATGCAGACATAATCAATCCCTACATCTAAAGACGAAAAGTTTAAAATTGACTCCATATTTACCGTCTCAGTCTGACATCATACACCTGGAGGTACTTGAGAAGAAATTTCTCCATAAATGAATCATACCTCAGATTTGGCTCACTACCATCTCTGCATGGTTTGATTTTTCTAGCTAGTCAGAGTCTTGTGCTGTAAAACTTCCTCAGAATGACAGCATGGCCCGTTTTCTGTCGCACACGACTCCTCCGTGTGACAGAACATGCAAAAATAATGATTTCCTAAAAGCTTGCTTTTGCACTACACTTGGAATTTCACATCTTTCATCCCTGATTTGATCAATTCACCCTCAACTGAAAGCTATGCCAAGGACTGGAAATGCGAGGCAAGGGCGTTTTCTCCCCCTTTTTATCCCTGTCCTTGGTTCCCCTCCATTCTTCTCCTCCCTTCACCTCCTTTCCTTGTTTCCTTTTCTCCCATCCTTTTTTTCACCTCTCTTTCATTTGCTAATGAGCTGACCTCCTCTCAGGCTCTCAATAATAGCTCTGTCCAAAAAGGCGGCGGCGGCACTGTGACATCAGTGCTTCACTCAGCCTCCGTGTGTGTTGATGGCTGTGCCAGACTCACATTCAATTAGAAATGAAAAAAGAAAAATACTAAAGCCTTTGGTGACAAACAGATTATTGCAAGCATGGCAAGCAGTTTACAAGTGAATGGATGACATATACTATATCAAAGAGACCAAAGAGAAAGAAATGGAAAAAAGAACACAAACAAAAATGGTGAATGCCTGACAAATTAAAGAGGAACCAAAGGAAAGAAAATAAAAATCAATTTGAAGGACATATATAAATGGTTGTGAATGTGCTGTGCCTCTTATTTTCTCCTATCTTAATGCTTTTTAAACTCAAATAAAAGCAAGGTGTCATGCACAGCAATGACTTAGACTGCCTTTTAGCTTAAATGATGCGCTTTCTATAGAAGTACAATATGCGTCATAATATACTGTGCTGAAATGAAAAGACGAACAATATTTCCTTGATGTCATCAGTGAGTTTATTTCTCCTGAAAGAAATGAACATACACACTGTTAACATGTTGATTAAACATAGTATTCGCAATGTACCGACTCACTGTAGACAGTGGTCATATTGTTTATTCAGGTCATAGTAGGTCTTAGTCCTAGTATTAGGCAAATACAACCTTAGATGAACAACACCAAAATATTTATTTTTCACATTCAACATTTAAAAAAAACAGAGCTCTATGCAGTGCCCAAATTTTTTCCACCCCTCGCTCACCCTGAAGGCTTCTTGCAGGTGTGTGAAGAGGTGGGGCCACTAGATCAGGCATGGGTGGCGGAGGATGAGTGTAATTAATCTCAGGATCATGCCACTCCATAAAGGTGAGACGGCATGCTCTAAAAGTGAAAGCGGCATGCGAGAGGGGCGATGCAACATGTCCCAAGTATTTCAAAGGCGGATGGACTGATTGCCGCCGTTTGATCACCGCACAGGAGAAAGGCTGCTGTGTTCGCTGTTAAGGCCCCAGTTCTCAATCGGGGTAAGCCGTCCAGACATCGGAAGTCATGAGAACTCACACCTGAGGCCGCGCCAACGGATGGCTGAACAGGGCTGATGAATTGTGATTGTTTTGTACCCACAGGACCTGAGTCTTTGAGTCAACCATGAAATCCTCCGTATACCAAAGTATTCTAGAGACAAATGTGAATCCATTTTTTCTGATAGCTAAAGCTTGGTCAAAATATGCAACAGGACAATGATGCAATGCACAGCAGTAACACTACATCAGAATGGCTGAAAAAGAAACACTTTAAGGTTTTGGAATGGGCTAGTCAAAGTCCAGATCCCAGCCCAACTGAAATGCTGTGCATAAGCAAATCCCTAAAAAACCTTAATGACCTAAAGCAATTTTGTAAAGAATTTTTTTGTTGTTAGTCTTTCGGGCTGCTCCCGGCCAGGGGTCGCCACAGCGGAATATCCAGTCCGCACAACAACTTGGCACAGGTTTTACGCCGGATGCCCTTCCTGACGCAACCCTCCCATTTTATCCGGGCTTGGGACCGGCACTGCATTCAGTGGCTGGGGGGGTTTGGGCACTGGCTGGGAATCGAACCCGGGCCTTCCGCATGGCAGGCGAAACATACACTTGTCATACACAAACGCTTACTTCAAGCTATAAATGCTAAAAAAGTTGGATCTACAAGCTATTGAATCATGGGGTTACTTGTAATGCCTTGTAATGATCGTGCCTTGTTTCATAGACCTGATTTACACAGCCGGTTCAAGGTGGGAATATTGGTCTATCAGTGCGCCTTAGCGTTCTGTATGAAAGCAGTGACTGCAGAATTGGGGGTTATTGTTGACTCAGCTTTAACCCAGGATTGGAGGTTGTGCAAAAATGAAGAGAACCCATGATGTGGCATTTTAAGACGTTTGATGTGGGTAACATGCTGTGGTGAGGTTTAAAACAAAGTAAACAAATAGCAGCTAACCCCCGATATCTTATACAGAGTATATCAGATGTACCTGCTGCACTTAATTCTTGCTAAAGCTGTCATGCATAAAAAAGCAATGAACTGAAGGATCAGTTGAGATTGTAACTGACCAACAGTGTCAGGTTTTTATTTTTGCAAATAAAAATATATTTAAATGTTTCAAAGTAGGAGTGACAGCACTGTGAACTCATTCTAGCAATAGCAGATGTAATACGATCTTTCACCAAATACCTCTTTCTGCATTCATGATTGGATACAAGAATTCATCGTTGTTTAGGTCTCATCTTAGAGTGAGAATGTGGAAGGATGAAAGAAAAGCAGCTCAGCACCTTGTCAGTAGTTAGAAACGGCAGTGAATTGGTTTGACAGTGAGCTCTGAGCAGATACTACATTTGTTTGGTGATGTAAATGTGCATGGATAGCACCTTAACACTCAGTTCACCTACTCTTGCTGTTCTGAAAGCAATGATACGTGAGGTATTTCCAACAACTGTGGAACATGTCACATTTTACGCTGACACTGTTGTGTTAAATGCCCCACCCCATCTTAGCCTGGAAAGCCATGCAGTGTTTGAAAGCAGACACTGAAGCAGCTCAGTGTAGAATTTGTGGGTTCTGAGCAAATTATAAAACACAGTGGAAAGTGCAATAAAGAAAGAATATTATTATCACAATTATAGCACCATTTCTGTGTGAAGGAGCCTATAGATATTTGTTCCTTGGTTTTGACATTAAATTATTTGCCATTTTTATGATAACAGAACAAAAGATTACCCATATGTAATATCGCCTGCCAGTGATTTGCCCCATGCTATGCACATCCACTATAATTTTTGGATTGCTCTTAATAAATAGCAAGCTGATTTTATATACTTGCTTCCTGCCTTCTATCAACTGCATGTTATTTGGCTATTAAAAGCAAGCATCACTTGAAGGAACACAGGTAACTGAGCAACAGAATGAGTAGCAGCAAAATAACCTTGTACACTTTGGATGCAGAAGCAGTGGTCACACCAAATGTGAAAAATCTATGAGTCTTCCAAGAAAGACATGAGTCACCTGTCAACTGAACATGCTAGTTAAAATAGCTAGTGCACATCTATGGCTCCGAATAAAGGTTATGTGAAGGTTTGGTCAAATTCCCTTGAATGGTTTAGAGGAAATTGTGTGTAGAAAAAAAGTGTGATGACGATGTATGAAAGACAATCATGATGACGCAGAGGCCAGAGGACAGATAGTGAGCCATAAGTGTCTCCTGTGCTTCGCAGGCAGGCGACACAACAAAATCCAACCTAGACAAAAATCCTGTTTGAAAAAAACACTGCAGCATAGTCCAATAGACGGCAAGGCAAGAGTCTTTCTTTAATAAAAAAACATGTCTCGATGTGGAGGACCTGCTCATGATTACCATTTGAGAACCGTGTTTTTTAAAAACAGCAGCCTGAAAACTAAAAACAGTCGTACATAAAACATTGCACTTCTAGTGTCTATCTATTACTACAAAAATATCTGTAATGTACATTCATGCTTAACAACACAATAGTACAAATGTCCTCGTGAAAGCAGATTAATTGATAATGTCAGAATTATACACATTATTTAAGAAGTAATAAGTTTCACTGATTGAAAGCATTGCGATTTTAGAGTTGCAGGGGATGGAAAACAAGGGGTTTACAATCAAACAAGTCCCTCGTGAAACCCATTATTGTCCAATAAGTTCTCTCGGTCTCTTTGTTTCACTCCTCTGACCTTTATGTGCATACCGAAGCTCCTACCTTCTCCCAGTGCATGACATCATCCTGCATATGGCATCGTTACACTATGTATGGTTTAATAACAGGGTGAGAATAATGCCTCCTGCTGGTCTACACTGTAATTGTGACCATCTCGAAGGTTAGCCTTTGCCTAGGTGGCCTGACGGTCAAGCGTTAGCCAGAACCATACCCTACTATTACATTACAAAGTGCTCTAAAAGAGTGTTAAAAGTTTGTAGTGTAGAAGACATATGAAAGTAAAAATAAAAAAACATTAGAGTTGTCAAAAAATCAGAACTCAGTACCAGTTCCACTTTCCCAGTTGCTGCCAAACTGTCAACTAAGAATATTCTCATGAATTTGCAATCTTTAGTCAAGAAATGTGTAGCCTAGTACTAAGACCCAGCAAATGCCAGCCTGGGGGGTTTGGCATTATGGGTGGGCAAGAAGCCGTACCATATGCCATAGAGATCCATGGCAAAGAGAGCACTGAAGAAAGCCAGAGCACTCTCAGATAACCTCTCATGACCTTTAGAGAAGAGCTGGAGAACAGAAAAGATAAAGGAGTCAAAGTGAGCTATGTGGGGCTGCTAGCTTTGATCAAAGGCACTAATAGACAGTCATCAACTGTCTCCATGACCAATATCACGCCATGCTAACATATAGAGATTCATCCTTCATCAGCAGACAAATTATTTTTAATTCAGAATTAATACTTAAGTCTGCTGTGATAGCCTGCATATGAAAGTATGAAATGCATGTTCATATTTCTGACATGCACATTTCCATCTTTTCACTAACATGTCATACAAGCAATGCCATGCCTCCCGTACGCACAACGAGTTCTTTGTAATGCGTGACATTTACAGTAGCTTTGTGAGGACTTCATGTTCGGCTGTTTCTCCCAGCCAACACTTTTTATGGCCACATAGACAGATAAGCAAAAACCGTTAACCAGTTTGCTCGTTATGAAAATGAAATGGGAACTAAATTCAGTTTTGTAAGTTAAAAAAGCAATAAATCTAATAAAAATTTCCTTAACAAAAATTTATAAATAAATATTAAATTCCACATTGGCTAATAAAATGAACTTTGTTCCTGGGTGATGGAGCAACTCTGCTGGGATTCTCTCCCTCACACACAGTCTGTCTCTTCTATATACAGTCTTACAATCGGTGTCAATGAAGCGTGTTTATTCCACGTGGCAGCATCTAGCCCAGAGGAGCTCTGAGAGCGTTACAGCTCGCTGATCCATGCTTCCAGGCTGTTTACAAGACTAAATTTATAGGTCTTTTTTTGAGAACAGAATACGGCACAGGGAATGAGTAGAGCTCATGGATATGGACTCGTGCAACCGAGCTCGGATTCAGTCGGCAAGTGGTTTGTAATGATTATCTATTTCTAAGCAATACAGTTTAAATATTGACGTTTGGCTCTATTGAGTATCTCTTTACATTAGTCAGAGTGGAGAGGTCACTGAAGCAATCCCATCTAGGAGTCCTAAGTGTTATCAGTGCGAAATGGTACATTTGCCTTCTGGTATGGTTTCTTTACATTTGCATCTCCATCTATCTGGAGCCACACTCAGAATCTGGTAGTCCTGGGTATGGGTTAATACTGTACAGATAGCGTTGTTAATATGATTTAGCTAACTGTGTAACGGTTTGCATGAAATGCTACAAAATTCTGAGTTTAGATAGTTTAGGTTTATGTATCTCTTTCTACAAGGAGCGTTCAAGTCAAACTGGGACTTGTAATGAAATTTCTGGTGAAGGCGTAAAACTGATTGACATTTACAGAAGACTTCATGCACAAACTATTAGCTGCAGTAAACATTTGAACGGTGCAAAAGTTTTAAAGAAGCCCGTAAATGTCGGAGAGGTGGCTCGGAGCCCACAGCAGTGAACATTCAACGATGTGAAACGCCTGATCCGTGAAAATCTATGGTTAACTTGTGCCTAGCTTGCAAAAAAGACACATTTGTCTATGAGAACTGTACACATAATCACTCACCAACACCACTTGCACGTTACAGGAACTAAGCTGGGAGCCATTTCCACATGTTTGGTCCATTAAGGGAGTTCCTGGGAGGCCAGTCCAATCATGACTCCGGCGTACTGAGAAAACCTTGATGGTATCCAAGCTAGTGAAAGGCTGGAATAAGTGCATTAGTGTAGCAGGGGATTATGATTTTATATATATATATATATATATATATATATAAGAGTGTTAAAAGGTCATTTTTACTCTCATATCTGCGTTGTGTTATTCTGCACATTCATACGTTCTGGTTTGACCTCTCGTATAAACAAACTGTACGGGCTATGTTATGTTATGTTATTCCACAAGTTCTGGTGCGTATCTTTCTTATTACACAGTATTACTCACGACTTGAATTCTTTGTCTCTTGTTTTATTTTCAACATCAAAGTTCAACAGTTCTTACAGTTTCTTGCATAAATCCACTGT
>JAQMYJ010000006.1:20761602-20774646 GCA_030014305.1 Clarias laeviceps | reverse complement strand
GTTCTCCACACTTCCGAATCTTAACAACAACTGACTATACGTGATAAACATGCAACTATGCAACTATGAAACGATGTCACAGAACAACTTACAGTATGAAATGATGTCACAGTGTAACTTACTATTATCATACTAAGTGTTTAACCAACAACCTTAATGCTTAATGCTTAACTAATAAAATAGAAATAAACACAATAACAAATTATAAAAATGAAATATGGCTCTTACACAAACTTCCACCAAACTGTCCTTAAACAAAAGGCACTTCCCTAAATAGATCTCAATAGCACTCAGTGTTTACACACAGTAAGCTAATAGATACCATGTGTCATGGAGCACAATCATTTGACACGTGGAATCATGTCACGTAACCAAGAAAAACAGTGTCCTTAGTTTTCAGGCATGTCACATGGCCACATCATCACTCAGGCTAATGAGAACTTACTGATCTTACACCTTTAGAGAGAAAGAGGTCATTTCCGAGTAACTGGCTCCAGATATTTAATTTCCTTTACAGGAGAGTTATCTCCTGTAAAACTTCATATATATGCGACGACTGATAAAACACTTTCTGAAACCCGGGAGGCATCAAGACAGCCCTTTTTTTTTTTCTCCTCTAGTCTTTTAATACCAGGCACATGAGCATCAGTTCGACAGCTGCATAAGAGGCTGACACTATATCTGGCAGAGGTCTGATGTGATATGATCTCTCCACTTCAGAATTCAGAATCAGACTCAGCGAAGCTGTCTCACGCTCCATCAACGACAGGAGATTTCTGGGCATGAACGCAGATTATCTCTGGAAACAGAGCCTGAAATAAAAATGTGTCAACTGTCTGCCCACATTACAGTAGGACTCCCTTGCACAAAATAAAAGGCACTTTATGAAGCTGTAGTTTAAAAGCAATTGAGCGCAAAGGTCATTAGGACAGGGTCCTACCGCTCTCTCTCTCTCTCTCTCTCTCTCTCTCGATATTCTCTTCACACCGGGTTGGTTCAAGTAAACTCGGGTCAAAGTGTATAGAGTGAAAAGTTATTAAATATGCAGTGGTTGTGCTGAACGTGTCTTATTCTAGAATTTGGGTTGTGTTTTAATAAATCGAATTAATAAGTGAAATATAAAAGGTTACAAACATTTAGACTCACAGTTGCACAAAAAAATTTATTATAAATTATAAATAAATTATATCCCAGTACACTTTCTTGAGTATTATGAGTATTGTGAGAATATGTATAAAGCTTATTGGCGCCATGATGATGCACAATAATACAAAGTGTCTTGTTAAATGTGATAAATATTTCTATTATTTTCTAATTACAAATCATTGCATAAAATGAACAATGAAGCACAAGTTTCCATGCTGGACCTCTCCTTGTATTTTTGTCTATTATATCTTTATTAGGATTTTTTGTTTAGAATCGTGAACTTGATGAAACCTAGAGCTAAATGAAGAAAACGCCTGCAGAAATGTCATTTAAAAAGAAAAACATAATTTGCAGAAAGAAAAATGCAAATGATAAGAGCCAATCACTGAGGTGATTTTTCAAGATTGAGAAACCTGCTGATTGCAAATAGGAGGAGGTTTGAACATCAACCAATCAATTAATGGACAAATCAACTGTTTTTTGATGTTTCATATTTGATATTTCATTATTATTTGTCATATTGATAGCAAACATTGTTAGAAGTAGTATAAAGAAACAGTACTTGCAACTCTGTTTTCAATCAAGTCTTCTTAGGTCTACAGAAGTCTTTGTCTTCAAGCAACAAGTCTTTGTAAGTCTCCATTAGTTTCAAGTTGAACACAACAACTTACGAAGACATACTGATTGAAGACGAAGACTTGCCAATACTTCTGATTTGTAATCAAGTGTTGAGTTGCAAAATACTTATGGATTGAAACCAAAGACAAAGATTTCCTAAGACTTATAAAGACCTGCTTATTGAAAACAGTCACATACTAAGCCTCATGGATTTTGGACTTAGGAAGACTTACAAAGATGACAGTATAAGTACAGCTGTTCTGTGAAGTCCTCAGAGATTTGTTAGAGAACATTATTTGACAAACAGCATCATGAAGACCAAGGAACACACAGGACAGGTCAAGGATCAAGTTGTGGAGAGAATTAATCAGAAAAGCAGTCAAGAGGCCCATGGTGGAGCTGCAGAGATCTACATCTCAGGTGGGAGAATCTGTCCAACTATTAGTCATGCGCTCCACAAATCTGACCTTTGGCAAGAAGAAAGCCAATGTTGAAAGTAAACCGTAAGAAGTCCCAATTGCAGTTTGCAATAAGCCGTGTGGGGACACAGCAAATATGTGGAAGAAGGTGCTCTGGTCAGATAAGACCAAAATGAATTCTTTGGCCTAAATGCAAAATGCTATGTGTGGCGGAAAACTAACATTGTGCATATTGGTGACAGCCAGAGCTACAACGGAATGGTTTAGATCAAAGCATATTCATGTGATAGAATGGCCCAGTCAAAGTTCACACCTAAACTGAGAATCAGCGGCATGACTTGAAAATTGCTCTGACGCTCTCCATCCAATCTGACTGAGCTTGAGCTATTTTGAAAAGAAGAATGGGCAAAAAATTCACTTTCTAGATGTGCAAATCTGGTAGGGACATACCACAAAAGTACCACAAATGTACTTCACACTTTTTTACAGGTTTTACTTGTAAAAAAAATTTTAAAACCATTTATCATTTTCCTTCCACTTCACAATTTTGTTCCACTTTGTGATGGTCTATCACATAAAATCCCAATTAAATTTACATCTGTGGTTGTAAAGAGACAAAATGTGGAAACGTTTAAGGGGTATGAATACTTTTGCAAGTCACTGTACGAACCAGCTGTTTTATTCCTCTAAGGCTTTCTGAACTACTCTTGCCTCAATTCAATATGCTTGGCATAAATGCCCAATAACACAGAGATGAGCTAGCTACATTGTCCACCACCAGCCAATGCAGATTCTGGAAATCGGGGCTTCATGAACATTTGAGTAGATAGACTGTTGGGTCAAGGACAAACTCACCATTAAAATATCGGCAGTGTTTTGCATGTCACTTTATAGCCTCTAGTAGGCAAACCGTACCTAACGCACCTTTGCTATTTTAATTTAAGTTTTTATCATATTTCTTCAATCCATTATTTCATCTTGAGTAACCACTTTATCCTGGACAGTGTTGCTGTGGATTCAGAGCCTACCCTTGGAACACCAAACATGAGACTGGAATACACTCTGGACTGAGCACTAGTGCACTGCAGGAGACAGAGCACACACTGATTCTTATAGCCAGTCATTCACACATCCAATTCAGCAACTAGCATGGTTTTGGAAGGTGGGAAAAACGATACAACCTATAAGAATTGAGAACACAAAAAACTCTATAGACAGCAACTCGAAGTAGTATGTCAAATGAAAATGATTAAATGCAAAATGCTGGTCTATCCGCACTACTTAGTTGGTCTATCTGCACTTCTTAGCATAAATATCCTAGCAAAGTTTATCCATGGATATTTCATTGGATGCCGTTTCCTGAATCCTGCCTCTACGACTATATAATGCAGTATATCCCTTGCTATACAGTTAGTGAATAAGTCTCTATAAAGTATCCAGTACTTCATGCACCATATGACCTTACAGGTTTATGGGTCATTGTTCCACATGCAACTCAAATTCCAGACAGCGTGTTGTAACTCTTTGGTGTTCATACATGTGGCTAATTTATCACCTCCCTCTGCGTTTATGTTGGACTCTGCCTTCACAACTCTAACTCATCCTGTTCCAATTTAACCTCCTGAAACACAGACAGGCACCTGCTCTTATGAGGAACCTCCAGGGCAAAATAAATTAATTACCCCCTTATTAGCCCTTAACAACCTGAGTAAGGTCACCACTTCCTGCTTTTCCTATGCCCTGCTTCCCACCAAGTGCTATTGTTTTCTTTCCCACATGAGTTTCCTTCCCACACAAGGTGAGTTTTCAGCATGACGCAAGACACATGGGTTCAGTTGCAAATGCACCCCAGATAAACTAATGACTGATTATAGCGGGTATGTGAGAACGAGAACAAGAGTTGACGGATAAAGACCAAGGGAAAAAAAAGAATAACAGACAGAGAGACAACAAAGGAGTCCCAAAGCGAGTTCACATACACAGGGGGGGAGCAGGAACATGAGTCTTCTCCTCAGGCCAGTTGTTTCTGCTTCCACACATCATCACAACATGCCTGAATTTACCACACTCAATCATTTCCCTGCATTCTCCCACATCTTTTCTCCTTCTGCTTCCTAAACACAATCAGCTTGTCCACTTGCCATCATATGCTATGTTCACATTCAGCCTAATAATCCTAGAACAATCCAATTAATATTCCAATTAGTATGTCTTAATAAAATTTAATGTTTTATGATTTTTTTTTGTGCCTCTGCAGGAATCCTTAAAGGTTCTATGTGAAGCTCTCAAATTAAAGGAAAGCCAGATCGGCAGCGTGGAAAGTGATTGGTAAAAATGACTAAAATACAAGTAACATGAGTTATGGATAGAGATGAAGAAATAAGACAGGGAAGGTATTTTTGAATGTTACACATGGAAGGGTTTCACAAATATGCGTATGATAAAGAGCAGACGTTTTCTTTTTACGCCAGTCCTGCAGTAATTAAGTGATCTACAATACTTGAAAGCCTCCAAAGACCATTTTTCCCCCAAGAATCCATACACTTAAATTAAAATAGAGCTAGAGATAAATCGATTGATGCTAATCTTAATGAATGACTTGCATAATTTATTTCATTCTGGGATGTGGATCTGCATCTGATTCTATTCATAATCATAATTTTTCGCATTTTATAAAGTGCCAGAAAAACACCTCATCTCTCAGGAAAGAAAAATCCAAAAAGCCTTTAACTTCCTGTTCGAATTAGCCTTTGAAATCATAATGATGCAGGATGTTAATTCTTTTTTCGATTTCCGTTTGAATGGTATTTTTCCACAGACAAACTGAACAAATGTTACACAGTAGCAGGAATTGCAGAACGAGCAAGAGGTGGCTGACTTTAGGATAAACAGTTGACCCAAAAGGAATATTCATGAAAATCCCACTGATGAAAATCCTACACATGAATCTTTACCTAAAGGCAAATTTAACTGTAAGCATCTTATTTATTTTCACACTCCTGTTCTCAGTGGCATCAGGGCATAGTGATTAGCACTGTGGCTTTGCACCTCCAGGGTCGACGGTTCAATTCTCACCTCAGGTGTGTGTGCGTGGAGTTTTCATGTTCTCCTTGTGCCTCCGGGTGCTTCGGTTTCTTCTTGCAGAATAATCTAATTGCCGTTTCCAAATTGCCCTTAGGGCCCTTCGCGCTTACAGTATGTGCCCTGCAATGGACTGGCACCACCTAGGATCCGAGTTTGTAAAATGATCCGAACTTTGGATCAGGAAGCCTCCAGGTATAGCAAATAAATAAATGGTAGAGATTGAATGAATGATACGGCTTATAGATAAGAGATTGAATGGATGAATCTTTCTTCTTTTACTCAGCAAATCCAATTGTATAAAAAACATAACATTAGGGTTGAAGATGGTCCATTCGTATGAAACTGAATGAAATCCAACCAGGTCACCTCAGGTTTGAAATGTACAAATTGCTCCCACATAAAGACAGTCATAAGGGTGTCAACATTTCACTTCACATTCTTTATGTCTCTGGCTAATAGAGTGCAGTTCTTGCTGATCGAGCGTCCGCGTCAGCAGGCGAGTTGACGAATCTATCACGGCTGTCACTGCTGTCTGTAATCATACTCATTACTGTCGTCCACCCCGTAGCCTCCCATAATTACCGTGGCGAGATTAGGTAGGTCGCAATGGATTTTAATTCCACTACAGAAATGTCAACACTGATAATGCATTCAGCATACCTTCATAACGTGTTCGATTTGAGCAATTAATTTTCCTCCATGCGGATCAAACTGCAACGTGAACTTTGAGACAACAACAAAGCGCAAAAATATTAAATCCAGATATAAACATCCATCATAAAAGAGGAGTAGGAGTCATCTAATCACTGTGTTTGCTTTCATTTGAAGGTCTTAACCAATCAGCTACAGCACAGAAAGCAATCAATGCAGGCAAAAACACTACAAATACACACAGACACACTCAGCAATCAACATTCTGCTTTAGTCGATAATATTCCACAGCTCCAGAGCAGATAACTATGTAATGAAGACACCGTAGGAAATGTACAGTATCCCAGTTTCCTAACATGAACATGAAACGGTTCAAGAAACTTCATCTTCATAACTACACAATCCCTCGTAGTTAGTGCCATGTTGGATCCTTAATTAGAAGTGAAGACATCATGTTTAAAAAATCAAACCTGTTATTAAGTTTTGAACCTAAATACAGCAGTAGCCTTCATGAAAGCAGAATGCACAGATTGGCAACTAATTAAATGTTGACTTAATTGGTACAAATATGTTTATATGGCAGTAAATCAAAACCAATCTGATAACTACAAAAATCAGATTTTTACAATAATAAAACAAACATGTTTACATGAGCTTAAGTAATCAGATAACGCCAAAACTGTGTATACAGTATAATGAAAAATATTGTGAATATAAAATTTTGCCATGTGCATAAGTAATATGATAGAACAGCATGTGTGTCTGAATGTAGAGAAATAGTGTAAGAACTGCAAAAGTCAATGTCTGATCCAACATGTTTAAATGTACTTAATGAATCTAATAATGGTAAACCTGTAATGTAATAATGATATTAAACAAACTCAGTGTTAATAACAGGCAGTGAAATATTGTAATAATTTAGTTGTTTTGCATGTTTGTTTGTGTCAAACAAGATTCCTAAAAACTATTATTGCTCACCTAACACACTTGCAGTTGTAATATGATAACTAATCTGCAGTAGTTGCAATAAAATCAGTTATTAAATGCTGACAGTGTTGAATGCACACATGCATTGTTGATAGAACTTCTTTAATGTGTTGCAGTAAAGCTCACAGTGATGCATTAACAGAAAAGGTGTGAACACTCATACGTTTAAATGCCTTTTCAGCACGAGGTGTTAATCTGCCCCAGGGGATTTAATAGATGTAAAGTGAGCTCTGTGCGCTGAGAGACATAGAGTCAGCTGTCTGTCTCATGCAAGCTACTTGTAATGAATGCACTTATCAGTGTGTATAAATTGGGGTCTTACCTTGGTTAGACAGACCGTCACCGGGGCAGACGGCGAGCATCAGGGCGACGCGGAGAGCCGAGAGCGCGAGCTGAGCTCCGCGTGCCATGCCGCCAATGGGAAGCTGATCTGACCCGGACCGGATCGGGCTGACCAGGGCCAGATCGCACTGATATCACGGCACCATCACATACAGAGCAACAGCTGATGTGCCGAACTTCAGGAACATCCGATCTGGAGGGACCGCGCGCGCTCCTCCAGAGATCAAGGCTGAGCCTCAGAGCGCCTGCGCGCCGCCAATCAGTACCGCTGTACACACTGCTGTAACACGCGCCGCTGGATGTCACCAACGCGCGCTCGCACACGCGCGCACACCCCAGAGTGTCTTGCAGAACAAAAAGCCTCTGTGTGTGTGTGTGTGTGTGTGTGTAAGTGAGAGCTCATGGTTAGTCCCGCCTTGTCCTATAGCGCCGCACCGAAGCGCATTTCCATCACACGCTTCGCTTAGTTCCAGTCAGAAATCAGTAATCTAACGGAGCCCCAAAAGTCACCAAAAGTTCGAATTCTTACAAGTTATTAAAATGCACGTACCTATTGTCTCGTAGGACCAAGTTGTTTAGCTTGTGGGAACAAGTTCTTATCTTTTGCGTGCAAGTTATTATCTTGAAGGAACACGTTGTTATCTTGTGCGAATAAAATGTTTATCATACAGTATAATGTGAGATTGATTTTTTTGTCTCGTGTACCTTACAACACAGTGAAATAATTTTTTTCCCGCATATTCCACTTAGGAAGCCGAGGTCAGAGCGTGTGAATATGTATTTGTCATAAAGTTATTTGTCCTGTGGGAGCAACTTGCCCAAAAGCAAAAACTGTTCAAATTAAATACTAAAGATATTATGTTAATCAGTGCATGGTGGACATAGTGGTTAGAACTGTCACCTTGCACCTCCAGGGTCCGGGATTCGATTTCCGGTTGCATGTTTTCGCTTGGTGGGTTTCCTCCTGGTACTCAGGTTTCTTCCCACTGTCCAAAGACATGCAGATTAGGCTAATTGGCGTGACCAAATTGCCAGTAGTGTGTGTGTGTGTGTGTGCGTGTATGTGTGTGCACATGTGTGTGCCCTGTCTATCCCCATCAAACCCTGTGTACTCCGTGTACATCACCTTGTGCACTAAGTCTCCTGGGATAGCCTCCAGGACCCCCACGACCAGGTTTATGTGGTATAAACGATGATGGAGTGAATGATAGAGTGAATTAACAACAAAGTGTTAATCTAAATGCAACTTACCCCAATGGTTTTCATGCAAAAGCATAGCATGACTTTACACCTACACAGATAAATAACTTGTTCCATTAAGATAAAACAAAAATAAAAAATTTTGGGACTTTAGGGGCTCTGTATAAATCACACTCTCTTAATTGAAAGAGATTGAAAAAAAAAAAAAAAAACTGTAGTCTGAAGGTTCTTAATTTATTTATACATTTTTTATAACACTTTTGATGATAACGGGGTCCTGATGCCTTTCCCAGGGAACTTAAGGCATATGGTAGGGTACACTGTGGATGGGATGTAAACCCATGCCAGGACGCATAAACATAGGCCAATGTCTTCATTCGCCCTTTCACATTCCCGGCAGGTGTAGGGTTCTCCATCGCCATGATTTATTTCTGCAGTACACCTTTCGTTAACACAGAGGAGTTATTTAGTTTTCTACCATTGTCATTTTTTTTGTCATTATTCTGCCTGCAGTTAGAGTTAGAGTAGAGAAAACAGATTGTGATACAGATGCATTTATTTTGCTAGTCTGAAAAGTCTGGTTTTATTGTTGACTTTAAAATTTACATTTTCAATAATGCATGGTTATGAAATGGCTGGTTTAGAGCAGTTGGCTTATCCCACTGCCTGGGTTTGATTCCCATCTAGCGTCTCCACACTTTACAGGTCACACTCTCCTTAAGTTTAAATATTTAAAGTAGTAAATACATGCAGGTATAGTGTCATTGCATTGCACCCCAATATTTTACATATTAAACACTGAATGAAGTCCTAATACATTGGCCTCAGTTAATTAAAACTGTAGTTTTTTTTTTTTTATTTAATAAAGTTAGAAGATTTCCAAAAAAAATGGCACACAAAACTGGTTCTCTAAATTAGAAAGTTTACAATCAAATGGAAGTTAATTTCTTTTTTATTCTACAGTCTGTGGCCAACAAAAAGTTGCATTTCAGAAGGGTCAAGATATTGCCTACATCAAGCAAATAAACAGACTAAAGAAATTACTAAAATCGGATTAAGAAGTTTTATTAAAACCTGGGAGAATATTAGAGAATTGTTAATATAACAGAAGGAAGGTAGTCATATATATATATATATAGTCAAAATATCTGTGATTGGAGATCACTTCAATGCTTGGTGAGTGGTACTGTAAAAATGTCAATGGATGTTCCAGTTATTTTAAATAGTAAAAATGAACGCATTTCTATATATGCACAATGTGATGAGAACTCACAGAATTGTGACTAATTAGTAGTGGGGCCATATGAAAACCACATGTTAGTGAGGCTAATTGGAAACAAGGCTTCAGTTTGCTAGGGAGCATAAAGATTGGACTTTAAAGCAATGTGGTCTGATGAATCCAGATTTACCCTATAAAATAAAGTGATGTACCCATCATGCAAAGTGCTCACTGAACAAACCTCTGGAGGCACTTTTATGATCTGGGGTTGCTTCAGGTGGTCAGGTCCAGGCACAGTGGTGTTATGTGGCAATAAAATGATGTCAGATGACAACCTGAATGTCCTGAATGTTCAGGTTATCCTACTCCATGTGTGTTTACAAAGAAATGCCAATAATGTCTAAAATGTTTTGGGAAAATTGCATTTTTTGAAAAACATTTTTTTTTTAAATGGGACACTCACTATTTATGCTTGTACAGTGTAACATATTATCTTAAAATACAGTATCCGAAGGCTGCATAGTTAGATATTCAATTATATAACAATTATATACAGCTCAGCAATAAAAAAAATTCGGTTATTGAGTTTAATTGATTTATTCACCATATTGACACCAATATATTCACATGTTTAGCATAAAAATATTTCATACAGTATGTGGCATGGTGGCGTAGTGGTTATCACTGATGCCTCACACTTCCAGCGTCGAGGGTTTAAATCCAGCATTTGGGTCCTGTGTGTGAGGTTTGCATGTTCTCCTCATCCTTGGTTGGTTTCCTCTGGGTACACCAGTTTTCTCCCATAGCCCAAAGGCATGCACAGTGGGCTAATTGAAGTTTCAAAACTGCCTGTGGTGTGTTAATGTGGTAGTGCTTGTGCCCTGCAATGGACTGTTACCCTGTCCAGGGTGTATCCTTCCAAGTACCCCTAGTTCCCTAGATTGGCTCCAAGCCTCCTGCAACCCTGTACAGGATCAGCGTTATAAGGAATGAGTGAGTGAGTGAGTGTTAGCTTCATAGTTCATACTTGCCTCAGTTGCCATGCCTGCGAGGGACCAGATGGAATTAGGAACATGAAGATTTATAGGAACACATCAATGACATGACATTCAAATGAACATTGCACAGTAAAATTACCCCCGGTGAGTTAAATGATAACATGTAGTTCTGTCTTTTATTAGTTTCTGTACAAAAGCTGTTGGAGAATATTGTGTTGCTGCATATTATTGGTGAATTAATGTTTCCACATGCAATATTGCTGCCTTGTCTGGTGCCCTACAGAATCATATCAAAGGTGCATATTTTCTTGCTACTTTTTACATACAAACATCACTGTTTAATAACATGGTTAAACATGTAGAATGTCTATCAGAAAACACTAATAATCCTTTGATCATGAGCATATTACACATGCAGTAGTTGTATTTTTGGGCTCATTTCTATATTGGTTTTGTTCTCTCCCTGCACATTTTGTAGTCTGAGAGAGGGTCTGAAATACGAAATGCTGTGTGATGAATATTAGCAGGCAAATGCACTTTACAGTAAATGACCCATCATTATGCCAACTATTGATTTGTCTTCTCCGTCTCAGTAATAGACTGTGGTTGATAATCAGGTTTAAAAGCTAAAGAAAAGGTTCAGGAAAATTAAATTTGGATGAATTGTGCTCTTAGACGCAGTCAATCAGCCAAGGCTTGGTGTACATCCAAAATTAGGTTCTTTAGGTTTGCACTGTGGTCTAATGTGATGCAGCTAAGTAAAAAAGCTTTTGACCAAAAATTAGCATCATGCATTTAGTACATGCAGAAAATAGATTATCTTTACATATAATAAAACTGTAAAGTTGGCGTGCCTGTACATTGAAGATATTTGCAAAGAAATAATTTGGGGAGGACATAAGGTGAGTAATAGAACACATCAAGATGGTTTTTGAAATTTTTATCTGTCTGTCTTTTTGTTTGTGCATGCGTCACGTAAAACTACTGATTTAATTTTAATGGGGTTTTCACAGGTGTATTTGGTCAAGCTTAAAGTAACATACAGGCTTTGTTTCATCACAATCTGCCCACGGGAAGAGAAGATATGCTACTTTGAAATTTAAATAGAAAACACACGTATATCATAAAATATCAACCTTGAAAAAATCATTAATTCATCTAAAAATTCAACAGAATTTTGGAGCTGTACATTTTTTAATATGCGCTTCTAAGTGTGCATTGAAAATTGAAAATCTACTTAATAAACTCGATCTCACACCTTTATTCCTTCACATATAGTGTAGCATAAAGTCTTAGATTATTTCTTATACTGTATGACATACAATTTAAAAAAATTAACTGAAGTGCATTTAATAGCAGAAATGTTAACATAGTGAACCTTGGTTTTATGTGATGTGTGGGCTTACACTAGTCATGCATTTTTTTTTATTCTTCTTTTTATATATGCCAGTGATATAACTTGGCATGCAATGCATTTTGCATGATATGCTTCATGCAATGCATTTTACATGATATGCTTCTATTTGGTGGTCATAGATTTGCCCCCTGCTCCATTCTGGCCTAGGGGCATTAACTTAGCCAGTCTGTCTACCTTGAAGTTTTTGGATAAGAAGAATAATTTAAGAACCCAGAGGAAAAACAATCAGACCCTGCTAGAGCATGAAACCCCACATGGAGAATAACCTTAGCTAAGGATCAAACCTTAGGACCAACCCTGCTACACCTTACCACCATGAGCAATCAAAGAATCTAAATTTGGATACCAAGCAAGTTTTGGTCACAGTAGAAATTTTGTATGATTTTTTGTTTTATTTACACGTTTATATAAAATGTATGAAAGGTCTGACAGCAGTATGATGCCACCATTCAGTTACTGTAGTTTTAAGAAGGTTTTATAAAAAGAAGCAAGAAATACTACAAACTGTAAGAAAAACGTTTTGTGCATTGAGTCATTGGGTAAGAAGGGCATTAAAAAGCACAATTGCAAACATTTAAATTAAAATTGTTGTGGTTACAGTATATCATCATGAATTTTAGATGATTTTGCAAAATGATATAATTTCGTTTGCCACAGTTTTGTCACAATCAATCAAATAGCCTGCAACTATGTTTGTGGTCATGTAAGCATGTGATTTAGTGTCAGTAGTAGTGTTGATTGAGTTTTAATTTTTAAAGAAAGTTTGGGAGCCAACAAGTTATTTAGACCAAGGGAGTAAAAAAATCTTTAATTAAAAATTTTTTAGTTTTCAATGTATCGTCTGCTATTTCCCCCTAACGGTTTCAGCTTCATTTGGTTTTTATAGGTCCAATCAGGCATCAACAGACTGCATATTAATGTGTGGTAAAAAAAAAAAATAATATATATATATATATATATATA
>JAQMYJ010000006.1:20745104-20761502 GCA_030014305.1 Clarias laeviceps | reverse complement strand
ATAAAGTAAATCACGATGTTGGCGTTGCCGCAAGGGCTAGTCATTTAAGCGCGAATGAGAACCGTTTCGCAGGGATCAATGTCACGTGTTAAAATTTTTTCCCCCCGAATATTCGAATCTCAAAATGAAAAATCGAATGCCATCCCTCCAAACGAATATTCTGGTCCAGCCCTAGATGTGATGTGCTTGGAAAAGGTCAGCACCCAACCCTAACCTCAGTACAATCATTTAGCGTAAATAGTTCCAAAACAGTCACATCTTACATTTCTTTAAAATGGGTTAAATACTTTAAAATTAATACTTAAATAACAAAATAAATAACTGAACTATTACAAAAAAATTAATAGAAAATATACTGTGTGGATAAAATCCTGCCAGAGTCTACAGGACAATGAGTTTCTTGAACTCTAATCTGATAGAGAGCTCGTTGAGCAACGTCTATAAATAAATGTAATCATTCCCAGATATTTAGAAGTCTGTAATTTTATCAAGTCTGAGGTATTAAAAGTGAAAATACAATAATGAATGACGCAGTGTTGCTAATGTCCCACATATTTTATTACAAAGATTAGCCAGCATGCATCCTTGATAAACTGACTGCTTCACAAATGATTCACAACGGATTCCCCTTCCCAATAATGAATTAATATTATATTTATTAACATGCATAAATCATAACTAAATATCTGAAATAATATACAGTAGTAATATATAATAAAAAGCTGGTGGTGTGTAAGGCTGCAGCAGCTAGCTTTAACGAGTGCTCTCTAATTTGATCCTAGCCACACACAGCATGTAATGTCTGAAAATATAATAATTTTATATAAATAATTTATCTTGTAAACACTTATATTCATCCTATGTTTACTCTATAAGTATATTTTGTGTATTTATTTATTTATAAAAGGAAATAGGTTTGTTAGACCAGCTAGCTTGACAGGGAAGTGAAAGGAAGCGTGGCCGTGTCTCAAATGCTATTCTAATCTCTAAGGAGTCTGCACCGAGTCTACACTGTAGTGACGTAAACACAATGCAAGCCTATAAGGAAGACTTCAAGTGCACGGGGGAGCACGAGTTTAAAGCTGCGCATTTGGAATACGGCAGTAAAATCAGGCACGAGAGAGCTAGCTCTACTTGCTAGCTAGCATTCTCAAATTAAGAACATACTACTTTTAATGATCTAAAGATTAACTGCACATGCAGCAATGTATATTGCATATTACTGGCTAACTCAGGAGCACAAAATATTAAAAATTAACACCAGTTGCGTTTCCGTGACAGTAAACCACGTTAGCTTGAACGGAGCTTAGCCGTAAGCCCCGCCCTGTCTATTTGAATAAATCCCTCTTATCCAATAACCATTCAGAAGCAGCTGTCCATAAACGAAACGGACCAATCAGGAACTGGTGGGCGAATTCCTATAATTCTCGGCTCCTTTGACCTAGCCATGCAGGGGCACTCGGCTTAAAGGGTGCGGATTATGGGTGCTATTACTATTTCTAACCACGCCACAGACAAGTTTGTGTCCTCACCCATCATCGAAATGATGCTCTTCATTTTCGCAGTCGCTGCAATGTCCATGGTCCTCCTCTAGCTCCAGTTCTTTCTCCTGCTTCGGTGCTGTCTCATTCTCATCCGCCATGATTAAGGAGGAAGTGAAGAACTCGCCTGTGAAAACTCCAACCCTCTCCGATTCCTATTGGTGGAAATTTCGCAAAGCATTTGGGGAGGTGTAGTTATGGGGATTTTTAAATAAGCCATTTTAGTCCAGTTTCAACGTTTTATTTTTAAAAGAGCGAATGACAGAATTTACTTTTTAATGGTATTTATTTGGTCATCATTTATCTTGCACGCAGTTGCACTATCTTACGTTACCATGGTTACGTGATAGCGTTCATATTGAGTTTTCTTACAACACTGATTAAAACCCACACTGATTCAGATTTAGATAGAAATCATTATTATTTTATTTATATTACAAATCGATTCCATTTAAAATTGCATTACTTTTTCCCCCCATTTTATTTTACCCTCATGTTGTTCTATTACTGGCCACACGATGGCGCCAAAGTTGTATGAATTAACCTGTTGCACTTTAATAACTAAATCTTTTCAATGAATCAGAGTCATGACAGACTCGGTTCTTCATGAAGAGTCGACTCTTTCGGATTTTGGATGATTTTTCCCCCCCCAAAGCTACACAAAGTTGTCTGTTCGAGCTAATTTAAGCAGAAATAGGGAGTTTAACAATCCTGGCAAGATGCAGAAAGAGAAAAAAACTTTTATGGTAGTGTATATCAGAGCCATATCAGATATGGTCACTAATACAACATCTTGAAAACAATCCCTCAAACTTTCTATAATTTAAAGTAGTTTATTCAATCTTAAATTTGATTCAGAACAACAAAATATTATACCTAACATTGCCTTTGTTGGAATATTTGTTTAAATAACTATACAATAAGCATGCTTTGCATTTGGATTAACACTACAGTATAAATTTCCCATGTTGCATCTGCACTTCCATCCATCTATTCAAGAACCTCTGTAGTCCAACGAGGGCCAATGGTGATTACTATTGTATGTATTCCCATTTTACAACCGTGGTGGGGCCGCCGGTCAACAGTCACATGCTCATTCACACACTACGGAAGATTTGGGAACACCAATGAACCTAATCTGCCTGTCTTTGGACTTTGGGAGGAAACCAGAGTACCCGGAGGAATCCCACTAAGCCCGATGAAAACATGCAAACTACATGTACACAGAGCCTGATGCGGGACTTGAACCTAGACCATGAAGGTGCAAGGCAACAGTGCTAACCACTAAACCACCAGTGTCTGCAATTAAGTTTCATACATGTAGAATCAAAATACAATTTCTGTCCATTTGATTCTACCTTAATTCTATACTGTTATTACGAAACGAAATGTGGTCTAGAACTGAGTCTGAATCATTCATTTGTTTTAGAAAATAAAAAAGATAAAGGCATTTCTTACAGCTCTTTAGTTTTTTAAGACACTTTGAAGAGTTGATTCAAAGAGTCGATTCATTCCTTAATGGCAAATTCCAAATCACACTTTGTTCGTTCACAAATACCCCCAAGAACAAAACTCCAGGAACACAAAGACACAAAATTAGTTTATAAAATGCAACAGTTTATAAAATGTAAACATGCGTCTTTAGCTACAATTATTTTAAACTATCACAAATCTAAAAGCATTTATTTGCATGTACACAAAATCTTACACTGACCAGCATGTAATTAGCACATGAGAAATATATACTGCAAAGCCTCTAAATAGTGACCTGGTGCTTGCAGCATATCCAGAATGGATCTTTTTTTACTTTATCTAACATCAGTTAAAAAAAAATAATCAATGAATCTTGGTGCATATAATGTATATCTAATGTTGAATATGAACATAAAAGTAAAGGCTTTTTAAAAAAAAAAACAATCTGTTACAGAGGTTGATAAAAACTGTTTTAGTACATATAATTACATATTATTAGTAATTACAGTAGTCCATATTTGACTTCACTTCTGATTTGTTCTTTGTTAAGTTTCAGTCATGTCCATTATACACAAGAGCAATCCTGTATAATTCTATTAACAGCTTTCATACATGCAACATGACTTGCTTTCTATTCCGAGGTGACAGGATTTTAATTTACAGCGATGCCGAATCAGTCAGCAAGCAAAAACCATACGTGTGCAATCCATTAATTTTTTTTACTTGAAAAAAGACATCTAAATGTCATTTAATGTCTGACACAGTGACAATGTTTAAGACAGCAACCATTATGAGAACATACTTTCATTGACCTATGTCTATTAGTCATTTTAAACATAAAAAACTGACATGTTTTGCCATTAAGATTTGACTAGTCTCTCGTTTCAGGCATCAATTAATCATTCCCAGAACAGAACCAAACTCAGCTCTGTTTGTTTCCTCTTAAAAGCGACCCACAGGATATACACCGATCACCCACAACATTATGACAGGCCTACTGTAGCGCAAATAGTTGATTAGCTGATTCTAAAAGAAAGGTGTCAGAGCACTCAAGTGCATCACAGTTTGTTGTGTTAGGGGATGCGTAGTTGCCGACCAGTCAGGGTGCCAATGCTGACCTGCGTCCACCGCCAAAGGTGCCTACAATGGGCACATAAGCAGCAAAATTCGACCACAATGGAAGAAAGTATCCTCATTTGATGTTTTCTTTTACAGCACATTGATGGCCGGGGTCGTGTGCGTCATTTACCTGGGGACGAGAAGGCACCAGGAAGCACTATGTGGAGATGGCCAGCCAGCAGAAGCAGTGTGATGCTCTGGACAATGTTCTGCTGGAAAACCTTGGGTCCTGCCCATCATGTGGCTGTTACTTTAACACAGAACACCTACAGTACCTAAACATTGCTGCAGACCAAGTAAACAGTGGCCTCTTTCAGCAGCATAATGCACCGTGACCCACTGACTGAGGGACATGACAACAAGTCCGAGGTGTTGAATTGGCCTCCAAATTCTCCAGATCTCAATCCAATGAAGAATGTGCTGGAGAAACATGACCCGATCCATCGAGGCCGCACATCGCAACTTACAGGACTCAAAGGATCTGGTACTGAAGGCTGTTGCCAGATACCACAGCACATCTTTAGGTCTAGTGGAGTCCATACCTTGATGAGTCGGGGATGTTGTTTTGGTGGCAAAAGTGGGATCTACTCAATATTTGGGCAGGTGGGTCATAATGTTATGGATGATCGGTTAATGTTATAGTGTAGGTTTGGTTTGATTGTAGTAATTGCGATTGCAGCTCATCTTACAGATGAGTAGACGGCTTTAAAAATCAATACAGCATAGTCTACATTTTAAGGCTGTACGCGAAACAGCGAAACTTGCTGACTGTATCTACTTCATATAATAAAATGCTTGTGTGGAAATTCTGTTTATCCCTGACTATGATGGTATCATTTCTTGGTTAAATGCATTTTTACCACATACCCAGAACATTTTTTTTTTCACATGCTTGCTCAGTCTTTAGGCTGACAGAATTCAGCTCAAGAATCCTAACATCCACCTACTCTATACAACATGGAATACTACAAAATGCAGTTACAGTTACATTAATAATAATCCTTTAAATAGTACATTATGAGGCGGTTGATCACTATTTGAATGTGATTTAAATTAGTTATTAAGTTACACTTAATAAAAAGAAATTATTTAAGAATTGTGCAAAATGTCAGACTTCTATCAGTTTGGCAACATTGCCTGTATCTTCATAGAAACTTAAAAGCATCTCTAACCACATAAGGCTTTTCTAGGGAAACAGTAAACAGCAATTGTTCATAGTAATATATTTCAATCCCAGTCAGCTCTAGTCTAAAACCTTGTCTGGAAACCTTGGCTATTGAGACACCACAGCCGAGTTGAGCAATACTCTCCAAAAGCACAGACTCTAGGTGGGATCTTGTGGCTGGACGTTACAAGGCAGGTGTGTACCATCAGCGCAGTTCTTGTAGAGGCAGTTAAGGAGCCGGGCACCGATCCTGCTCCTCTCATCCACCAGGGGATGACATCTTCAGAATCTAGGATCACTATAGATCATAGTCAGAGGATTTCAGACATGACCCATGCGCTCAGACACCGTTTTGATGGGAACTCCTCTGCGTTTCACCTTCACGTGGATGAAGAGCGTAGCTGGGGAGAGGCTCGAGCCGTCTGCTTTTAACAAGTGAATGTGACGGTAACCTGGCGGAAAAAGACACGAAAACACAATATATACTAAATTTTATTTGTAATTCTACTTGTAAAAAAACAGGAATAGGTACCTATTCCAATCAATTCTTTGTTATGAAATTCTCCTGATTTATTCCTCCTACACTATAGCAATTTATAAGTTATAGTTTTATTATTATTATTATTTAAAGAAATACACATAATATGTTTTATCTGTTTATAGATACATTTAATGTCATGGAAACGTTCCTCATTTGGAGACTTTTGTGGCGGAAAACTAAATATTTAAAAAGACCTTTTTCCTGTTCATTGTAAAGCACTGACACTGAAGACTCTTTACAAAAATCCTACATAAACATCTCCTTACTAAAAAAAAAAATCACTATGTGATTTGTCTTGCAGCATGAAATATTATCAAATGTTCTGTAAAAGAATATTAAGCATCTACGTCTGAACAATTAAAATAGCAAATTCTGCAGTGCTTTTGGACAAGTTGTAGTAATGTTTCATTTGAATCGTCAAGTCAAATTTATAATAAATATAATTATGGAAATATTTTTGCTCAACAAAACCAGGTTCTATAAGCTTGTTGTGTTCAATATCTTTCCTGAGTTCTAATAATCACCAAAATTTCATGCCACACTAGAAAAACTGTGGTTTGTAAAATTAAACACGTACGGTGCCTTGCAAAAGTATTCATACCCCTTAAAACTTTTCCACATTTTGTCATTACAACCACAAACATAAATGTATTTAATTGGGATTTTAGGTGATAGACCAATGCAAAGTGGCACATAATTGTGAATAAATAAAGAAAGTGATAAAAAAAATGGAAATTGAAAAAGTATATTCATGTGTCAGAATGGCCCAGCTCCATTCCATTGTAGCTGTGGCTGTATGTTTAGGGTCGTTGTCCTGCTGGAAGATGAACCTTCACTCCGGTCTCAACCCTTTTACAGTTAAGTTTGGGGTATGAGAGTAAAGAGGGCTGAATTCAAACGCATGCCACACTTTTTTTTATTTGTAAATTTTTTTAAAAAACATTTATCATTTTCCTTCCATTACATAAAATCACAATATAATAAATTTATGTTTGTGGTTGTATCATGAAAAATGTGAAAAAATTTTCGGGACCAGAAATAGACCACACCCCCAGCCCCAAAAGAACTGCTCAGATTGGTGTCTTTTCCTTAATAGGTAACTCATGAAGCTGAAAAAGTCATATTAGTATTGTGGTAGTAGAATTCCAAACTGCTTCTTTAAATCAGTCGAACAAAAGATGTATTTTTGCCACAAGCACACACACCTGTGCGGAGACTGTTAAAGGGTAAGGTGAATTGTCCAACAAAGTCGTTCTTGCTCGTGTGATCGTGATCCTCCACCACAAAGCGCACCAGCGCTAGGTCAGGGACCTGCAGCTGAAAGCTCAAAGTGCAATCCCAGCGTGGATTAAACCCTGCAGTGACAAAATACACAGTGTTGTGTGTTAATCCTCAGGGGCATTAAGGGACATGGAGGGAATCTGATAGTACAAGGAATCAGTGCTTAATTCAGAACATGAAATTCACCATTAAGGCTTGACGGACATTTAAAGGTGGAGGAGCAGATGTCTGGAATATGATACTAAAGGCTTGGCCAAGTGACACAAGCGTCAGGAGCATAGTCATGTGACAGAGCCAGCAGTACAGCATATAAGAGCATATTTTAAGTTATATTACACATTCATTTAAAAGGTGACCTCTCTGTGCTGTATGCAGAG
This sequence comes from Clarias laeviceps, assembly GCA_030014305.1. NCBI lineage: Eukaryota > Metazoa > Chordata > Actinopteri > Siluriformes > Clariidae > Clarias > Clarias laeviceps. Next base: position 20,754,005 of record JAQMYJ010000006.1, on the reverse strand, counting down.
CGTTTGAAATTAATGAAATGCTGATTAAATTAAATTAAATGTATTTATTTATAATGTACCACTTTCACTATAAAAAAATAAATAAATAATATATATATATATATATATATATATATATATATATAGAGAGAGAGAGAGAGAGAGAGAGAGAGAGAGAGAGCTTTGTCCATCTTCTGCCATCTCTAAAAATGATAGGAGCATTCTGATGCACACAGGTCTGCATCTCTGTGTGTACATGTGTGTATAGACCAAATTTGAAAAGTCTTTAATCCAGATCAAGTAAACCCTATAGAAGCATTGGTCATCTATTCCACTGTAAAGAGAGTTCCCATTTATAGCTCTAAACACCTCAGTGGTGAAGCTTCACGCATTTTGATTTTTATTAGCATTATGTCTAGAAGCTATTTGATGAAATAGACCCTGTCACATGGCACACAGCGATGAATGGTTGTCAGATGTGGATTTGCCGTGCTGCATTTGCTGTGCATCGACCCTGCTCCCTGCACCACATGGGTAGTAAAACAGACAGATGTCTGTGATGGCAATGGATATTATTCAGAAGCCATATTGTGCAAGCGCACACACACACACACACACACACACACACACACACATATATATATACAGGCACATTCACACACCTACATTATCTGAAGCTGCAGCCCAACACAAAGACAAGTACACACAAAGGACTACAGAACACAGAGAAAAAACTGAAGGAAATTGGAACATAGAGGAAAAACACAAAAAACCTAAGTGCTCTTTTTATAAAAGAGTGAATGTGAGAATTATATATATAGAAAAGCTTTACTAATGTTGTTTCATGCTCAGGACTGCAGAAGAATGCAGAAATTACTTAAATTACAAAAAGCCAATTAAGCCGACTATAAGGCAAGCTTTTAAAAAGGATGAACTTTTGTGGAACATGGAGATGAATTATGAACACTCTAACCCATCTGTATTGCACTCTAGTCTAAAAGAAAAATAAATAAAACGCCAATATCATGTTAATTCATACAGCATTTCAAATGTTCATTTTCATATCATCCTGTCCAAGTTTAGGGTTTAGAGTTATAGAGAACCTTGGTGTGTACTTTATTATTTCTGCTATAATAAGATAATATACATATCATATACACTCCTTGGACACTCAAGGTTTGATTCAGTCACCTTCAGTTTTCATTATAGCACACAATGTGGTGTCCAGTTCATGTGTGAAAGTGATTCCTTTATGCTCCCAGAGCCACTCTTTCACAGTTTAAATCCTGGACCCTACCCGTACCATCAGGGAGAGAAAAAAACATGTGATAACCTGGTCATTCAGTACATTCAGGTCGTCAGCTGACTTCATTTTATTGCCACATCACGTTACTGAGTCTAGACCTGACCAACTGAAGCAACCCCAGATCATAACACTGTCTCCAGAGGCTTGTACAGTACAGTGGACACTATGCATGATGGGTGCATCGCTACATACGTACTGTACGCTTCCCTTCTTACCCTGACACGCCCATCATACTGGAATGGGGTCAGTCTGGACTCATTAGACCACATGACCTTTTTCCATTGTTCCAAAGAGTTACCATGCAACTTTACCAAGTGTTTAAGTAATCTCCAGTCAGGATTGTTTTTTCAACCACATTTCTTCCACAAAGTTGATGATTCAGCACTAGCCTTCCAGGATTTGGTGTGTTGAAAGGTTCTTATCCCACTTCAAGTAATTTTAAATCTCTTTAGCTGTTTTCTTTGCTTGAAGCAGCCCGATAATTTGACCTTTCTAAAATTGCAACCTTTTTGTTGCCAGGCAGTGTATATTGTATATAGATAAATTATCCATCTATTTTACTTAACATAGTTTTAAAATTGCATGCAGCATTTGTAAAGTGGTAAAGCGCTTGCCCTATCATCCGGAGATCTCTGGTTCGAACCCCGGGTGATGCTGTTGCCTCTCATAGCCGGAGGCATAGAGAGCTGATTGGCCGAGCTCTCTCAGGGGGGAGGGATGAGAGGTACTTCGCGCTCCCACATTAACGATGGCTCTACAAGCCAATCGAGGGCGTCTGTGAGCTCGCATAAGCGGAAGGAGCGGATAGCGCTGTTCCTCCGAGTGTGTTACGCCGCCCCCAACGGTGCATGAGCAAGGACTGGTGACGTCACGTGGGTCGGAGGAAACACGTGGGCGGTCTATGGCCCTCCCTACTGAGTGGCGGTATGAGCTTAATGTGGTGGCCCCTAGTGACTGGGAGGAATTGGACACGACAAAAAATTATTATTATTTTTTTTTTTAATTGCATGCACATTCTTAGTCAAATCTAAAGGGACATACAATATGTCAAGAAATATCACACACATTATTGTATCATGACCTTATTGTATGATCATAAGGTCATCTGAATAAAATGTTCATCCAGTGTATATTATTTCTTTCTTTGAAGAATTATGAAATTAATGAAATTATTATGAGAAAGAGAAAGAAAAGACTGAGCTAGAACACAGATGTCAAGTTCTCCTTAGCAAACAACAGCACAGTTATTAACCAGAATCTGGAACTATCTGTACTAGATGTTCTAACTGTCTGGGTAACAGTAACAGTGAAAGCACAAGAAGTTGAACACAAGAATGTGTTAAACACGACTAACAATACCAACAACAAAGGTCCGAGTAATCAGTTGGACAAGTGGACTTCCTTGACACAATAGCTTTTTTATGATTTACTGTAATTGCTCAAATAATACTTTGCAGGTTTTCTATATCTAACCAAACTGTATGTCTGTGGACAGCCTTTGTCACAGCCTTTCAAAAAAGTAAAAGGTTAAACCAGAGTTCCTTCTGCATTCTTTTGATAGTTAAAGGTTTTCACCGTCATTTAAGAATTTTAATTTGGAACAACTGATAACATATATCTAAACTTTACACACTCTGACCAGACAAAGAATTTAGCAGAAGTAAAAAAAACAATAAATTAACCGAACTCGCGTAAATCTTCTGCTCCTGCTCGGTCTGATCAGCAACCAGTTTCCAAAACACATCAGATCATTTTAGGAGGCTGGTGTATTATTTTCCAGCTTTCTTTGTCTTACAGTATTACACTGACAGCGGTAATTTCCAAACAATTATCATCAGGTGCAAACACAGACTGTTTGAAGGGCAATGGCAAAAAATAAAAAAATAAATAAATAAACGCACATGGGGGTCATTATGTTTTTTTGTACCACAGAAACACAACACGTTTCCTCATGCCTAGAGGGCATTACATCTCTTTTTGTGGCACAGGCAAGCCTGTAGGGAAGCCTGTAGAGCATTACATTTATTTTCTCTGCTGAAAGGGCACCTATTAGGACACTTCATCACCTTTCCTCAGGAAAAAACATCGGGGAACCATATAAGACATTGTGTATTTTTTAGTGGAATGGCACCCTAGATGGCACTCATTCGTGTTTTTTTCCATTGGAAGGGGAGCCATTAGAGCCTTTCATCACATTTTCTACATTGTAAAAGCACACTAGAGTGCACTTTATCATATTCTGTCAATCATAGGGACACCCTAGAGGGCACTTTCACAGTGTTTTTTTAAACCGTCAGGGTCAATGGGTCAACCTGAGTCTGATGATGGTTTTGATCTGTGTTTTGGCAGTTGGCAATTGTTCGGACCAACCTGTACATTTCAGCATGGTTAGTTATGTTTAAACTAAAACCAAGGACTTAGTGAATGTAATAAAATCACTGGATTAATAATGATTCTAACTCACTAACTCATCTTCTATACCGCTTTATCCTGTATTCAGGGTCACGGGGACCTGGAGCCTATCCCAGGAGGCTTAGGGCACGAGGCAGGGTACACCCTGGACAGGGTGCCAATCCATCGCAGGGCACATACACACACTCACACACATACTCACACACTCATTCACACACTATGGGCAATTAGGGAAAGCCAATTTGCCTAACCTGCATATCTTTGGACTGTGGAAGGAAACCGGAGTACCAGGAGGAAACCCACCAAGCACGGGAGAACATGCAAACTCCATGCACACAGAGACTGGAATCGAGCCTGACTGGGAATCGAAGGCGACAGTGCTGACCACTACACCACTGTGCCGCCTTAATAATGATTCATAATTCAATATTAATGGGTTAACATTGATAGATGGATTCAACCATCAATAAAGTACAATCCGCTCCTTCTGCGAGCTCACAGACGCCCTTGACTGGCTTGTAGAGCCATCGTTAATGTGGGAGCGCGAAGTACCTCTCATCCCTCCCCCCTGAGAGAGCTCGGCCAATCAGCTCTCTCTGTGCCTCCGGCTGTGAGAGGCAACAGCAACCACCCGGGGTTCGAACCAGCGATCGGATGATAGGGCGAGCGCTTTACCACTGCGCCACTCGGAGGCCCAACATGAATGGTTTAAACAACAGCGCATAGGGACAAGGAATCACAAGTGAAATGTCTCACTGTGGTCTAGTTCTCAAATGCAAATGCATGTCTGAGAAGACACCTAGACAACATACAAATGTGACAATGGGACACAGGTATTGATATTACTACTCCAAAAAAAGGTAACAATTCACTATTTATTCTCGGCTACAGTGTAGAAAAACATGGGAATCACCAGTCACCACCTGATGCGGTTTTATCACAACACCAAGGTCCCAATTCAAATATCCTGAGTCAATATTGAATTTTTTTCTTATTTTATTGCAATTATAAAACCATGAACCTTTAAAAAGTTGTCATTCAAAAGTTTTATACTTTAGCTTTATTCAACAGCTTCACAACTAAATTGGACATGTGTAATTAAATGTTCTCCTTTCCCAAGAACTTTCAAAATAAACCAACATGTGTAAGTGTTTCGCAAGGCAGCTTGTACATAACAGTCTGATTTTAATAAATAAAATCAATATCCTGAAACCTTTCACACATCTTCATCTCCTTACAGAATTTTTTTTCTCATATGGAAAGTCCAAATAACATCTTCTCTTCTTCTATTATGTATTTTCAGTGCTGAATCATTGCCCATACATGACCATTGTGTCAAATCTGAAACCCAACACACAACATGTGCATTGTGTGTGAACGCAAAGCCTATTCATGCACCCTGAAATTAGTTGTTCCATAAGCCAGCGGTCTGTTCTAAGAACTGTGGTTTCTGAAAGTGAAAGAAATGCAAAATAAGAACATATTTTTTTAACCTCATTTTGCTTATGTAGCATTTGTGACACAGCCGAAACAAATAGTTGTTTACATGAAGAAAAAAAAACTTAGGAAGGAAAGAAAGTTTGTATAAATTTTCCCATCAAGCAACAGCCTACTGAATCTGTGACCTTACCACAGATCATAAGATTTAAACTAATCACTTCAGGCATCTTCATCTGGAGCTGTAGCACGTGATCACGCTTGCAAACACAAAGGTCTTTCGTTCCCGAGGGGAATCCCGTCTGAATTCTTACACACTTACCACATGGCTGTTGGCTCAAGATGGCATAGATGCCCTTTGGTCCATTTCAGTTTGACCCTGGGTTTGAAATAAAGCTTGAATGCAAATAGGTGCTATAACATCAAAGCCTTCATTTGCTTTAATCGCAGACAGGCAACGCACTAGACTAGATGCAGATAAGGTCAATTGCTTTAACATTTAGGAGTGATTAAATATTAAATCATTATAATATCATGACTGCAGCATGGACAGCTGATTTGGCAAAAACTCATAAAAGCCTGCAGTGATAAATGTCACTGTGTGTATTTCATATAATGACACCAGCAATTTGCTAGGATCCTTAAACACTTTTTAAATTCCTGTTCTTTAAAGGTTAGACTTCATGATAGTGATGTACTGTATAAAGAAGGTTTAGTTTTAGTAGAAGATTTAGGTTTTTTTTTTTAAAGTAAATTAGTTATATTTAATATTTTAATTTATGTTTCAAACTTTCAATATTTTCATTTTAATTATTTCTAACTTTTAATATTTTAAGACATACTTTTCCTGTAAAATGTCCGGCACACTTTAGTAAATTTCCTGCTCTTACATTGAGCAAGGTTAGTTTCAGTAATTTGAAGTCATCTGATAAATGCAGAGTATTTTAATTAACAAAATGCACTGTGTTGTTGGAGACGTTGTGTTTGCAGTGTGTGAGGGTGAGGCAGAGTCTTCAGAGAGTTGGCACACACTGGACAGGCAGCAGCAAAACGAGATCATTACCCTCTCTCCTACTGTTCCGCTCTTCCCCTTTAGTTAGACCCGGATCCAAAAGTTTCTGCAAGCGAATCAGGCGAGCAATCACAAACAGCAAGAAAGGAGTAATATATTGCAGCATCAAAGATAAACTAAAATAGCACAGAGATGTGGGAAAAGCAGACTGGTGAACTGGGGTATTGTTGAATAATTCTGTTCTGGTGAAAACTTTGAGGTTTTGAGCAGTGAACTGTATAAATAGATGTGTTCCCGAGTAATGAATGAATCATAAAGTCTGTGCCTATACAGTAACTGTATACAGACAGGATGATGCTCTGCGATACAAATGCATATTAATAATCTTATATACCTTTTGGTAGGTTTTCAAAAGTGTTCATTCCTAATAATAAAGGTTAATATTGCAAGTGGAGATACATAAAATGTTTAAATGAATGACTCAAACAAAAGTCACAACCAAACTCCAATTTAATCTGTTTCTACATACATAAGCATGAGATTAAAATAATTCAATTAATATGTAATGTGTTGTTTAACTGCTTCTTACAGTAATGAGGAATGTGATAGTGTTAGCAGAGAAACAAACTGTGACGATTTAATTAATGGGACAGAGAGAGCGAGCAAATGAGAGCGACAGAGAGAGAGAGATGTGCGCATATTTTATATAGAAAAGACAGGTTAAATAATGAGAAATTATGTTTTTATTGACTGAATTATTATTTTTTTATTTATTTGGTTCTTTATTTGTTTATTCATTAACCTTCTGTATCGCTTTATCTTGTATACAGGGTTGCTGGGAGCATGGAGTCTATCCCAGGAGACTTAGGGCATGAGGCGGGGTACACCCTGGATGAGGGGCCAATCCATCACAGGGCGTATACACTCATACACTCATACACTCATTCACACACTACGGGCAATTTCGGAACACCAGTTAGCCTAATCTGCATGTCTTTGGACTGTAGGAAGAAACCGGAGTACCTGGAGGAAACCCTTCAAGCACGGGGAGAAGATGCAAACTCCATGCACAGACCTGATGCAGAAATTGAACCTGAACCCTGAAGGTGTAAGGTGATAGAACTAACCACTTCGTCACCGTGCCGCCTTGCGTTAGCTATTATGAATGGTATCAATTAACTGCATTAATAATTCTGTCAAGAATCAAAAGTATCATAAGGTGCAATTTGTGTGTGTGTGTGTGTGTCTGCTGGCATGCCAGTACCATTGGCCACTTGTCCCCAGTGAACACTGGCTTATACACACACAGTACAATGAAGCTGTTCAACAGAGAAACGTGTAGCCTGCCAGAACATGTGCCCAGCACCCCTCTTATCCCCCCTCCACACACACACACACACACACACACACACACACACACACACACACACACAGAAGATGGCTAAACTCAGATTTCTGTCCAAAGCAGCATGTGCCAGCAGTTTGTTATAGTCTGGTCAATACTGTCCTCTAGTGGACACTTTATGTCTTTACAGTCTTGAAAATCTTTGGTAAAATTGTAATTGTTCATAAAATGTTAATTTTCTACGTATAAAAGCAGCTTTGACAACAGTTTCTCTTTTTACCAGATGCCCCAAAAATTAAATGTTTAGTTTTAGTCATGTTTTACACATAACTTTACACCCATATACTGTACATACATAGGTCTCCTTTTTACCCTTTTTACCGCACCATTATTTATTCAACAAAAATGAAGCCAAAAAAAAAAAAATGTGGGAAATACTAAGTAACCCCAATGATTTAACAGCTTGCTGACTTTAGCAGCAGTAATCTGAAGTAATCATTTCCTGTGTAACTTTATCAGTCTCTCATGTCATTTTTTGAGAAATTTTGGCCCAAAAATTGTTTCAGTTCAGTAAGGCTTTTTGTCGCTTATTCATAGCTCTCTTGAGGTCCAGTTACAGCAATAGGGTTGGTGTCTGGACTTTGACTAACCCATTCCAAAACCCTGATTCTGTTTTTTTTTTTAGCCATTCTGGTGTAGATTAACTAATGTGGTTCTGATCATTGTGCTGTTGCTGAAAGCTTTAGCTGTGAGACAGAGACCCTCACATTTGCCTCTAGAATATTATGATATACCCTGTATAATGTAACTCCACTTTGGTCTTATCTGTCCATAGGACATTGTTCCAGAGGTCTTGCTGCTTGTTAAGATGCAATTTTGCGAACCCCAATCATGCTTTTGTCTTCCTTTTGGACAGAAGAGGTTCCTCCTGGCAACCCTTCCAAATAAACCATACTTGTTCAGTCTACTTCTAATTGTCCTATCATGGACTTTAACATTCCACATGCTCACTAAGGCCTGTAGGGTCTGCAATATAGTTCTTGAGTTTGTTGTGCTGGGACGTCCACTCCAGGGAAGATTTGCATCTGTCCTGAATGCTTTCCACATGTGAATAATCTTTGTCACTGTAGAATGTTACGCTCCAAATTGGCGGAAATGGTTTTATAGCCCTTTTTAGATTGATGTGCAGCAACAGTTGCTTCTTGAACACCATTGCTTGTCTTTCTCTCTTGGCATTTTGATAACACACTCTAAAAAATGATTCTGTGGCCTTGTAAATTTCACAGTAATAAACAGGTTATGTTACCTTAATAAAATCACTAAAAATCACATGCATGATTGTTTGAGTTAGACAAATCAAAATAAATGCCTAAAAAAACAACTATTAATTTTGTCTTAAATTTACACTAT
>JAQMYJ010000006.1:20733073-20745004 GCA_030014305.1 Clarias laeviceps | reverse complement strand
ACATTTACTCAATTTTGTACATCATTGTACTAAATATAGTTATTCAGGTCTACTTAATTTTTTTACTGACTTGTACTTAATTCATGAAGTATATTTTACATGATTTTGCATTTACTTCATATTTACTCAACATTTTTAAGTGTAAAAATGTTTCACCAAAAAAATTGAGTACATCACAGTTTAATTTTTTAGAGAATGCTCCAGACCAGAAAACTGCCAAAACTTCAGCTTTTATAGATGTCCGCACACCTGCGGATCATCACTTAATCAAGGGCTGATGATTAGCATCACCTGGGTACAACTTACCCTCATAAATCCTATAGAAGCAGTAAAGGGGTACTTAGTATTGCTCACATGTTCTGTAACGATCTGATGATTTTACAAAAAATTGAAAGAGAGGATACTTTGTATGGAACATAATTATATGTAATATGACACACACAGAACCGAAAGAGGTGTTGAACCCCAGTGCTAACCATCATGCCCCTGTGCTGCACACACACACACACACACACACACACACACACCTGCTAAAATAATTTTTCTCCTTTGTAATCTTAGTGCTGCAAAAACAGTGAGCTGCTCTTTACAGAGATTAATCATGCATGTGGGACAGAAGGCCTTTCTTTTATTATTGCACATTTATATGGGTTCTGATCCAGTAGCATTAAGCTTGGAACAATCTTTTATGGGGATGCCTTTAAGAAACCCCAGTGAGACCCACCATGTAGGTTTTTCTTTTTTTAACAAAGAAGGCTGTGTATGCCATTGCAGAGGTTATTAACCTCTACCTTTCATTTGCATTTAAAGATATAAAGATATATTCTCAACACTTGAATTCTGATTGCTGAATGTTTCTTACAAAAGCTGGTTAATATTTAAAGAAACGCTCAAGATGACTCATCCATTTCCTTAGGATGGAGAAAAACTCACTTCCTTCACATTGAGGTGAATGGTGAATATTGTTAAAAAATGAATGGCGAAGAATTTTTTTCTTCTGCAAACAGTTTCATTCAGTCTGGTGCATATGAGCTTCAGCCTCCAAACTTGGCTGACTTTCCAAACTCTTCACTCATAGAATTTACTTAATAAAAGAAAATAAGGTTAATTAAAAAAAAAGCCTGTCACTCAGTCGGTCTAAGATACTGACCTCACTTCCTTATTTTTTTTTCTCCTCCTAACTTCTCTGAAATGTGCTGCAATTTCTTTCGGTTAAGACAAAAGTGTGTTTTAAAGTTACAGTTTGTCAGATTTTAGGGCAGCTGCATCTTTCACTCTTCACGTTACTAAGTTTTCAGGAGCAATGGATTAGGGTATAAGATATGAGGGTATTAGATTTAAGACTACCCTGGAGGATAACAAAAATCTATTACTAGTTATGAACAAGTTCAGCTATTCAACTTAGTTAATGTAATATTCTAATTAACATAGCGAATGAGGTGCATGTGAAATTGTGACTTGCATGTCAAACTTGTTATAAAGTGTAAGTGACAAATGGTGACTAAATTGCCTGTAAATACACTCCTCGTTACTTTTCCAAGGCATCAGCTTCAGTAATAGCTTAAGTGTAGAAAAAGATCTAGATATAGAGCTCATCCAGGGAATATTCGCTGGGATTTCTTATGCACAAACACACACACAATAATACATCTAGGGCATCAACTGGTATGTTTTTTATGAAGTTTGATAACATTGAAAAACCCAGAGGTAACTTACACCAACACCCTGGAAAATAGACAATTATACAAGCTCAGGATCAAACCAGTGAGCTGTGAGATGGAAACCCTCCCTACTGCAGCACCCAATTTCGGTCTATTATAAAACTGAAGTCATTTATTATTTTATTGGCGCTGGGAAACATGTAACCGGAGGTGGTGTTTGCATTTGATCCTATTATTTTCAGTAGGTTATGTCTAATGTAGAGGACTATGCTGGATCAATTAAAAAATAGTCTGAATGTGTTTTTATCTTACACATTAATCACACTCAGCTCATCTACAGATAAAGAAAGTCTTTAACTGCTTTAACAACACTCTTAATCACAGATTATTTACTGTGAGTCTTTTCTGCTTTCAGAATCAGCCTGAAATATAACAATACAAACTTCTCATAGCAGATGAAATTTCTTCAGCTCTACAGATACAAACAGGCTGAAGGGGAAACTGCAATGAGAGCAGTAAAACCCTGCCATCAGGGACTCGAAACTCCTCGCTCATAACGGATTGAGATAGAGATGATAGAGGGATATCATAAGGATGGAGTAAGTGAGACTGAAAAGGGGGTATGAGAGATACAGAGAGGAGAAGGCGGAGGAGGAGGAAATGTGGTATGCGACTACAGCTCAGATTAGAATGCACTGTCTGAACTGCTGTTGCATCTGTTTCCCCAAGATAGTTTGGTCTGCCGATTCGAAAGTGTTATCTGTAGAACACACACACATCTCATTACCACAGTTCTACTTTCACTCTACGTTCATAATGGTGAATTTTGCGTAGGTTTTCATAGTGCAGGGATGATTCTGATCTAAACATTACTGAATTGGGCCTGAAAATCTACTGGCACTGTAGAAGTGCTTTTGCGACGTTATTCGAAATGTATGTGAGCAATGCTAAGCCTAGAAAGAGAAAGGTATCATGGCAGCATGGTGCTCTGTATCGTAGAATCAACTGGAAAGCAAAGCTAAAAGATTCTCAGACCTATATTCATATATATTTATACTGTATATAATAATCACTTTTTGTACATATAATCTCTATCTTTTATCTAGAACTGTGTATACAAAGTAAAAGATAATTGCATTCTGATTATCTTAACCAGCTCAAAAGTTTCAACAGATCCACATTTCCAATTAAAAGATACATTTCAAAGGTACAAAAGATTTTTTTAAAACTTACCACCTAACAGCAAAGGAAAGCAACATTTTAGAACCATTTTCTTTCATGTGCACTAATGTTTATAAACATAGTATTAATGCCTCATTGATGATTCATGCACGATAGATCAGTCATTTTGCAAGACAATTTATGGCAGGTATTTTTCTTTTTGTGTATTTGACACTTTCATCCAGCAGGGGGCGAGATCTCCTCAGTAAAAGTGTTGTGCAACAGGTGGTTGCAGTTGAACTTCGTAACTGAATACTGCATTTTATTTAAACACATCTATAACACTATAGCATTGAACTGGAATATATTTAATAGAAAGAGAAAGTCAATATGTCCTGGAAGATACAGAATACCATTAATGCACTTTCCTTGATCTGTATGTGTGCCGAACATATCCTGGTTCCCTTATGTGTATACAAGGCATACATTTTTTTTTTTTACATTTTTCTGTTTGTGGCAGCGGTGGCTGAGTGGATATTGGACACCGGTGCCTTGCACCTCAAGGCTCAGGGTTTGATTCCCGCCTCGGGTCTGTGTGTATGTTCTCCCTGTGCTTGGTGGGTTTCCTCCCACAGTCCAAAGACATGCAGATTAAGCTAATTCTCATTGCCAAATAGCCTACAAATGAGCATGTGTATATATGTGTACTGTGATGGATTGGCACCCCATCCAGGGTGTATCCCACCTCGTACCCTAAGTCTCCTGGGATAGGCTCCAGGTTCCTCGCGACCCTGTATACAGGATTAAGTGGTACAGACGATGAGTGAGTGAGTGTCTGTTCGTGAGCAGACATTGGTGATGGTGCTGAAGTGTGTGTGTGTATTGCTCACCTCTCTGTCCCTGAGCAGATGTTGGTGATAGTGCTGCTGCTGTGTGTGTTTTGATCAGGGGTTGTCTCTCTTGTGTCTGAGTTTGCCTGATCAAATTTGACCTCTGATGCGCCAGCGCTTTCTGTAAAGATACACTAAGCTGATTGGAATGCCATGACTTAACTTATTAATAAGCTTTAATTACACCAAAGTAAAGGCCTAGGAAAAGTCAGGGGCAAGCATTAACCATTATCTTATATCCAGAATTAAATCTTGGCTTACATTGAGTGGATGAGATTGTGATAATAAGTCGTCAGTGGTCTCAAATGGAGCAAACTCTGCATGCCGGGGTTTAATATGAGCTGCTGTCTCAGTCTCCACAGGACAAGAATCTGTTACATTCTGCGCTGCAATATCTGCTTTATCAGCTCTGGCCCCTGATTTAAGTTAGCACACATAGACACAATTCTTTAGACAAATACACTGACACTGTTATGTTGTGTGATAATGAATCAAAGTCTAAAATATCTGTCATAGTCACAGTTTGTAAGGACAACATCCTGAGAATACTGGAAATAGGAAAAGACAAACATGAGCTAGGACACCACTGATACATTGATTTGGCAGCTTTTAAGGCTGCAACTCGGTGTAACCTTAAAGCAGCCAAACCAATGTAATTGTCATGTCATAGCTCATGTTTGTCTTTTCCTACACACGCAGTATAAAAATGATGATCAGATACATTTCTGAAGCAGAATCAGAATCAGAATCAGACTTTATTCACCAAGTATGTTGACACGCACAAATAATTTGATTTCGCTATTTATGACTGACCAACATAAAAAACTGTAAGTGCACAGTAAGTACAAGTTCAATAACTGTACAGATTAAGAAACATGTTTGTATTGGTCAGGGTTTAAAAAGCCAATTATATTTTCCCCTATTGTGACCTCATATAAGAAGATCCCCCCCCCATCCCCCCGCGTTGTTGCTCAGCTTTGTTGTTCGCTCTGGAAGGACATGGTGTCAACAGTAGCTCATTTGAACAGACCCTGAAATTAACATTTTTACTTTCGAAAAAATAGTAAAGGTATGAAAGAATGTATCATCAGAGGGGTATTTGAGCTGCAGCATTAACACAAAGTTTTTGGGAGCTCTAAGACTCTGTGTTCCCTTGTTAAATAAATACTAAAATATGAGACTTTTAAACCACCAAGAATGGTACAGTTTATCCTGTATTCAGGGTGGCAGGGGTGCCAATCCATCGCAGGGCACACACATACACTCACTCACACTCATTCACAACAGGCAGTTTGGGAACGCGGTAAGCCTAATCTGCATGTCTTTGGACTGTGGGAGGAAACCAGAGTACCCGGAGGAAACCGACGCACACAGAGACGGGAATTTTCTCTGGCATGGAATCAAACCCAGACCCTGGAGGTGCAAGGCGACAGTGCTAACCACTACACCACCGTGCTGCCTAATTACAGAGTTACAGTAACTCAGTTAATTAACTCACTCACTCCCTCATTCTCTTTATTGGTTATCTTCTACTGGGTCGCCGGGGGCCTGGAGTCTATCCCAGGGGACTTGTGGCGTGAGACAGGGTACACCCTGAAGAGGGTCCAATTCTCTGGTTTCCAACTGCACACACTCACTCATATGCACTACAGGGAATTTGGAAATGCCAATTAACATAATCTGCATGTCCTTGGAGGAAACCAGATTCTCCAGAGGAAACCCATTATGCATGAGGAGAACATGCAAACTCCACACATACAGAACCAAGTGTAAGGCCACAGTGCTAACCACTACGCCACCATGCCACCCTGCTGTTATCATGCTTATACATTGTATTTATCTTTTAATTCCAAACCTAGTTTTCTAGTGCCAGTTTTGTATGTTTTTTTCCATTTTTGACCCTTGGTTATTTTCTCCATCTTATGGATCATTTTAGTTTATTGTTGTCAGCCTTTGCTCTAGACCCCTGCTTGGATCTCTAACAACGAGTCATAGATTGTCGCACACTCTCATCCTGCCTGACATTACTGCACGTTACATTATGGAATCTTAGAAAATTGCAGTATGTCTTTATGTCAATAGTTTCAATAGTTCAGGCTCAATTAACATTTTTCTAGCCTACAAATTAGCTAATTTACAAGACAGTGGTGAAACTAGCGATGCTCTACAGCTTAGAGACAGTGGCACGGAAGAAAAGACAGGAGGTAAAGTAGAAGGTAGCAGAGATATAAAGATGTTGAGATTCTCTTGGGGGGGTGACGAGGATGGATAGGATTAAGAATGAGTCCATCAGAGGGACAACACATGTTAGAGATAATGTCTTGGAGATAAAGTCAAAGAGGCCAGATTGAGGGGGTTTGGACATGTTCAGAGGAGAGATTGTGAGCATATTGGTAGTTGCTGAGGTTGAAACTGCCAGGCAGGAGGTCTAGAGGAAGACCAAAGAGGAGATTTATAGATGCAGTAAGAGAGGACATGAAGTTAGTTGGTGTGAGAGAAGAGGATGCAGAGGATAGGGTTAGATGGAGGCAGATGATTCGCTGTGGAGACCCCTGAAAGGGAATAGAAGAAGGACAAAGAAGAAGGAGACAGATTTGCTAATTAAACATTGGCATTCACTTGGAAGCTACTTCTGTCTGTGTGTCTGTCTCACATAGATGTATAGTATAGATTTTTTTTATGTTGTTATTTTAATTTGATAAATGAAGCCCATTTAACCCAAACCCTTGGTATTGGCATAAATAAAATAATAATAATCTTCAGCTATCTAAATTGTTATCTACTTGAAATTGTTTAAAGGGGAAAAATCTCATATTGGCTGGGCTTTATTATAGTTTCAGTCCTGCCTGAACAGTTTAGGTTTATTCCAAGGACCATTTCATGTCCTGCAGCTGATCCATGAGCTTGAGCTAACACAATATTACCATTACACACATGAGAGAGTTAGGGCCCTTTTCATTCTGAGCATATTAAAGCCAGTGAATTTCACTGTCATACCCCTGAGCCAGACGATTATGTTAAAGATCTTTTAAACACCCACACTTGTATGTGTATGATACAATCTGTAATATGTTGCAAGTACCTTTTCATTGATATAATTTAGTACAAATTGATTGATTTAAGCACCCAATTAATGCACAGTATGTGAATGATAATATGACTGATAATATATGACTTTCCATCTGAATATTTAAATGATCAGTGCTGCATTCAGAACAAGAAGGATGTATATAATGTGCACAGTAGATTGTCCATCATGACTCATGTAACAAATACATACAATTTAAGTAATTAATGACTTTACAATCAAATCAAATAAGTTATGAATTGGAAAGCTATGTTAGAAGATCTTTACTGGAGGCGTAACCAATAACTAATATATTATTGGCAATAAACATGTGCTCTATACAAAAACAGATCAGAATTAAAGGTCCTTTTTTAATAAATTTTTTTTGCCAGAATGGTTCACATGGTGGTGGTGGTGGTGGTGGCATGGTAGCTTAGCGGTTAGCACTGTGGTTTCGCACCTTCAGGCTCAGGGTTCGAATCCTGGCTTGGGTCTGTGTGCGTAGAGTTTACATGTTCTCATCGCGCTTGGTTGGTTTCCTCTGGGTAATCCAGTTCCCTCCCACAATCCAAAGACATGCAGGGAAGGCTAATTGGTGTTCCCAAATTGCCTGGAGTTTATGTGTGAATGACACATACAGTGTCTTGAGTCTACTAGGATGCTTCACTGATTTGAGAGCGGGTGACTGTGGAGACTGTTTGGGTACAGTGTACTTCAAGAAAGCAGTTTGAGATCATTTTAGCTTTGTGATATAGTGCATTTCCTTTGGTCATAAAGGTCAGCAACAATCCTCAGGTAGCACATCTGCTTCAATGTTTGTGCATTCAGAGATGCTCTTCGGCATACCTTTGTTGGAAAGGGATATTATTTGAGTTACTGCTGCCTTTCCGTCAGCTTGAACCAGTCTGGCCATTCTCCTCTGACCTCTGACATCAATAAGCTATTTTCGCCCAGAGAACTGACTCTCACTGGATATTTTCTCTTTCTCAGACCATTCTCTGTAAATCCCAGAGATAGTTTTATGTGAAAATCCCAATAGATCAGCAGTTTCAGAAATACTCAGACCAGCCCGTCTGGCACCAACAACCATGCCATGTACAAAAACACTTAAGTCACCTTTATTCCCCATTCTGACGCTTGGTTTGAACTTCAGCAGATCATCGTGACCATGACCACATGTATCCAGTTGACAACTAGTTGTACAGGTGCACCTAATGAAGTGGCCAGTGAGCGTGCATATACATCACTCACTCATCGTCTATACCGCTTCATCCTGTATACAGGGTCGCGAGGAGCCTGGAGCCTATTGCGGGGGGCTTGGGGGACGAGGTCCTGAAACCCACCAAGTATACGTAAATGTCATTTATGATGGATTATAACTATTTAAACATGCCTTGTGGTTTTTGTAATGTTTCTGACATTTACAGCATTTGGCATTCCCTCTTTATTCAGAGCAACTGGCATTATACCTCCTTTATACATACTGTATGAACAGTTAAGGGGCTTTTTAAAGGCCCAACGAGGGCAGCTTGGTGGTGCTGGGTTTTAAACCCATGACCTGCTAATTAGAAGGCCAAGGTCTTAACCACTGAACTACCACCTCCCTCAATGCTGCTTCTTCATGCTATCTGAATGCCTTGTTTTACATTCCTGCTCAGACAAGTTCAAGTTTATACTGCCTTAATGTTCTGTAACCTCAATAGTAACCATTCATTTATGTAGACTTGCAGATTAAGTGTAAATATGAATAAAACATACATAATTGTTGATATAGTGAGGAAGCATTTAGTACAGTTCCGGGTTAAGCTGATCCATTTCTATAGTACAGTACTTGGGAAAGTCTTCAGATATGAGTGGCCTTTCACTATTTCATTATAAAAAAAAATGCAATAACAAAATTGCATTTTTTGTCTCATTCATTTTACGAAAGAGAAAATAACAACTGGATGAGAGAGACTATTATGAAGAACATAACAACAAGAATTTAAGACTGAATGTTAACAGAAGTCTACTTTGCTTAGCCTGGAGCACACCACCTAGTCATTGCTTATTTTCTTTTAACAGTATACCCTGTCATGTTGTAATCCTCAGTAAGTATTCTTGTATATTGAAAAAGAATGCTTACCTGCAGTTTTGCTCAGGAATGTAGAGTCTCTCTTGCCAATAGTGTTGCCGTTGGTCTGCGTTTTCTTCTTCTGCTCACTCTGCAGCTTTATACTGGATATAATGGCAGCTGCATTCAGGGCCACTATAGCATCATGGGTCTCATGAGTTGAGATTTCTGGGAAAGAACCCATGCACCAAAGAATATGTTCCCAGAATGCTGATACAACCCAATATACTAATATTTGTGTATATTATATATGTATATGTATATGTGTATATAAAGCATTTATTTAGGAATAAACAGTGTATGTGTGTGTTCATTCAAATACTGTGAAATTTGCCATCGACAGCTTTCCCATTGCTAAATTCCAGATAAATAATCTCAATGTAGCCAGAAGCAGGGTAGCAAAATAATATACATGCAGAGAAATGTGTGGGAAAATGAAAACTGGAGAGCATGAAAGGGGAAGAGTGAGAGAGAGAGAGAGAGAGAGAGAGAGCAGGTATGAAACAGATCTGCTTCAGGCCACTGCTGTACAGTTGTCAGAAATGTACATATCTGCTACATGTACTGTAGCTTCAATTCTAACTATTACTCTCATCCCTATTCCCTGACCAACTGCGATCAATTATGAAACAAAACTAACATGAGCTAACATGAGTGTGTGCCTAGACCTAGACTTGCAGTTCTCAGCAGCTGACTGACACAAATGATCACAGCCACACAGTCCATAAAAGCATGCATGGATCTGGATGCATACATCTGAACACTACACAAGTTTCCTACCTGGGACTTTGATGAGAGTCAAAGGCTGGAGAACAGACTCGATCTTGCTCTGCCCTTTATCCGAAGCAGAGCTTTCTGTCCTTGGAGAAGTCTCTGTCTTGTGATGGCTCCCTGCTCCTCCTTCAGTGTTCCAGCACCTGTTTAAGCTGCTTGCAGCAGAGCACGCTGGGTCAATATTTGTCTTGTGGGGAAGCAAAGAAATGGTGCTGTGACCTGCAACATCTTGTACACTATCTGCACTTGGCTCAACAGGGCTAAAGAGTCTACCATAACAACTAGAAGGCCTCTGGGGTGGGGGACGTCTTGAAGTGCGTGGGTCACGCAGGCGAGGTTCGTTGGACGATGTCAGCTGGAGGGATATTGTGGATTTGAATAGTTTGGTCTTGCTACTTATTTGCATCTCAGATCCAGAAAGCATGCATTCTTTGCCAAATTGTGGTTTCAGATCAGTTACTTTGAGGCCATTGCAGCTGTGTCTGTTGGCCACTTTCCTTCTGTGGTCCTCCTCCTCTCTGCAGTAGGTATCTCTATGCTTTTGCTCATTGATAATGGTGTCTTCTCTTCGAAGCACCCTTGGCTGCGTTTCTTGACTGGATGGGTAAGAAGACACCTTAAAGTGGCTTTCAGTGTGGATGATTTTATCTCCACCAGTCACATTCAAAGATGTTGGCAAAGGGTAATTCTTCATGCTAGAAAGATTAGAATCAACAAGATCTGAGCTCTTTCTAGCGTAAAAGCGTGAGAAATTGTCTTCTCCACTAGTCCCACTTGAAAGGAAACTGTAGACTGGGACAAATTTTGCACCTGGTTGCTTTTCTCTTTGCCGAGTGATTTTGACCACAAGTGCTTTCCTGTCTGGAATGACTCCTGGTGAGCATAAAAGGTTTGTGAAATCTGGCTCAGTGATGTCATTGTTTCGGACTGGATTAAGACTGGATTCCATGTCTCTATCCAGGCCAGGTATGCTGGTATCAGGCAGACTCGAGGAACGGGTGACTTTCCTGGAGGTGATCGTGATGGAGGATATAGAGCGGCTGGGTTTGGGAGACATTCTGCGACCCACAGGGGGTGCTGTGTTGTGAGACACTTGGGGAACACTGCCTCTCCTGTGCACTGGGGTTTGCCACAAGAATCCGTCACGAGATTTATTCTGCACGTTGGTGGCCCGACCAAGTGCTGTGTCCTGATCTCTTTCTGCTAGAGTGGTCTGTCTTTTACCATCAGCCTGGCAAAGGAAAATAAGATTAACACCTGAGAACCTTGCTTTTATGCTTTATGATGACAAAGGGCTTATTTCCACTCCTGCATACACAATCATGAGCTTAGCATCAGCTCATTCAATATCCTCTATTCCAGTGCTTCCCAAACCAAAGGAGTTTTTACAGTTGCCATAGTAACTGCCTTAGTGTCAGGGGAGCTCAAGGGTAATTTAATTAAGTTTGAAGCCAAAACTCATCTTTATTATTTGCTCAAGTATTACAAGAGATTCCATTCTGAATCCCAGCACAACCCTGCTTTGCCTAATCAACATCAAGCAGAAAAGCTGGTGGGATGTACTGTATTTAAATTCTGGTCTCTAAGCTAGTGTATTGAGCCGAATTTAAAGTCCGAATCATCCTCACTGAACCACTGCGCTGAGACGGTCACTGTAACAGATGAAGAGAGGGAATCTCTCACAGTGTGTCCTGTTAGCTCAGAGATCCCTAGAGAATTTGATCTTCTAGTAGCAATAACATCCTTTATCTTATATTCTTTAACTATTTCATCTTTTATTTTTCCCCCAACACCGTGCTATCACATGTTTCTTGTTATCTCAGGATTAGTTTATTTCACGGGGAGAGGTTAGGCAATAAAACTGGTAGGCACTAAGATCAGTCAAGTTATGCAACTGAAGTTATGCAATTACGATTCATATTGCCTTCGATGGTGCATTGCTAAATTTAACTACAGCAGTTTCATCTGGTTTGTGTCATTGTGAAAATATTCATCATGCCATTGTAACCTTTTAATGTGCAGTAATTGGAACCATTTCAGCACTGCATCTATAGAACTGAACTCCTGATTTCTATACTCTTTTGCAATAGAAGCCTAATTTTGGTTACCTATTTTTTCATCACTTACGATGCTACACACAGTGACTGAAAACCATACAATTTCTAACAACAATACAATTTCTAAAATTTTAAGAAACCTGACCTCGACCCCTGTCAGCTGTCCAATTACAGGCCAATATCAAACCTCCCCTTCATCTCTAAGATT
>JAQMYJ010000006.1:20693694-20726551 GCA_030014305.1 Clarias laeviceps | reverse complement strand
CATAATTTGACCATTAATTTTGTGACATTATAGGGGAAGCTGAGCTTCCCTTGCAGTCTTAAAGAAATTGCCACTGCATCCTACAGATTCTTGCTTGATTCAGATCTGGGGAATTTGGAGGGCAAGTAAACACCTTGAAGACTTGATGTTCCTCCAACCATTCCTCAATATTTTGACTATGTAGCTGAGTTGGACAAGAGTCAGTATCGGGACTTGGACCGGTTTGCAAGCTACCATGCATGCACTGTGTGTTATGACTAATCTTTCTGTCATAGCGAGGATAACATTTTCAGCACCTTGTGAGCATCAGTGTAAGTCGCCTTAACCGACCATGGCCTTGTTACCAGGTCACAGGTTATCCTTCCTTGGCCCACTTTTTTTAGTAGCATGAGCAACTGCATACCAGGAACACCCCACAAAACCTGCTATTTTGGAAAGCCTCCAACATAGTCATCCAGCCTTCATAATTTGGCCCTCTTCAAAGTCGCTTAGCCTTGGCCTTGCCCCCTTTTCCTGCTTCCACCACATCAGCTTTGTGAACCAACTGTTCACTCGCTTCCTAAAATATCTCTCCCTTGACAGGTGGCACTGTAACGAGATAATCAATGTTATTCACATCACCTGTCAGTGGTTTTAATGAGATGGCTGATCATGTGTGTATAAACTGGTACAGTAAATGCAGCTTTGTTAACTAGGGCCCCTTGAAAATCAACCATCTGTGTATTCCTACCAGTCTAGAAGGCCATATACACAAATATGATTGACACATACACAAACAGTCATCACAAATCATCACATGCAGGCTAAAATGAATTACTCATTAAGATAATAGAATACCCAGAATGCTCTTGAGGGGGGAAAAAAACAAGGCTGGTGCTGTCAAACACGCTACACTGAGCCACTTGAGTTTTATTCCTCATAACAGCTTATTCACAGTCAAACACAAGCTTGTGCTCTGAGCATATTTAATCTCTCTATTTATCTGTCTCTCCATCAGCAGGCTGATTGCTTTGGATGTAAAAAAAAGAAAAAATGAATGAATGAAATAAATAAAAGTATGTCTGGTGGTCGAGTTTTTGACCTTTGTAGCTAGGTTTTTATGATGGGATGGCATATACACGACAACATTGAGCACTGCAAGGTGTATATCTTTACAAAAAACGGTGTCATGTTTAGAAAATCCAAAGTAAATCCTTGTATTTTATACCTGCGTTTTTATCGCAGGGACATATCCCTTTTCTTCCTTTTCGTTTAACACTACCTACCTCCTCCATTTTCTTTGACAGAAGTGCAGCTTAATACAGGGGTGATGGGTGGCTTCAGCTTCACCTGAAAGAAAACACACTCCTATCATTTCATCATTCATGGAATTAGGTGCATGCTGTGGAGCATGACTTATGGATTCCAGCAGAGGAATGGAGCCTACAAGTGTTTTTTGTATGGACTGTTTTTTACTTATACTTCAAACATAAGTCTCTATTAAACTTTTGCTTTTTTGCTGTGCTCAAATCTCTCTACAAATGTCAACATAGAGTATCTTTCAGGAGGCTTTTTTTTCTCTTCTTACAGCTAGTATACAAAAAAGCAGTTATTTTCAAGAAGTTATCAGGAGGGTATATTTTTACACACAGTACATGCTTAATTGCATATTCAAAAAGTCTGTATGTGTGTGTACGGACTATTTTATAAATTAAACATCACATGCAAAATAGAACTAGAACACAATACGTGATGTGTCATATACACTGTCTAGCCAACTAAAAGTTGCCATTTTAGACAGGTCACATTATTGGGCTGCAATAAAACAACTAAGAAAACAACTAAGGGGAATTGAAATTACTGGAACTGGCTTAAGAAGCCTTTCACACATTATCAAAACCTGACAGAGATGAACCGTCAATTTTGTGGAAAAAATGTGGTCTGGAAAAAATCATGAATGGAGATCACTTAAACACTTGGAGAAATTGTTAGACTATACTTAAAAAAGAAAGTTCACATGGTCTGATGAGACCAGATTGAGCCTATTCCAGAGTGATGTGTGCATCAGGGTAAGAAGGAAAGCACATGAAGTGATGCACCCATCATCCATAGTGGCCACTGTACAAGCCTCAGGAGACTGTTATGTTGTTACGTTGTTTCAGTTGGTCAGGTCTAGACCCAGCAAAGTTAAAATAAAATGCTGATGATCTGAACGTACTGAATGACCAGGTTATTACATCAATGGAGTTTATTCAATAACAATAGATGATCGGAAAAACTTTGTCTGTCTGATAAGACTCGATTTGTGCTGCAGCATTCAGATGGTTGGCTCAGAATTTGGTGCAAACAACATGAAAGCTTGGATCCATCCTGCCTTGTTTCAACAGTTCAAGCTCGTTGTGGTGATGTAATGGTGTAGAAGATAAAGAGCGGAAAATAAGTATTTGACACATCAGCATTTTTATCAGTAAGGGGATTTCTAATTTCAAAATTTCTACCAGATGTAGGCATCAAGCCAAATATTGAATTCATATAAAGAAATCAGAACATTTAAGTATACAAGTTGAGTATAAATAAAGTGAAATGACACAGGGAATAAGTATTAAACACATAAAGGTAACAAGGTGCAAAATGGCATAGAAAGCCAGGAGATCACCCGAAATCTGTCAGTATTGAGAGAGAAACCCTGGCCCCTATCATTTCTAATTGATGGTCTATAAAGGCTCCTCATTACCCAGGAGGCACACAGGAAAGACTTCATGATGGGTAAAAGCAAAGAACTCTCCCAAGATCTTCGTAATCTTATTGTTGAAAAGCTTTCTGATGGGAATGGTTATAGGTGCATTTTCAGAATGCTGAATGTTCCTGTGAGCATTGTGGGGGCCATTATCCGGAAATAGAAAGTGCATCAGTTCACCATAAACCGGCCACGATCAAGTGCTCCACGTAAGATCCCTGTCCGAGGAGTCCAAAGAATAATCAGGAGAGTTCTCAAAGAGGCAAGAACCACTCGGGCAGAACTTCAGGAAGACCTTGCATCAGCAGGTACTGTTGTTTCAAAGAAAACTATAAGCAATGCACTGAAGGGCCATGGCATCAATGCACGCTCACCACGCAAGACTCCATTGCAGAACAAAAAGCATCTTGAGTCTCAGTTTAAGTTTGCAAAACAGCATTTGGAGAAGCCTGTGGATTAGTGTGAGACTATAGTATGGTCAGATGAAAGCACAATTTAACTTTTTGGCAGTCATTCTACACACCATGTTTGGAGAATAAATGGCACTGCCCACCACCCCAAGAACACCATACCAACAGTTAAGTTTGGGGGTGGAAGCATCATGGTTTGATGGCTCCTTTTCAGCAAGGGGTACTGGCAGACTTCATATTATTAAAGGCAGGATGAATGGAGAAATGTACCGGAACATTCTGGATAAAAATTGGCTGACATCTACCAGAAAGCAGAAAATGAAAAGAGGATGGACGTTTAAGCAAGACAATGATCCCAAACACAAGTCCAAGGGATGGACTTTGAAACCACGATGAAGTGGTTTCAAAGAAAGAAAATCAAGTTGCTTGAATGGCCCAGTCAATCACCGGACACAAATCCCATAGAAATTCTATGGATAGAACAGAAGATCAAAGTTCATAAAAGAGACCCAAGGAACCTTCAAGATTTAAAGGCCGTTTGTGTGGAAGAAAGGACCAGAATCACTCCTGAGCAATGCAGACGACTGGTCTCTCCATACAAGAGGCGTCTAAAAGCTGTAATCACCAACGAAGGCTTTTCTACAAAGTATTAAATAAAGTGTTTCCAATACTTATTCCCTGTGTCATTTCACTTCATTTATTATAACTCAACTCGTATACTTAAATGTTCTGATTTCTTTGTATGAATTCAATATTTGGCTTGATGCCTACATCTGGCGGAAATTTTGTGTCAATAGCCGACTTAGAAATCCCCTTACTGATAAAAATGCTGATGGGTCAAATACTTATTTTCCCCGCTTTATTTTCTTTGCACACTTTGGGCCCCTTAGTATTAATTGAGCATTGTTTAAAAATCAGATTGCAGATTTTGTGTTTGTCCTATTTCCTATTTTTAGTCCTATTTTTGTTGTTTTTATTGTTGTTGTTTAGTTTTATTTTATTTTAAATAATGTGTGCAAAAAAGTATATACAGTATTTTTTTTCTAGATGGCCCTGAACCCCATACATACCCAATATACAAATTTCAGACGTCTCTATTTTACATCACACTTTTAATAAGCATTTACATAGTGTACTCTATCTCTGCTGGATTCCCTCTTGCAGCCTCAACCCTGAGCAGATACACATCAGAAATAGCTGCAAACACCTCACACCCTCAAAGCCTTTTTTCACTGTAATCACAACCTGCTGACAAGCTGCCAGGCGACCTCTAAAGTAAATAACCTTTGCACTGTAGGCTTGTGCTGCAATGATGGACGGACTTGAATATAATGACATTTTTCTTATTGGTCACGATGTTTGAGGATTACAAGCTTATTGATTGCTAAGGGCACTTTCACACCCATTAGTCCCTTTGGCGAGTCTGAATCAGAGAGAAATTGATACTCTGGGTTCGTTGTTTTAGGTTCCATCAAAGTGCAATTGCTGTGCTGTCATGGTGTTCCTCTGCCTAAAAAACATACATCAGGGCAGAACAACACAATTTTCTTTAAAAAAAACTTGATAAAATTCATCTGTTCTCAATATTAATATTAGTATTGGGCAAATACAACCTCAGACGAACAACAACATATAACTTTTTTTTTTTTACTGTACTAATATTTATTAAACTAAAATTAAGCAAAAATATATATAAATAAATTAAGCATACAGTAAGTTCCCTCCTTACTGCTCCCACAGCCTTTAAGAGGGTAAGTTTAGCACTAGCAACAGTCTTAGAGTAGCAACTGTTAATGCACATCAGACCATTTCCAAACAATTTGGAGTTCAATGTTCTACACTGAGAAAGATAATTGACAAGTCAAAAACACTCAAAACAGTTGCCAATTCTCCCAGGAGTGGACGTCCCAGCTCCTTCACCCCAAGGTCAGACTGTGCAATGCTCAGAGAAATACAAAAAAAAAAAACAAGAGCTACATCTCACACCTTATAGGCCTTAGTGAGCATATTAAATCATGACATGACAGCACTATTAGAAGAAGACTGAATAAGTACAGTTTGTTTGGAAGGGTTGCCAGAAGACAGACTCTCTTATTTCTAAAGAACATGGAAGCACGTCTGAGGTTTGCAAAACTGCATCTGAACAAACAGCAAGACTTCAGGAAAAATGTTCTATTTACAGATGAGACCAAAGTGGTCGCCATGTTTGGCGAAAAGCAGATAGCATTTTAGCAGTAAGACCTCATACCTACTGTCAAGTATAAGAAAACCATTTGTCTGACAGCTAAAGCAAAACTCGTTCCTCCAACAGGACAATGAACCAAAGCAGACACCAAAGATAAAAGAATCAAAGTTTTTGAATGGCATAGTCAAAGTCAAGACTTCAACCCAGTGTTGTATTTGCCTAAAACTAAGACCTGCTATGATCAGATGATTCCTTGAAAAGACATTAATGGAGGCGTTAACTGTTTGAAATGATTAGTATATCAGGAAAATATAACCATTGTGGTTTGTACCTTGCAGACATTACCATCCTGTTGAGCCGCATTATTTGGCCTCTCTTTAATCACCACGTGTCTCTGTAAGGGCAGCCATCCAATCCGAACTGGAGCGAGGCAGCACACCTTGGCTCTCTGTGTGCTCGGTCCTGTCTTAATTTGAACCCTTTCTTTGCTCTCCGGTTCAGAATATAGAGACTCCAGACTGCTCTGAGAACTTGCCACTAAACTAGGGCTTATACTCCGGAGAGTGTAGTTCTTCTGGATGTAAGGAGGTAGCTGCTGTTGAATGGGAAAAGCTTGCAGATTGCTAAGTGTTTGGAACCACTCATCCTTCAATCTGCCTTCAATACAGCTGTGCGGCCTCCTCCAGGTACTTTCATCTGAAGATCTCCTCCATGCTACGTGAGACATGCCGTCCTCTCCGGCTTGACTATGTGGCATAGATTGTCGTCTCCAGTGTCCAGATTTTACATCCATGTGGATTCTTTTACAGAATAATCCACAAATACACAAGAAGATTCTGTCCAGATGGGAAAAAAAAAAACTTTGACACAAAGTCTGAGAAAAAAACGAATGCTCTGAGGGGAATGGGGCAGAGATAAAAAGCAGAAATTACACCACATTCTGAGCTGTTCTTTTGAAAACAAATTATACTAAATGTTTTAAAGAAGGTGAATGCTGCGGTGGCATGGAATAAAGTGTATTATTATCACACACAAGAGCTCAGCAATCAGAGAGTGAGTGTGAGAGCAGCTGGTATTGTGAAGAGAGTTTTGTTTACCTAATTGTGTGGTAGTCCCAGAGAGAAGAAATCAATCTGCGGCATTATTAGATGCCAAGGAAGCATCTGACTTCTCCAGCACTTCTTTAGAGGAAATATTAGGAAGGGCATTGCTATTAAACTTCTCTCTCTCTCTCTCTCTCTCTCTCTCTATCTCTCTCCCTCCCTTATGAAGAGCTACTGGTAGTGCCATCTCCAGTGAAGCCTGAATCTGACTGTGCATGTTGCCCTGAGTGAACAAAAGACTTACAGAAAAGCTCAATATCGACTACGGTGAGATACATTGTGTGTGTATGTGTGTGAAACATGGGGGGGGGGGTGTTTGTGTGTGAAACAGCTTCATTTTTTAATATTTTATCTTAAAAGCTATTTTGTGTTTCTTTCACTGATAGCCTTCACTTTTTGAGCTGGTGTTGCATTTATAAACAGGAACACATCAGGGAGCCACGTATTAAGGTACAGCATTGTGATAGCTACCAAGCACTTTTTTGTTCATAAAATGCCAAACATTTCTAAACTATGCTGAAAAAAAAAACTTTTATCTTTTTTCTGACAAGGTTGAGAGCATACCACATCTAAAGATCTGACATGCACGGAAAAAGATCTTGTACAATATTTAATAAATACAGTATCTGGTTTTTTTCAGGATATGAAGCAAAAACAAAGTATCTACAGTAGGTCAGATTGTTTTAATTCACACTTCCCAGTCAGTAGTGTATATTCACCATTTAACATCCTGCTCAACATTTTTTAGAGTATATTTTGACTCACTATATTTTATTGAAAGTTTTCTTGAACCTAACCTGGTTGAGCAATCTCTACCATTCGGTTGAGGTGTAATATGCTTAAAAAATCACTAGATATAACTGTGTCTTTAAATACTTTTTTTTTTTTTTTCAATTGCTTTGTAGCATACCATGAGAAATAAAGCAGATCATGGCACAAATTTTTGTTTGGTATTTGTAAATATATTGATACTTTTACCATGAGGCGACATCTCAACCGTTTGAAAGAGGCTGATACTGGGGTTGGTTTAAAAGAAGAAAAAAAAAAAAACCTTGTTTGTGGTTATTTTTTTCCCCTCAGTAAAATAAATGAAATTAAAAAAATAAAAATTTTTACTTGGTGAGAATTTTCAAGGATTAATTAATTACACTTTATGAATGACAGTTGATTGCAATCCAAAATCAGAGCAGACTGTTTTAACCCTATTAGCTCACGAACCTGTTTTTTTCCCCATATCTTTAATCATTATCACACAAATAAAAGAGAATTTGTTTTTGTTTTTTTTAGTCTGTCTCAAAGTTGGGTGTGTGTTTTTCATGTGTGTGTCAGAAGACCCAGCTAAAACCTTTATTCGTGTCATGTGATTGCAGGGCTTTTGAGCCTGAAGGAGCCACTGGGCAGAATATGAGAGGAACAGCTTGTTTCTGTTGCTATCAACATTACTCACATGCATCTGAAGTCTCACTAAAACACTTATAGCCCTTGGGTTAAGGTCACTGGTCTGATACTGGAGTGTTTCTCCATATACAATATGCTCTAAGAAGAAAAGGTATTTTTGGGTGTTACTGTTCTGGTAACAGTAAGGATCATGGTTCTACCATTGACAATGTGTTTATGCGGGTTTTATGCTGTTGATCCAATTATAATGACTAGGGTTTTACCAAATTTGCATTTTGACAGAGTAACAAGTCTTGAAGGTTTGTAATGTTTTAAAAGTGTCAGGCGGCAGGGCGGTTTAGTGGGAAGCACTGTTTCCTTGCATGTCCATGGGCCGGGTTTGATTCCCTCCTTGGGTCTGTGCGCATAAAGTTTGCTTGTTCTCCCCGTGCGTCTTGGTTTTCTATGGGTCCTCCAGTTCCCTCCCACAGTCCAAAATCATGCAGATTAGGCTAATTAGCGTTCCCAAATTGCCCGTAGTTTGTGAATGAGAGAGTGAGTGTGTGTACAGTATGTCTCTCTGCCTTGCGATGGATTGGCACTCTGTCCAGGGTATAACCCGCCTCGTGCTCCAGGTACCCACAACCCTGTATACAGGATAAAGCGTTATAGACAATGAGTGAGTGAAAGTAAAAGTTTGTCCACAAAATACTGCAGTCATCCATGCCTGCAAACAAACGGTGCAAAATTGTCCTTGTTCTCTACATGGAAAAGATGGGATGCTCCAGGGGTATAATTGCATAAACAAGGAGACCTATCACCCTATTATACTGTATAATAAAAGAAGTAAATACCGCCATATATCAGGATTCAAGTGCACAAAAAATATTATATTTATGCCTTTTTTTTGTATTATTACACTCTGTTAAGAAAAAAGAAACATTCAAAGTAAAGTGTTAAACTGGAGCACTGGAACAGAAACTAAAAGAAAATGACCCAATTTTTGCGGACGTGTGTGTCCATGAAAGTAGCAGGCATTTGTGCTGTAACACTTTCAACAGAATTGAGATGAGCTTTATGGGAAAATATATTATTATTGTTGTACAAGAATTCATTCATTAAAGTCAAGTGTAGCCAACAAAAAAAAACTGGGCTAACATTAGCAGCTGTTGCCTTGCTATCTACTTTATTTTGCATGGTTTAACATGCACCGTAAGTACTTATGCATGCATGCATCAAGATATATTTTAACAAGGAAGTTAGTGCATGCAGACTTTGACATTAGTTTTAATATGTGTACACGTCTTATATATCCAAATACAAACTGAATTATGTGTTTGCCCATTGCTGCTTCATTTGAATTCAGACAGATCTCAGTAGCTGTGAGTGGGAACCTACTGTGGGGGGAAAAAAGGAACCAGATATTGTGTAAGCAAAGAGTCTAAAAGAGATCTCATTTAGATTTTTTTTTTATTTAAAAAAAATATACTAATATATTTTACAATATGATGAAGTGTGAATAAGAATCTACTCTTAAAGAGTGCCAATACTTTTGTTCTAATAACTCGCCTTATTTGCTTTCATTTATAAATTTGTCTTGGATTGCCTTTATTAAAGTTACGTTATTAAATGTGTGTGTGTGCATCTGAAACTTAATATGTATCTCCCTATCTACAATATAACAATAACCAGGATACATGTGCAGTTTATACCACAATTCTATTGAATGCTCAAATCTGATTGCACAGAAGGTGTGCATTATTTTTACTATAACTTAATGGTTCAGTTTATATTAATGCCCCTCTTCTAGTATTTTCTAATATTTATGTACTGTATAATCTGCTCATTTACAGGGCCCTGATGCTCCACATAAGCTATCTACCATTTATGGAAGGAGTCTCCAGTGTCAGCAGTGTGTAATAGTCAATGTTTTAACCCATCTCTTAACTAATATGTCTCTCAGAAGTTCCACAATATTTAAAATAACTATAAATCTTTAAAATGTGCAAGATGTTCATTAATAAATAGTTATAATAGCTAATTAATATGATACAATAGGAATGATACAAAAATAACACCTTTGTTGTTCCTTGCAAATGAAATCACAGTGACTCAATAACTCAGTGTCAATCATACATTATGAAGCCAATTAACTGAGGTTTACATTGGTGAATGTCCTTTTACATAGATTTAGACCAACACAACAGGATAAGACACAATTTTTTTTCCCTGAGCTAATTAGATTTTTTTATGAACACAATATTTCTTGTGGAAATGCTCCTGTGAACGATTTACAGATATATTCTCATGTATCGTGGTTGTGCCCACATGAGACTGATTTTAAAAAAACTTTAAAATTTTTGATTAAGCTCTCAGTCCAGTTAATGGATTATTAAGGCAGCATGTTAATATAATGACTCCCTCGCTGTTCTGACTGCCAGGGTTTCATGGTTGTTTCGCGCAATGTAAAAAGTAATAATTTGGTAAACTTCTATACCACTTATCCTGTGTGCAGGGTTCCGGGAGGCCTGGAGCATATACCAGGAGACTTAGGGCACGTGGTGGGGTGAAAATCCATCGCAGGGCAGAACACACTACAGAGCAATGCCAATTAGGCTAAACTGCATGTCTTTGGACTGTGGGAGGAAACATGTAAACTAAGCCACAGTGCTAAACAATACGTCAAATAAAAGCAATAATAATAATAATAATAAGCATAAGCATTCACCCTTAAGATTTGAGTTAAAATATTTTTTATAGTTTTAACCATAAATAACTCAAATATACTCAAATTACTCAAAAATACTGTATAGTCAACTCAAAAATAGTTTTGAATATTATGTATTTTGATTTAATTATTTATACTTATTAAAAATTGCAATGCACAGTCTTTTTTTAACTTATGTAAATAAAAATCTATTTGTAAATTATAAGTAGTAGGTCAAAGATTATGCCCGAAATCGCAATTTCCCTACAAGCTCCAGGGTCTTTGTTAGTTACCAGATATTAGTTAGTTATGGTTATGAATTGATTTTCGAAGACATGTTGTAAGTGCAGCCAATGACTATTCTTTCTAAAATAGAAAACAAACAAAACAATAACAGGAACAGAAATAAACCAGCAACATTATCAGGAACAAAAAACGAACAGGGTGAAAAACTGATGGCAAACAAGGACTCCTGAAAACAATGAAGCTTAAATAACAATACTAAGAAACAAAATGGCAAATACAGTACCTGTGAAGAAACTATGAAGCACAAGAGAGTGAGAAGAAACAGAAATTGTCATATCAAAAGCACATTTACAATCAGTTGACAGACCCCCTTATCCAGAGCACCTTACATTATACATGTAAGCAGTTACGGGTTAAGGACTTTGTTCAAGGGCCCAACTGTGGCACCTTAGTGGTCCTGGGGTTTGAACCTGGGACCTTCTAATCTATAGTCCCTACCCATACCACACAAAAGTTGGCAATTATCTTATTTACCACACTTATAGTTATGTACTTATATGTACACTTATATGTAGTTATCTTAATCTTCATGTCTTTGGACTGTGGGACGAAACCAGAGTACCCGGAGGAAACCCACCAAGCACGGGGAGAACATGCAAACATGCACACAGACCTAAAGCGGCAATCGAACCCTCGACTCTAGAGGTGAAAGGCAACTAACCACTATACCACCACTGACACATATGACAATGCCATGGTGGGTAAGTCTCCAAAAGCTAATACTGTATGAATCGATCTATGACAAAATGACACTATCAGTGGGCAGATAACGGTGTGTGACATAGTGTCAATCCCATGATGGGCAAGACTTCCAAAGGCAGCACAGCACCACCACTGGGCACCACTAGGTCTGTGTGGATCGCTCTTTCTTTTTTCTTGGGTTAAACCCTACACTATCCAAAGCATAACAACATACCAGCATATCTGGCTAGCACAGTTCTTGTTCAGCCTAGAGGGAAGAAAGAGTGGTTGGAAGTGGAAAAAAGTCTAACATTGCCCTCTGCTGACAGAGAGACTGATACAAGTTGCTCCAGTAGAGGAACCTCATTACAATGAGGCTGATGACACTATTCTAGAAAAACTGGTGCTGATTGGGATTGGGATGCCAATCCATTACACACACACACACACACACATACACACACACACCAGTCCACCTAATGGCTTGTTTTCAGAAGGTAGAAGGAAACCAGAAACCCTGGAGGAAATCTGGAGTAATGGCGCAGACCAATGATGTCTGTGTTATATGAAAATAGAAAGTGCTGGGTTTAATGAAAGCTCCAACACTGGGGAAAAAGCTGTTCGTGTGTCTGGGAGTTTTGCTTCTGAGACCTCTGCTGGAGGCAAATGACTGAAGGATGTGGTGTGCATTGTAAAAGCCATAATCTCTGCTGCAGGTTTCCTGGCACTGTTATTGTAGATATCCTGAAGATTTTGGCACATCACTAAAGATCATTTCCTCTGTTTTGATTATGCTCAGTGGTGTGACACGGAGAACCCAAGCCAAGAGGTCAGGATCCACTTCATGATATCAAAGAAGAGGTGCATCATCAGAGCCTGCAGAAGGTCGAATTTATTTCACTGCCTCGGAAGAAATACACAGAAGATTACTGTAATAGATACTGTAATAAATGCATTGAGAAGGGCAGCATTCATTGAGTATTGTGTATTCAGGGGGACATGCAAACATAAAACCTGACAAATTGTGTCAATAACAGCATATGAATGTTTTAAACATAAGCCTGTGCAAACATAGCATACTGCAGAGCATCACATGAACAGCATGTAAACATACACAGTGTCTGTAGCTGCAGTGAGGTCAGTTTTGGTTGTGTGCAAACACTCTAGAGGTCATATTACAGTACATGCACTAAATATATTCGACCTCGTAGTATGACTGATTCTTCTTCTTTCTAGAGAGATTTGACTGACTGGCTGGCCACCATTTCATCAACCAAAATGACAACTGAAAAAAAAAACCTACTGTTGCAAAGTTAATAAAGAATTAACGAACTAACGCATGTGCACAATGTGACAGGATTGGGACTAATTTGCTATGGAGCGTAAAGACTGGCATTTAGAGCAATAGAAAAAGGTCCTGTGATCTGATGTATTCATGTGAGGGTAAGATGGGAAGCACATGAAGCGATGAACCCGTCATGCATACTGGCCACTGGACACCCCTCTGGAGGCAGGGTTATGATCTGGGGTGGCTTCAGTTGGTCGGGTCTAGACTCAAGTCAGTTGATGACCTTGATGTACTGAATGGCCAGGATGGGAAAGAATTGAGAAAGGAATAAGTTTATGCACATGAACTGCCCATCCCTGAAATCTAACACTGTAAACTTTTTTTTTGGCCAGGCAATGTACAGTGGGTACATTTTTAAAGTGCATTTTGTGTATGTTAAGGTATTATGCAACATATAAAATAAAGTTTCGTTCTTTTGTTGAGGTTATCACTTACTGTATTGAAGGAATGCATGGTAATGGCTAAAATTATAAAACATTCCACTTTGCACAGCATTGAAATCAAAAATCTACATCAAAAGAAACAAAACAAAAGATTTTATTGCCCTTTATCGCTTGATATTTATTGGTACTCAGAACTGAACCCTGAACCCTGGAGCCTCTCGGGCTTTGCTTACTGTCTGTTTGTCGTTTCTACGACATAAGATGATCACTTTCAGTCACCCATTCATTCTCTACTCTGCTTATGCTGTACTGGGTCATGGGAGAGCTGGAGGTTATCTCAGGGGTACGAGGATGGGACAGGGGTTCAAATGCATCGCAGGAGACACACATACACCCATTTTGAAAATTCTGCATGTCTTTGAACTGTGGGTGGAAACCGGAGTACCTAGAAGACAGTAACCAAGCATGGAGAAAAAACCCTACGCACACAGACCTGGGGCAGAAATCGAACCTGGGCGGTGTGACGCCACAATGCTATTACTACACCACTGCACCACCTAAGATGACTACAATCATGATATATTTTCTTCTATGCTGCACATCTATTTATTAACGTTTTAATTCCGCTGAATACAATTTGAATCTATCTGCAGTTAAGTTCTTTGATTTGCTCTTAACATACGCTTGGCCAGGATTACCAACAACGAATGAATAAAAAGCTTTTTTTTCCAACCTTGTGCATTAAAAGCTTATATCCTTTGTCTCAGTGCTCCACATGAATCGAATGTGGCTTTTAAACAGCAAATATAAACACAATTAGACCCAAAGTATATAGATCAATAGTGTGCAATCAGGGCTAGTATAGATCTAGCCTAATTTGTCTATCGATCTTTACCTTTGTTTTGTGATAACAGTTGTCTGCTATGTATTTATTTTATTTTATTTTGTGGATAATTCAAGTGTGATATTCACATCCAAGGCTAAGGCACTTCTGGAGACATTTGTAAAAAGACATCTTCACGGTTTCTAGGTAGTAAATGAATCACTGTATTGAATGGTGCACATTAAAACAACTTACAGAAATTTTATGCAGTCATTTGCATTTTGTGTTTAAAACTGCTAAGTTTTCTAAAGAAAATGACTGAAAGGATTTCTTAGACTAACTGAAGAAGTGTATGTTTTTTTGTTTTTTCATGTCTGCAGGTAAAATATTAGACAGCCTTGGTGACATACTCACTCACTTATCGTCTATACCCCTTTATCCTGAGTACAGGGTCACATGGCGCCTGGAGCCTATCACAGGAGACTTAGGGTATGAGGCCGGGTACACCCTGGACAGGGTGCCAATCTATTGCAGGGCCCACATATACACGCTAACACACTACAGGGCAAATTTGGGAACACCAATTAACCTAATCTGCATGTCTTTTGACTGTGGGAGGAAACCCACCAAACATGGTGAGAACATGAAAACTCGATGCACAAAGACCAGAGACGGCAATCGAACCCGAACCCTGGAGGTGCACGGCGACAGTGACCAACTAACCAACGTGCCGCTCAATCAAAGTCTATGATCTGATATTTAACTTTTTTCTTTTGTTTTTCTTTTGAAAAAGAAAAAAGCTTTGATTGTTAATTAATTCTCTTTTGACATACAGTACTAATTAATGGAGCATAATAGAGGTGTGTAAGAGAGCATTGGAATATACAAAAAGTAGTCTTTTTAGGCCATTGGTGCATTTTTAGGGCTAGATAAGTGCTATAAAAATGTTAATCTGCTACCCACAATAGAATTAGAAAACACAGTAAGAATCCTGCTATTTTATTCACATTGTATTCTCAGGAGAGCAACAGCATGCTTTGACTCCTTTTATGTTAATGTGTGTGTGTGGGTGTGTGTGTGTGTGTGTGTGTGTGTGGGTGTGTGTGTGTTTTCCCTCCTCCTAATTTAATATGTTATGGTGTAATGGTTATTAATTGTTTGCCAGAATTCCCTCAAGGCTGCAGAGATAAAGCTGAATATTAATGTTTGCTAACAGAACAGGAGGAAGAGGCCTGTCAAGCCAGAGCCCTCTCCTCCTGGAATTGAATACAATGGGTAAACAGAAATATAACATCCTAGACAGTGATGGATGGCTATATTGCCTGTTCCGTTTTGATATATCATGGGAACCTTATCTCAAATATGACGTGGTGATAAGTGGGAAAAGAAAGTGCACATCACCGTGCAATGTGGCGTATTTTATTTAGTTTAAGCTTTCTCGGATTCATCAGTATCCGAGGTATGAAGTTATAATGAGATTAGATATTCCTGTCAATAAATTTGAACCCAAACTAAATTAAATGACTTGTCCTTCTTTACACAAGTGTTTTTTTTTTTAGTTCTAATCAAGCCAGAGTCACGCCCAGGTTTATCTGGTTCCTGCTAAACATGACGTTATTGATGCGTGACATGTGTCCTGACGCATTATGATTTGCTTTAGAGGTTTAACTGAGTGATTTTTTTTGGTCATCTCAAGCAGCAGAAAGAAATACTGTATTGTCTGAAGTTGCAAGCCTTACATCCATATATTACATGCATACATCCTGAAACTGACAAAAAAAGACCCTGAATTAACATGCTGCTGGTAACCTACAGTTTACAGTTTAATTGTCCTGAAAGCAAATAAGCAATCCTGGCTCACATTTATTACATCCTCTGTATCACATATTATTGTGAAATGACAGCAATGAACTCATCCAACTTTGCCAAACACAGATACATTTCACGTTGGATAAGACTCAGGTATGAAAGCAGACAGGGATCATAATCCTGTCCAGGCATTAAATTTTAGACTGGGCAAAATTAAAACATTGCACAAACTTTGCAATGCAATTGGACAGTTTCGGTGAGACAAAGTATGCATGTTGCAACATTTGACAAGAATCCTATACCGGTCTGTGGCTGTGCACTAAAATCACTGGCCAACTGATCAGAAGGTTGAAAGCTCCAAAATCAGAGTTAGTCAGTTAGGCAGTTAATAAGATGTGCTATGTATGATGCATATAAGAAATTGGTTCTTTTATATATGGTAATCTACAATCACCAGCCACTTTATTAGGTACATCTGTTCAACTGCTTGTTCACGCAAATATCTAATCAGCCAATCACCTGGGAGCAACTCAATGATTTAGGCATCTAGACCTTGAAGTTCATACCGAGCATCAGAATGGGGAATAATGGTGATTTAAAATAATGGTGATTGGAATTGGATTCACCAAAACCCTGAACAAGATAATTACTGAAGATGAATGAACAGAATATATTGCTATAATGAGATGGAGATAGTTTTAATTCACATTTTAGAAAAATATTTTATTTCAGAATTGTACAATGCAGTTCTTCAGTTGACTTATTGATTGTCACAGTCATATGTGGTTCTTCCCCAAAATGTTGCCACAAAGTTGGACGCACACAATGGTTTAGAATGTCTTTGTATGCTGTAGCTTTACACTTTACCTTCACTGCATACAAAGGGCCCAAAACCTGTTCCATCCTGACAATGCCCATGTGCACAAAATAAATTTTATGAAGACATGGCTTGCCAAGGGTGGAGTGGAAGAACTTGAATGTCCTGCACAGATCACTGACCTCAGCCTTATTAATCTTTTAGGATGTATCAGAATACTGAATGTACCCCAGGCCTCCTGGCTTATCCTAAAAGAGTTCCCAGAAGATTGGAGGTTATTATAACCAAGAAAGTGGGTTAAATCTGGAATAGGATGTACGTATGGGTGTGATTAAACAGGTGTTCACAAAATTTTGCCCATCAGGTATACTATTTTGATAAATGTAAAAAGAAACAATGAAATGTAAAATGCAACCAATTAATATTAGTTAAACTGAGGACAGAATAGCTGATAGCACAGCTATATACACATTATTATTACATAACTCACTCGCTCTGTCACTCATTCATTCTCTACACCACTTATAAGTATGATTCAAACTGCAGAGAGTGAATCTGCTCAGTTCAAATGGAACTGTGAATGGTGTAGGGACCAAATAAACAATTGTTAATCATTACACTGGAGGTGGACTGCAAAATTTCCAATCAGTCAAACCTTTAAGGTACACGTCGTGCAATGGACTGCAGCTCAAGCGTGCCTCCACTTTGCACTAAGAGAAGGGGCAAGGACTCCTGCTCACTGGCGGCTTATTATCATCGTTTGCATTCGAACTTATGATCTCTGCATGATAAGGAAAATTAACCACATTTAAAATGTATTCTTAATAATATTTTCAATATCTTAATAAAACTCTACATAAAATGCTTTCTGTAACTGTACTTTTACACCTGCTCTATAGAAAGCATCCTGACGGGGAACATCACAGCCTGGTTTGGGAGTCAGCATCCTGCAGGGCAGACGAGCTCTGCTGAGGGTGATGCAATCAAGCTGAGCACATCATATGCACCAAGCTCCCTGACCTGCCCTTTATCTATAGCGAGCAGTGCTGGACCAAGGCCAAGAAGATAGTGAAGAACCTCATCCACACCAACATTGAACTGTTCTCTGTGTTGCAGTCAGGAAAGCATTTCCTCTCTCTGAAGGCACTGATAGACAGAGTGAGGAGGAGCTTCTTCCCTCAGGCCATTCGGGCCTTCAATCAGAACAGCACAAAGGGCTAAACTGATCTGATTTGCTTTTTTCCACACAATACACACACACATGGCCAAAATTCCTGCCAACATATCAGAATCATGGTGTAGCACAGTTCTTGTTTGCACACTGCTCATTTGCACATTAAATGAAGACTAACTTGCACTTTAGGCCATGTACAATCACACTGCGGCCGACACACATTATTTCATGCTCCCTGTTTCGAATCATCCTGCATATATTTACATTTCTATACTTTTACATTTGTACACTTACAGTTTACTTTCATTTTGCAAATCCTGTTCCTGTGTTTCAATTCTATTTTATAACACAGCTATTTTTAAATATTTAATTCTATCTTTAGTTTACATGTATTTTCTAGTGCAATGTTTTCATTTGTAGTGTGATTTTTCCATTGCTGTTTTTAGGTCACATACAGTCATATAAGCATTTCACTTCATATCATAGGTGTATGGGTTGTGTATGTAACAAATAAAAAGTGAAAGTTTGAAAGTAAAAATTTGAAAGTGTATGTGAAGTGCATGAAAGTATAAAAGTAATTTTTTTTGTTTAAAAAAGTGCATATTATTTTTTATTAATTTATTGATCTTCTATACCGCTTATCCTGTACGGGGTTACTGGGGGCCTGGAGCCTATCCCAGGAGACTTTGGGTACAAGGTGGGGAATTAACCTGGATAGGGTGCCAATCCATCTCAAGGATTGGAAAATTTTGTGATGCCCAGTTAAGCCCAATCTGCATGTCTTTGCATGAATACCTGGAGGAAACCCACAGAGCATGTTCTCCTCATGGAAACTCCATACGCATGAACCCGAGGCGGAAATCGAACCCAAGACCCTGAAGGTGCATGGTCACTGTACTAAGATGCATTACTGAAGATTATTTATTTTGTAATTAATAAATAAATAAATAAATAAATAATTCCCTTGTCCTATATGTGAACTCAGCTTTGATTTAGAAGTGCAGGGTGTCAGTTCAAGTCTTCTTTTTTGCAGGATTTCTTACAGAATCCTCTTCAAATATTATAAAGAAGCCCAGTCACGTGATCATGCATACTTGAGGGTGGGGAGACATGCATATTAAAATAAATTCCAGTGATCACGCACTTATTACTGACTGGATATGCCATATTGTAAAAAAAAACAAAAAAAAAAAACGCTTTGAGTTGATGAATATATGTAATCACCCAGGCATTAAAGTGATTGTACTTTCACTGTGATA
Source organism: Clarias laeviceps (assembly GCA_030014305.1). Lineage (NCBI taxonomy): Eukaryota > Metazoa > Chordata > Actinopteri > Siluriformes > Clariidae > Clarias > Clarias laeviceps. Next base: position 20,707,453 of record JAQMYJ010000006.1, on the reverse strand, counting down.
GTTTGAAGTGAATTATAAGCTGAATACACCTTTAACCCCCCCCCCCCCCCAAAAAAAAAAAAATCGGGATGTTTTGTCCTCTCCTCGGGTGGGCATAGCTGTAACCCACGTGACCAAAAGTTTTCTCTCTCTCTCTCTCTCTCTCTCTCTCTCTCTGTGAGTGTGCGCGCGCGTGTGTCTCAGTGCGTGCACCCCCTCGCGGACCAGGCAGTTAGCGACGGAAAATGGCGCCTAGATGCGGCTTCCCAGCACACTAACAGTGAAGACAACACCGTAGAAAGTCCGGGGGATAAAGCTGTGCATGTGCCTGGACCGGTGAAGACCATTCCGAGCTGAGAGTTAGTACATTTGAGTGAGGATGTCGCGCTGGATTCCTACCAAGAAGGAAAAGTATGGCGTCGGTGAGTGTATAAGTTGAATTACTCTCCCTGTGCGGGGTTTTTTTTTTTTTTAAAAACACGCCCGGGCTTTGGAGTTTTCCTGCGCAGTTTTGGGATAGGTATAAAACAAGGCCTTATGGAGACAAGTCATTGTTATGTAACTGGAAAAGTTGTAGACTTGTGTGTGTGTGTTTGGGTTGAATATGAATAAACGTTGCTAAAACTTTTTGAACAGTTTTCTCCCAGTTGTCAGAGACTCGCCTAGTCGCTGGTGTTTCCTGTGTTCGGGGCCTGACCGGGAATGATGGAGCACTGATTACAGCGGATACATTGTAACCGAACTCCACAACAACTTGTTGTCTTTAAACACTTTTGTTTCAATTCCGCTACAGTGTGTTACAATGTATCGCTGTTTATGAATCACAGAGCTGTGTAACGTTATACGACACAGATTTGTTTACTCCTGTTTGTTTCAGGAAAACAACTCAACAATAGTACCGTTTCATGCTTTTTTGGAAAGATATATATATATATATAATGTGTGTGTGTGTTTGTATCTGAGTTGAAAGCAAGTTCCTGCACACGGCTCTTGGGAATGTGGTCTTGTTCCTACATGTTTCAGTACACTGGCTGTATGAGCTGGAAAGCCATTGCAACTTTTTCTTTTTTTTCCCCTCCAGCTCGTTCTGGTGCTTTGTAAACATCCGGGAATTCAGGGCTCGGGTTGAACATCTTATTCCCCTCTGATCCTGATAAGCGGGACAAGCTTCACACTCACGTCAAGTTACAGGATATTAGTTACTACTCCTTGGCTGGCGACTAGGATCGCGTTATGAAAACTCCAGCCAAACTCTGATATGGGCGGAAAATTCCAGGAAAAGAAATTACCTTCAGACCTTATGGTCGTAAGGGTCAAAAGATCAAATGTCTCCACACAGTTATGTGTTGTGCACCAACACATGTTTGTTTGTAATCAAAATAAATAATTTATGATTTTGAATCAATATGTTGTCGGTTGGCGGCATGGTCAGCACTATCGCCTTGCACCTCCAGGGCCCGGATTCGATCCTCAGGGTCTGAGGGCGTGGAGTTTGCATGTGCTTCTTGTTCTTGGTGGGTTTCCTCCAGGTTTCCTCCCACAGTCCAAAGACATGCAGAGTAGGCTAACTGGTGTTCCAAAGTGCCTGTAGTGTGTGGGTGTGCCCTGAGATGGATTGGCATCCTGTCTAGGGTTTACCCTGCCTCATGCCCTAAGTCTCCTGGGATAATCTCCAGGCCCCCAGAAAAATAAGCAGTATAGCAGATCGACAAGTCAGTTTTTGATTCAGAATCGATTTAAATATTTAAAAAATTGTTTAGGCAAACTTAAAAATGATAAAATGATTACAATTATTTCTTGTAATTCTGATTTTAAAAATATATATATTTCACGGCTTTTACAGAAAATCCAAACCGCTTGGATTTTACATGAAGTGTTATATAACACAATACTCTTGCTTTGTGAGATTATCACTGCTTCTTCTCTGTTTTTTGAGTTTATAAGCTGTTAGTGTGATACCACAGAAGACTGGCAGGAAGAAAAGATTATCTCTTTGTCTGAGACATGACATTTAACACCACTTGTTACTCAGAGTTTTGGGGGTTTATTGGATACTTCTAGTAGTTTTAATACTGTAAAATGTATATGATACATAGCAAACATTACTGGTGGTAAATCAAAACGAAAATCAAAATTTCCCACAAATCAACTCGGATCTTACTGAGAGGTTACCTGTGATTCACAGCTCTAGTGTACACAGCCTTGGTATTGTAAATGAGAAACGAAGGTTTATACTCGAAGATGCTTTACATTAAAATCGATCAGCTAGCTGAGGTTTTGGTGTGACCGCCTTGTCATGAATTTGGGGGCGGAGCTTCTAAAGGAGCTCTGCAAATAGGAGTGTGTTTGTGTTGAAATATTAAGTCTTTCTCCAAAATCGCTGACTTCTCCTTTAACACGAGTATGACCAATTGTTGTCAAGTTCTGTATACTTAAATAATTTGAGATAAATCACTAGTCTATATTCAATCCAGCGGAAAACAAGCGTTCAGAACACTAAAGTGGAAATTGCAGGGAGCTCTCTCAGTATCCAGCGTGCACTCACCTTCCAGAAGTGCATGGATTTTTTAATGATTGTGTGCACAGTTCCCACAGACAGATGCATCTTTTCCGTAAGTTGGTGACAAGTTATCTGTCGATTTTTCAAGCATCAGACGTTCTACTTGAACAACTGCAGAGGCCTACGAGCAACCTTGGACAGGATCGTCATTCACAGATGTACCACCTTTTTTAAAACGTTTGCACCATTAGGATGTTTTACTGTGGCTCATCACTGTACTTTTCTTGCAATCTTCATTCTTGAGAAATTTAATGAAAAGACACTGTTCCTTTTTGCTTAACATGTGATAATGCAGTAATATTAGACACATGTTGCTTACCAGCACGACTAATATAATGCGCTCAGATCTCTTCTTCTCCTCATGGGATGTCAAGTCCCGGTTTAACTTGAACACTCTTCATATATTACCTGAGTGACTTTAATAGACTTTGTACATAACGGCACAATTGTAACATGGACAGTAAATATCTGTTGTTTTTCATGGAGTGACCTTGTATAAAAAAAAATTTGTCCTTATTGTAACCACTTTATGCTTCTCGGATGTGAGGAATCCAGGGCGTGTCCCAGAAAAAGATAACAGGTGAATTTTCCCCTGGGTGAAATGCAAGTGAAATCTCAGGGCTCTGGTCATTCAAGTCAGTCTACTCCCCTGTCCTCAATCCTCTCCTGTGGTCATTAACTGTCAGGAGTCGCAGATAAGGTCATGAGTCTCACTTTAATTTTTCCTTCAAAAGTTTAACTCTTAATAAAAAAGTGATTAAGGAATAAAATGTAATGAGGTGTGTCCAGTGATTATAACCGTGATGATTTTTCTATAATAGCACATTCTGAGCTATTTTAATCCTCTTATACAGCAAGGTTTGGCAACAGTGGGCCTCATTTATTCACCTGAATGCAAACAGATTTTTTCATTAATCACTTGTGAGGGCATTTATACTAATTGATATGGATGAAAATTAATAGAAAAAAAAGAGTAAAGACACGTGCATCTTGGCCAGCCAGCCAGCCAGCAAGCTATAAAGTGTGTATGGCTTCTTCAGGATCTAATGTAACTGTATAACTGCCCTTATGGCAGTTTGTGATACTGATTAAATAGGTCACAACTAGTCAAAACTAGCCATGCAGTACTAAGGTTGTGAGTCACGCAGTAATATATATTAATTATTAAAGAATGTTTGGTGCTGCAAGAATGCTGCAGTAAAAAAATAATAAATAAACAAATGTGTGCCATCTTACATACCATCGAGGGCCCTAGAAGCCTGCACTTTGTCACAAACTAGAGGTTCTAGACAGAACCATTTAAACGGGTTCATTTTGGAGCTCTTGTGGTTTTTGTGATAGGAAGCTAATTTGACCTACTCAATATAAATATGAAGCAAAGCTTTGTTTCCATGACACAATAAAGCACGAGCGTTTAACAATGAATGCTTTTTATATCCATCTATTTATCTCTCTGTCTTGCTAGCATTCTCTCTCTCTCTCTCTCTCTCTCTCTCTCTCCACTTTTTATATTCTCACCTCTGATGTCTTTTTCTGTCTGTATTTTTATCGCACTGTCTTACTATTTCTGTCAGTACGCCGCTTGTTTGCGCCCTGAAATCTTCTCGAACTCTAATCTGAACATTAGAATGACATAGTGTATATATACACGCACACACGGGGCTGTGGTGGTTCAAACGGGTAGAATTCTGTGTTACTGATTTGGAAGATTTGGGATTCAAGCTCCAGTTGTTATTCAGTACTGTTGGGCCCTTGAGCAAGGCCGTAACCCTATCTGCTCCAGGGGTGTTGTGTCCTGGCTGACTCTGTGCTCTGACCCCAGTTTAATAAGTGAGATGTGCTAAAAAAATAATAATAATCTCAACCAGTCTCTTCCTATTGCTGTGCATCAGACCTCCACATCGTTCAGGAGGAATTTTATCCCATCCGTCCTGCCAGAACTGCTTTAGCTCAGTCATATTCTTTGGACGTCTCATCTGTACGACTCTCTTCAAGTCATTCCATAGTATCTGTATTGGATTAAGTTCTGGGCTCTGACTCGGCCACACCAAGGGCGGATTTTGGTTTTCTGAAGCCATTCTTGTTGTAGACTTGCTCTAGTGTTTTAGGTCAATGTCCTGTTACATCACCCAACTTCTACTGAGTTTCAGCTGACGTACTGAAATTCTCACATTATCCTGAAGAATTTTTTTAATACACTTGGGAATTCACCTTCCGCTCTATGACTGCAAGCTGGCCACGCCCTGATTCAGCACAACAGGCCCAAATCATGATATTTCCTCCACCATACTTCACTGTTTTCATGATTATATGCAGTACCTGTTTTATAACAGATGTAGTGCTGTGTTCTTTCCAAATACAGTCGTCCCCTGCAAAGTCGCGGTACAGAGTTTACGGACTCGGTCGTTTGTGGATTTTTCCATAGAACCTAACTAAGAATTGTTCACGGAAAGCCTTGCAATTTTGCGGAAACCGCAAATATCCTCCGCAATTCTTTTAATGTTTTTTTTTATATCGTGCCAATATATAATTTTTCATGCGTTTTAATGCTAAATTATTAAGAACAATATAATTGACTAATTTTGTAACAGAAATATTAAATAATTTCAGCTAAATTTCCATATAAAATATAATACTGTAAAAATATTTTTTAGTACTGTAGGGAGAACACAAAGCACCCGTAGAGGAAAACAACGCGGCTTGGGACGGTGAATTATTACTCTACTGTACTTATACCAAAGAAAACCACAGCGCATACCAAAGAAAACATGCTTGCATGAATTACAGTACATATAGGGGTAACATCTGTATTTTACATTCTAGCACTGCGGTGGAGACAGCAGTACCGTACTGTACAGTATATGGGTTTACCTTTACACTCATTTTTCTTTTTAAGGGTAATGTATTAAGATGAGTTTGAAATGAAATGATATATTTAGAGGCATTTTTTTGACCACGTCCAAAAATTTCATAGGTCACTGTAGTTCAATCTTCGTTTCATCAGTGCACAAAACATTTTGTCAATACCGCGAAGGAGTGTTGATGTACTCTTTTGCAAACTTAAGCAATGTTGTTTTTTTTTTAGTAAGTAGCGGCTTCCTTTGTGGTGTCCTGCCATGGACACCCTACTTGTTCAATATTTTAGGTACTGTGTTAATCAATAACACCGACATTAGCCAGTTCCAGTGATGCACTCAAATCTTTGGCTGTCTCTCGGGGTTGTTTCTTTACCTCGTTAATGAGTCCTCGTCGTACTCTTCGTACGTACATTTTGACTGGGCATCCACTTAGAGTAGGCATAGTCCCAAAGTGTCTCCATTTACCAATTCTCTATTATAAATCCTGCGAAAGCTCTTTTTGGCGAAGCATGGCTCGCATAAGCGTATTCTTCTTGTGCGGATTGGAGGGTTTTTTTAATCCGTCAAAGTAGCTCTAGTCCACACCACCAAACTAATTTTCTTAACAAGACTCCAGGAAGCTTTTTAGAATTCTCTCAGAGAGCTCTTATCTATCGTAAAAAGTCCTAGCTACGAGTCCTAGATTAAAAGTGATTTAGGAAACAACTCTGAGTAAGGACAGTACAAAGACCTTTATCTTAATGAGTAGGTGTCAGTGACGCTGTTGCTAGGGATGATTCAAGCACTGTGATTGGTTGATAAAAAAAAATCTGTAAAGGTCAAAATGCTTTGGGGAAATTCTAAGAAAATGTCATAATTCCAAGAATTTTCTTAATCTCAAGAGCAATTTTTAGGCTTGAGAATCTTTGTGAATACAGGCCCAGGTATGTTAATACCTGACTCCCAATTAGTTTTTTTTAAGGGCATTCACTCAAGGATTCATACTTTTTCCAATAGCACTAAGATTTTTATGGTTGTTCTTAATAAAGATGAAAGATGAAGATCAGGGCCCGTATTCACGTAAAGCTAAAAGTAAACACTGCTCTTCTGTCCAATTTGGTTTTCTTGTTCTTTTACTTCCTTCCATCTCTCTTGGATTGTTGACTACATACCATCCAAAAGTGCAACTTAAATAGACTGTCCTGCAATCATGTAAACTGGTAAAAGTATGTATGCTATGGTAAATAAATGTAAACTTAAATATAGTAACTAATGTGTGGAAATTGGTTGCTTTAAAAGTAGACACATTTTCAACATTGGGCTGTTTAATTAACTTTAAGATTAACAGAAACTTTGCATAAAGTAGCCTCTAGTCATGATTATGCAATTTCTTCATATACAAACATTATGATTTCACTCTGTTCCATTATCATGTGTTCTATTTTCACAAATAGCATTTTGACCCTTACAGATTTTTTTATCAACCAATCACAGTCCTTGAACTGCTGCATCATCCCTAGCAACGGGGTCAACCACACCTCCTCACTAAGATGAAGCTTTTTGTATTTTTACATCTCAGAGTTGCTCTTAAAATTATTTCATAAATCACTTTTAGTCTAGGACTTCCAGCTAGGACGTTTTAAGCGAAGATAGGAGCTGTCTGAGGGAATACTGCGAAGCTTTGTGAATACGGGCCCTGGTCACATTTTATAACAATGCAAAAAAACATGAAATTCCAAAACATACTTTTTCTTGCCACTGATTTTTCAATGTATATAAAAATCACTAACTTTAAATCCAAGAAGGACGAGGTCTGCGCCGGTTCCTACACCTGAACACTCAAACCTACGCCTTGGACAACACTTCTGGTATTATGCCACAGCTGTAGATGATTTCAGTCTGTCTCTGACAGTGAAGTGCTTCACATGTGTGCACTGGTGGTTAATCTGCTGGGTCACAGAAAAAGCACAGCAATATTGCACGGAGGAACGATACACAGAGGTGTTAACCACAATGCTATCTATTCCCCAAGGTTTCTGACGTGTCTGCAAGGGTGTGTTGGCGTATAAAGGTAAAAGGGCATTCCTGCATGGTAACGATGTTCAAATGCACTAAACATTGCACTAAAGTAAATGGAAAAGGTTTAGGTCAAAGCAGTGACGGGACGTATCAGTTGTGCGTGCACCTGCAAAAGTTTACGCCCCCGTGAAGCTTCACTGTTCTGAGTCTAGAACTCTACACACTTCCTTCAGTTTTGCTGATTATTTCTTTGTCCTGTAAAGGGCCTATGTGATTGTTAACATGTCTTTGTGTGTGAGAATGTATGAGGTTGGTGTTTGTTTTTGTGTGTGTGTGGTGGTGGTTTTGCATATCGTGGTTGAGAATGCGTGTCTGTCTGTCCATGTATAGTTGCTTCAGTGTGGTTTGTGTGTGTAGGTGCTTGGACATATGAGTGTGTGTGTCTAAGTGTATAGTTTTTTTTGGGGTGTATGTGAATGCACGTGTTTAGTTGCACATGTGTATTTGTTGGTGGAGGTGTGGTGTATGTATGTGTGTGTGGGAGGAAGGAAAGATTTGAAATGATAAAGGCAGGTTTGGTGTCTGATGCTGCAGCCTGTGAAGCTTTTGACAGTAATGTAAAAAGTGGAGCGATGTAAATGTTCACACACTTTCCCGACTAGTCACTTAACCCTGCGTGTAATGCCAGCCTTTCCCGGATTTGTGCTGTCAGCAAGGATGTATATTGACGTGGAGAAAATCGCACGCCACCCTTTTCCATCAGCCACTGCTTGCCTTAACACACACGTCTGACCCGAGATCAATACAACAGTGATTCGGCAATCAGTCACGACTCGGCCTCACCAGGAATAATAAAGAAAAATTGCTTCGTTCTTAAGACGGCCAAGTGAGCTTTGGTGTCTTCTACAGCAGAGAGTACGACGCGGATCAATTTTTAGCAGCGGCCTGTACGGTGTGTGGTTTTATCATGGCTGGATTTGAAAGTTGGCTCCAGGCACATATCATGCTATGCACTTTCTTTCTTACTTACTTACTTATTTATTTGCAGAAAGTTCTTGGTGGAGGTGGAGCAGAATAAAAAATAAATAAAAGAAATTGTAGACTGTTATTGAAGAATGCAATATTCTGGTTTTCATTACAACATTTTTACTTTAAATGGATTGCAAAACCACCTGTTTCAGCAACACAAGCATGAGCAATCATGCCCACTGTAGCAATGCAGAGCCTCTGTTGTGACTTATTCAATCACATGCATTTATGGAAATGATTTAGCTAAAGGCAGATTCTCAGACTGCAGCTCGGAAGTGGGAAGTCAGAATTCTAAATTACATCATTGTTTTCATCAGGTTGCAAAACGCGGAAAGAAATGGATGCCCCGAAGTTCATCTTTAGTTTGTAGTAAGCTAGCTGACTAGTGGCACTTGTTCGAGTGATGTCCACTGCCTGGCCCAAAAAAAAGGTTGCACACTGATATTTCCTCCGTGCAGTGTGGTGGCTGGTTCATGTGCGAAAATGATGCTCTCAAGCTCTTAGAACCACTCTTTCACAATTTGTGTCCTGGAAATTTGGAATCCTGTGAAGAAACACAACCTACTCACTACATAGCCTGGTTGGTCAGGACATTTTAAGGTAGTCAGCTGACTTCATTTTATTCCCACATAACTCAGGCAGTATAATTTGATAAAAAAAAATCAGATTGTGATTTTGACACATTTTACGATTGCAATTTAAACCTAAAAAAAAAATTAACTCTTAAAGGTAACTTTTTCGGCCTAAACACAATATTGTTGCTGATTTTATTTATTTTTGTTATACATATAATGCAAAAAATGTGTGTTCCAAGGAAGCATGGAAGTTACCAATCTAGCCGCCCTAAAACGTTTTCAGCCGTTTTGGAGATATGATTTTACATGTGCCACATTTTTCATTGTTGTACTGTCTCGCTTCAAACAATAATAATTTAAAATGCAAATTATTCATATTTTTTTTTTGAGTATTTATAGTAAAATTGTGTAAGGTTCTAGAAACATACGACATGTAAAAATTGTTGCTTAAAATAAAACATTCTGGTTTTTGGTAAAAGCTTAAAAACCAAAAAAATCTATAGTGTCCGTAACCATGTCAAATTCATGTTGCAATAAATTAACAGTTGCATTTTAGAATAATACAGTTTTCCAGGTTTATGCCTGTTCATGTGAAATCTAAATTGGCCAAGTTTCATCTGAATAACATTTAAGATCATTGAAAGATTCAAATTCAAAAAAGTTATGGACATAAAAGGGCATGAAATTGTATTTAGTGAATGTTTGTTTCTTTCTATCTGATAAAAATATAAATGTGTATGCATGTTTACAAAAAACAAAGCATGAATTGTAAAGTAAAATGTATAAGTAAAAATTTACTTATAGGTGAGATACTTTTTATCACTGATACCATGTTTTTGCTCTGTTTTTGCTTGTGCATAATGGCACAAATTCCCTCAAAAGATCATTTAGGAGGATGCTTGCCAAAAAATATTTATCAACTCAAACGTAATTTCAAATATAAAAATACTTATTTCTATGAAATTCCTACCTATGCGTACATTACTGTAATAAATTATAGACTTTTGTGATTAAATAATTGCAAATGTCCAAATTGCGATTTCAGTATTTATGCGATTAATTGTGCAGAACTACATATAACATGGCTGACGCTAGTAGACCAGACCAGTTACGTGGTAGGCAGTTGCATGATGGGTGCATTACTTTGTCCGTCTCTCTTTTTTGATTTGTCTGATTTATGGCTATAAACTCATAAAAGTTGCTTTTTATTGTTGAACCATTAACAATTGTTAAACTACAAAAAGCAACTCTTATCACCAGCTACATCATCTTTTCTTAGCATTGTTACGAAACTGAACCTTTTATATCTCTGCATTGTCTGTCTCTGATCTGTACTAATTAAATGCGTAACTCTTTTTAAATGTTCTCGCCGGGATATGAGGTCATGTTGATGTCCTGTGTGTGTGTGTGTGTGTGTGGTTGATGCTCGATCTTACTTGTATATAGTTGTGTTCGAGCTATACTGAGCCTTTAAACTATTACATCATACATCGATAAAAGTTTACTGGAGCTGCAGGGGACAATAGAAGTGAATGTTTATAGACTGGAGGTTAATAATTCTTGTCTGAGTTTAGGCTTGAGGAAGAAATCCAGAATTGCAGTTAAGTGTCCGCTTAATATCAGTTTAGAGTTCGCTTCTGATGTTAGTTCTTAGCAAGACTGCACATCAGTGAAAGCTTTGTGCTTCAGCTATTTGTGGCTCGGTAGCTTGGGGTTTTTTATTTTTTATCTGATCAGATATTAATCTCTAACTTTGTGCTGGATAAATCTGACTATCTGATGAATGTGTAGTTAAGTATATTTAATGTGTAAAATGTTTGTTGGTTTTATAGGAGTAAACTTTTACGCAAGTTTGTTTACTTTTTACACATGGATTAACTTGGATTAAATTTAAATGCATCTTGCTAACTGCAGTGTCTACATGTCGTGTTTGTCCTGTACACGTTAGAGATTTAAGAACTTGATTTCAGCGTCTCGTGGTCACAGAGCCGGAGCGTGTAATGTTGTTATCGGGTGTGTTAGGGCAGCGAAACAGTCCACTGGCAGCTCGGAGCTCGGAGCTCCCCCCGGACTGCTGGAAAGAGCCGCTGGTTTAGGAGGAACGAGGCAGAAGAAGGAGCGCGTGTCTTCCTAGCTTGCCTGTTACAGCATGTGAGACAGAGCTCAGGTATTTCAGGAAGTGCTCATTAAGAGCGGCGCGACTAGCAAAGCTTGCAATCCTTTAAGGTCTTCCCTGTAGACGTGTAATATTCTGCCGGTGTGTGCAGTTTATTCCAAGCTAGTTTTAAGTTTTAAACCAAGATGCTGTGAAATAAGTACAGCCCTGGCTTAGCGGCTGAAGGTTCTGACCTAGCGAGAAGACGACAAGACTTCACCTCCTCAGCCACATATTCACTTGGACTGTTTTAATTTTAAAAAGGGAGCATTTTCAATTTTGGGGGAAAATCATGATGATGCATCCCTGTAATGAAAAATCAAATTCCTGCCAAAATTGTATGCATCCCCGAAAACATCGCTCATTAGATTGAAATGCAAATTGTGTTGACACTCCAGAGAGTCAATGGAGTTAATTACGGTATGTGCAAACACACTGCCTGCTTCAGCACTCATGTATACAAAGACGAGAAGCTTTAAATAGGATTGATTTTGTAAAATTCAATACATACTCATATTTGAATTCTTCTTGGAGTTGCACATGCAGTATCCTGAACTGTGTGTGTGTGTGTGTGTGTGTGTGTGTGTGTGTGTGTGTGTGTGTGTGAAACGGTGTATAAAGCTGAGTCATTTCTGCAACTCTATTTCTTTTTCTCCAAACTGACTGCACTGTATTTTATGTTTCTTATATTTTTAACTGTTTTGCTTTTATTTTAAATCAAATTTTAAATAATTTAAAAAGTTTTATTGCTATTAGTTTCTATTTCTTTTTATGATTATTTTCTTCTCTTTTATGTAAAACACTTAGAATCACCATTGTGTATGAAATGTGCTATACAAATAACCTTTGCCTTTTCTGTGTGTGACCCTGACATCAGCATGTGCTGCCCGTTTTGGTGAGGTTGAACAAGAACATCACTTTATTCTCAATCCCGTCCTCATACCAACCTCCCTCCCTCCCGTCGTCCTTCCTAGCGGCACTCAGATCTACACTGTTCTTTCCCCACATATAGGCTTTTTGGCTATTACTAAAACTGGTTTTTTTTTTTTTTTTTTTTTTTTTTTAATTAATTTTATTTTATTATTATTTTTTTAAAGGTTCGAGTTGGAACGGAAACTTTCTCTCAGCCGCCACTCTGTAGAGAGATGCATGCATTTGTCTTTTCATGTTCCCTTGGTGTGTGCCTTTTTTTTCCTGTTAGATATGCAGCTGCTTGCCTGAAGCTGTTAAGAACTGAACTTCCGCGGTTCCTGGTCCGAGTGCAGCATTCCGCGCACACACACATGCGCGCGCACACATGCTGCGAGGACATCCCTGCTGTGTCTCTCCAGTCAAGCTCCACGCCCTGTTCTAGTGAAAAAAGTGCTACTCGGTTCTTCTGTTCTTCTTTCGTTTTGACCGCTTTCTCGCACCTTTAAAATATCTCCATTAGTTTTATTACTTTTGCTTGAAAACTTTTCCTCACTTAGTAATGAAAAGCTTTGCTCGAGTTACCTAGTGATCTAAAATCAATAATTGTTGACACACACACACACATATTCAGTTTCAGTTGGGAGAATGCCATGCTCTGCATGTTTTGTTAGATGCCTTTTTTTTTTTTTCCCTTTTTTTCCCTGCTCAGATCGATACCAGCTTGGTAATCACACTTGGCAGAAATGTGGAGCAGGAAAAACTGAAAGATCAAGTTTATCTAGGAGAAAGAAATATTTGGAACTTTTGATTTATTGTGTTCCGTCTAATTGAATTTTTTTTCCTGCTATGCTTGTTATATATAAACAGTCTGCGGCTGCTTTAAGGGGTGTAGAGATTGCCTAAGGCTGCTTAGTGACTATAAAAAAAAATCTTTATTGCTGCGTATAGATTGCTCTTGATGTTGATGGCTTGATGATGAGGTGTGTGTGTGTGTGTGCTGGTGCCATTTTCACTGAAAGAAGCATAAATTATTTTTTCTTTAACTCGACCTTCTAAATGCACTAGTCAGTTTAAACTGCAGATGCTGCAGACTTCCACTCAAATCAGAGGTTTTTTATTTGTATTTTTTTCATGACCAGCCAGTGCCTGGCTTTATGAACCGAGAGAAACCATGTGCAGCGCCAATCTCATCCACAGCCATACCTCATACAGTCTGAAGGCCCGCAATCGTTCCATGAGTTTCCTAAGGTGAAAACTGCATGAGATTTTTAACAAGACACTGAATTAATCTTAAATGAATTTAAAACAATTCATATATATTTTTGATGCTGAACATAGTCTTATAAATAAAGTGGCAAAACAAATATTGTGATTCAGTAACAAACTAGAATAAAATTACTAACACCTTGCACTTCCAGGGTCCGGGTTCTATTCCCTTGCAGGTTAGATTTCCGCCTCTGTGTGCATGGAGTTTGCATGTTCTCCCTCCGCTTGGTGGGTTCCCTTCGCATACTCTGGTTTCTTCACACACTCTAAAGACATGCAGATTAGGCTAATTGCTGTTTCCAAATTGCCCATAGTGTGAGAATGTGTGTGATTTGTGTGTACAGTATGTATGTGTGTGTGTGTGTGTCTGTGTGTGTGTGTGTCTGTGTGTGTGTGTGTCTGTGTGTGTGTGTGTCTGTGTGTGTGT
>JAQMYJ010000006.1:20675671-20688011 GCA_030014305.1 Clarias laeviceps | reverse complement strand
CACACGTTTGTGTGTATATACGCGCGCAAGTTTAATCGCTTAATATATAAAAGCTATAAAACTTGTGTTCAGCCGTGATTCTAACTAATGCATACCTAATGCTGACCCCTAAATCTAATTTGCACAACAATCACCAAAAGCAAGAATTTAACCAGTCCACCACTGATGCTCTGAGAAATGTCAGGGCACCATCGAGAATGTCAGCGATAAGAGCGAGTGACTAAGATTAATGACGCCTCTGCAGCCCTGACCAGCGCTGACATCACTGAGGAGAGCTGTGCGTGTGCATGTGTGACCGCGGATAAACGCGCATGGCACCACACCATGCCGAATCATACAGTTGTGTGTTTAGCAGCCGGAGCGGTGCATCATGACATTAGCTGTCTGTGCCTGTTATAGGAAGATACACAAGGCTCGTGTGTGAAAGAATAAAGGAGATGAGTGACTGATGCAGCCTCGACGTCATCATCATCACAGATGCTGAATATTTAGTTCATGCACAAGGGATGTTTATATTTTTTAAGGAAAATTGTCATTGGATTTAAAAAGAAATTAATATAGTTCAAGACTTTCGGAGGGCTTTTTGTTCGCCGTTGCATTGAATGCTAACAGATGATGATTCAGAGGCACGGCTGCATCACCCGCACCTGTGCACCACCTCTCAATGCTCACAATGGCAGGACTGTGCGCAGAGTCCACACACACCAGACCGGTGCCGTCTAGCTCAGGAGATTCAGAATATATATTATCACTTTTTTTCTTTTCCTCTATTCAAGAACATTCTGGTAGTCGTAGCCCTGAGGGTGATAAAGCAGGTATTGAAGATCAAGCAGTGTCACTCCGGGATTAATGAAGTTCTTTGTATCTTGAATCTTACTGATTTTCCACACTCCAGAACTTCAGCACTTATCATTATTCTTGCTCTGCTTGACATGACAGTTTATAGCCTACTGTCTGATCCTCTTTATGTGCGCTTTCAAGTCGTATTTTTGCATTTTTGTGTTGTGGGGAATTGAGAAGCCAAAAACCCGGAGCTAGAAGTAAATCTTCTGAAACATCCATTCGGACGTGGACCGGGCCTTAGTTAGCAGCTCGCAGTAGCTATGTTTACGTGGACAATATTCCTTTAATTGACTTAAAATCATCCCAAATAGAACTTCAAATTAACTGTTTACATGGACGCTGAGCTGATAAGATATGCCTTACTTTAGTCAGAATGTAATTTTTTTTTTACCTGCGCAAAACGGTTCTGCCCTCTTGGACGCTTTTAGTCTGGAAATGCAAGAGAAGTATTTTTCTCCAGCTTTCCATTCAAGAACTTTTGGACAGTCTAACCGTTAAATTGAGGTTAGATTAGACTTTTCATCTTTTCGGATAAATCTTGCCCTTTGTGTCATGATTGGTTGCAACAATTCAGCCTCGTCTATGATTGGTTTGAGGCTTTACCGTGTATGAAATGCTGAGCCAATCAGAGCCTCGTATTAGCATCCATGTAAACACTTTTTTTTAATTTTTTTTTATTTCTTTTTAGATTTAAGGCTAAATTCAGGGAGGTGTCTTGTCTGTCTATGGGTGTATAAAACATGAGAACTTTTTTTTTCAGTTCTGTAAATCCATTACTGAAATGAAACTCTGGAGTATCGTCTCTGTTCTGTTGAACATGCTTGCTGCTTTTCTTTATGATGACAGAGTGTGAACAGATTCAGTCTGTCAGATTTAAAGATTGATCATCTGGCAGACGTGTGTGTGCGCGTGTGTGATTGTTATTCTGATCCTGTTTTGGCCTTGATTTTTTGTAGTTCAGTTTCAGTATTGTCTTTTCTGAATAATGTTTAAAATTTCAAAAAGCTTTTAAGAGGTATGATTTGAAAGGGTGTGTGACTGTTGTTTTGATTCGCCTGTTAAATAGCTGAAGCAGTATGCATGGTTTAGGATAGACCCAAATTCTAGGCATGTATGGAATTAACACTCCGTACCATCGATTTCTGCCTGAGCGGCTCTTCATATTGTTTTTGGATGTGTAAAGGGCAGCGCAAGGTTAATTAGGTTCATGCTGATCTGACTGATCATTTCTGTGCGATTGCAGCATCCTGACGATTTTTCTCGCTTGAGTCGTCCCACAATCCTCTTATGTATTGACTTAATCTGATTTAAAGCTAGAATCCATTCAGTGTTTAACAAGGACAAATATTTCTTACTTATGTTTTTTTTATTTTTTTATTTATTTAATCTGACTCTGTACGTTTTCTGTAAATAAGGATGTACCTTTGTAACCGAGGCACACGTCACAGAAGTTTTGATTGTGCCCTTATGTCGTGTTTTATAAACGATTGCCTCAGATTTGGGTGGAAATTGGCTTTCCAGGCTCGTTTGCAGGAACTTCTGGCAGTGGCAGCGAGAAGACACCATTAGCTGCTGTGTTGTGTCTCTGCAGGCCCGGTCCTGTTACTGGTGTGGGTGTTAAATGCCCTGAGCTCGGGAAAACTGTCCAGTCTCCATTCATTAGAACCTTGACCCTGTGTGTTTGAAGGATGGTGTGTAGCTTTCCTCTGACACCCCCATCCCTTCCGCACCATGATATCTTATCTCATATCCCTTATCTTTTTCTCTCTCTCTCTCTCTCTCTCTCTCTCTCTCTCTCTCTCTCTCTCTCTCTCTCACACTCTCACACACACACACACGCACACGCACACGCACACACACAGACACTCATCCTGCCAGAATCTATAACATGTGATCGGCGCTAACTGTGATTGCTCTGCTTGTGAAACGCGGATAAAGTTGTTATCTAAAGGATTTTCTCGGCCTCTCGTCGGTAAAAATCGATCAGCGTTCAGACCTCTTTTCTTCCCTTTGTTAATCTTTAGTGGCATTTACAACTGAACGCCTACAGTTTCCGAGCTGTTAATTGTGCCGTATGTATATTACCGACATCGCGACTCTATTAGGGATTCATTTACTCGAGCGTCTCCTCGCTAAAAGAAGTTTAAATGATAATAACAAATTTGGTTCTTATTCATTAGTCGCCTTAAGATAAAACAAGATGAAACGGAATAACGGCGCAGTTTGCGATAATTCGCTTTTTACAGCTCATAGTTGAGGCACATTGATTTATGCTGCCTCTCGTTCCTGGGTAAAAGCGTTAGATTTATGAGTTATTAACATAATAACTCCTTTCTGCATATAATGGCAAATTGTGCCCTAAAGTTCTATTACAAGACGAATCTGCAAATAAAGAGTAGCTTTGTTTCAGTCCGTCAGGATTGTGGGGGGTAATTCATCAGAGAGCGTGAAGCCATTAGGAATGATTTCTTCCAGCACTGAACTATTTATTTGAGATGAAACATAAAGATTGGTGTTTAACTACTCAGAGGTGACAGCAACCACGGTTTTATCAGTAGAGACATATAAAAACCACAGGATAGAAACGCCAGCGAGGAACGATGCACCATGCGGAAGACGAATCTAAAGTTAATTTAGCCTTGTGCCGAGTTTAAGCAGGCGTTTTGACCTGCGAATTCACTGCACGTAGTCAAAAGCAAATTGTGCCTCCCTAGAATTTTGTAATTCACACAGAACCCACAAAGCCGTTTCAGCACGAAGCATTGTTTATTTAGGGTAGACGAGGCGTTTACCACAGCAGCGTCTACTGTGATGTGCATCACACGCGGTATTGAAATGCTGTTTGCCTGATAAACTGATGTAACCGACTGGGAAATCATTTGTAATTTCCTTAATACAACCCACTACACATTCATACACCTATAGAAATAATCAGACCAGAGTGACATTTTAGGCATGTTATGTCTTCTAGTTACCCACGAGAGGAATCTTCCGATTGAGCGCTTTGCCTGAACAGGTATAGAAATTTCAATTGTTGCATTCAGGTTCCTCAGGCTGCGTTCAGACGAGATCACAGCCAAGATGAAACTTTGTTTTAAACTTTGGAATTTGTTCAATCATTAGCAAGTTTTTATTTTTTTATTTTTTAGGGGTTTGCCACAATGGCTCATCAGATTCACATATTTGTTTTGGCACGGATTTAAGGAAGGACCCAGGACGTGAACCAGAGAAGCATTCAATCATTAACGAGGGTGGTATGGTGAAATGTCTTTTAACCAAAACCTAGTCTCAGCCTCAGATGCTCCACCCATGACTCATGGAAACCATAACTGCTCAGAAGATTCAGATTTTTCTCATTCTTACTGGTTTCCGTACGAATGTGACAAAATTAACTTGAGGGTTGAAAAAAAAAAAAAAGGTTCACAAATCATTTGTCTAAGCTTGAGAGTTATGTTCGTCTTCCCATGCACACACTTCTATTCTTGGAAAAGATGTTAATCACAGGGTGTGCATGCACTGGCTCCACTCTTTGGAACAGGTCATGTTAAAGCTTATACGGGATGCTGGAGCAAGCTTTTCCTTTGATGCTGCTTCAGTCTAAGCACGCCTCTGTTGGAGTCCCCGACTCTGGCTCTGACAGCGAGCTGTAATATCACAGCCTGCCTGTTTGAGTGTGTAAGGACACGCTCATTAGAACGCAGCCGGAGATTTTGGCAGCCACCTCTCTGCCTGGCTTGGAACAAGGCTTTGATTCTGACTTTCCCTTCACCTTGCATCCCTGCACTCCATCCTCATCCTGCTCTCGCTCACCTTGTTGCTCCTTCGCTTTGTGTACTGTTAAATGCCAGGTTAATTGCAGCACTGCTATCTGAGCAGCTGTACAGATAAACATGATGGATTACCGAATGTAATTGATTTAATGTGGGAACAGGGACCTGTGGTGCTCTGTGAAGTCGGTGCGCTCTTTCGTTTCTTGCAGCGGCCATTAAAAACTCTCAGACCTGTGTCTCAGCATTACAGCCTCTAATTAGCTCCCATTAGAGGGAAGACTAAAAAGGAATTACTGCTGGGTCCTGTGTATAGGCTCTTTTTTTGGGTGAAAAAGCCCACACAGGCCAGGCGAGAGGTAAGCAGCAGGGTGACTGCAATTGATGGCAGTTAAGTGTGTAATTGGTTTAAAATACAAAACGAGTTTTTTTTTTTTTTTTTTTGTGGGGCGGTCACAGGGCAGATTTTCCAGATTCCAAACATTTTATGTTGTCTCATGTCTGTAACAGTTGAGCGCGCTCGGGTTGTAGGTAGGGGTGTCGAGAATAATTCGATCAAATTAGTTGCCAACAAATATAATTATGGATTAGTTGGTGACATCATCACATATGTTGTCTCACTAACTCTGAATGCGCTGACATGTAGACATTACTGCTTACTGGATTGAGGTGAATTACAGCGTGGTGGCAGTACCTTTACTATGATGGTGGTCATCAATAACGTCTAAAGTGTTTTAGCATTTCCGTCTCAACATCTCCTAGAATGTAGTTAAGCGTCTGTCTGTCTGTCTGTCTGTCTGTCAGTCTCTCTCTCTCTCTCTCTCTGTCTCACCAAGTAGTCACACCCTCATTCTCCTCAGGTGTGCATCCTTTCTCATTCATGAAACTCTCGTGCCCTTCACATAGCAGTGCTTGACCACGCCCTCGCCGCCGCCACACGCTTCGTCTGGTCCTGCATTCCATTTCACGTGTACTTGTGCAGGAAATATCTGTTAAGGGAAATGGACAAAAATCCCTCCATGTGGAGAAACCTGCAATGTCACCAATGCTGACATCACTTCCTATGGACGTTACCCTGGTAACGTAAGCAACTGTTGTTGCTAGTGTGCAAATTTCACACTACTAAAATAAAATGCTAATTTATATATTGAGATACATTACAGAACATGTACTGAAATATGTATAAATTGTGAATAAATTTGATAAATTTTCTAGATAGATGATGAAGAGATTATTATTATTATTATTATGCAGATTAATAGCCTGTGTAATATTAATGTATTGTTTGAAACATATGTACATTACATACAAATTCTTAATACATTATCATCAATAATCAATATTATTATGCCATATTTGTTAATGATGGAAGGTGCTTGATATGCCTGGTCTCATGTGAGCTCTGTGACTTTTTGTGCTCCAACAAGTGACTGATGGGTAATTTTGCTTGTCCGCATTCGTTGAAATGATCAACCATTGTTCACTTGGTCCCTACAGCGATTGCAGTTCCCTTTGAACTGAGCCGATCGGAATGCAGCTTTAGTTTTCTTAATATCTCAACTTAATTGCCATTTTCTTTATTCTCTGTTTAATTTTATTGGTTTTAGCTTTTGACTTGGTTTTTGGTTTTGGAGCTGAAACAGTGGCAGGTTATTTGCAGCACCGCTATAAACAAGAGCCATCGATTTATTGTGTGATTTCCAGTTCGAATACTCGATCGATTGTTTCAGTAACTAAAATAGTCCTTAGGTGTAGCACTAGTTCTAGGATGAGTCAGGTCGTAGGATTTCAGCCGTCTGCGGGGTGAAGTTATGTGAGACACAGACGGGTGTGTCTAGACCATAGGGTTTTAGATCCTGTCTAACATTATGTCAGGAATGTATCTAATGACATCTTAGCAAGTGACCATATACTGAATCTAGTCATATTTATCGAATATTTTTTTCGTATTACATTGCAGTAAACCAAATATGTAATCCTTAAGCCTTTCCTTTTAAATGTTTACTCAAATGTCTAAGTGTTGCTTTTTTGTTTTATTGGCAGTATTTTTGCTTCTTTCTGAAAAGAAAGCTTTAAATTAGCAAAATGATCTGCAATAGAACAGGAAAATAAAGACTTTAAATAATAAAACATTTCTAGAAATTGGTTTTCTTGTATTTGGCTTATTGTAATCTTATATTAAACTTGTCTAGATTCATGACGCTTTGACATTTCCTTGCTGGGATTTTTCATTTAAAGAATAGATTAAAGACGCATTTCCAAGTCCGATCGCTCAAAACCACTCGAGGAAGACTGACGTTATGTGATCCCTTGCAGATTCTGGCAGCCTCTCGATGCACACTGTCACTGCTCATTTTTATAATATTTTGTCAAATTTAGTCTGATTTTTATTTATTTATTTTTTTTATTTCATTCTCCCTGTTTGTGAAAACCTAGCTTGATTGACACGCTCATCCGTGTGAAATTGAGCTTTTGGGCCAAGGCTGCATTTATAATACAAGCTTGTATGCACAATGCTGAATTCCTTTTGCTCAGCTCAGATCTATGCAACGGTTGATTTTGCTATTAATACTTCTTGTGTGTTTTGATGATATGGATACACACACCAGTATGATACTATAGCAATCTCACAATTCCTAGGTTCGTAGGTGAAATATCCTGAAGTATGCGAGTTGTTTCTAGCAGTTATTTTTGTTCACTTTCGAACAGACTATCCGGTTTTTAGGAATGATTTTATTCCACTTGACATTATTTCTGATTATTGCGGCGATTATGAGGTGAAGTTCAGCCTTTATAAAGCTCTAAGTGGATTCTGATGGAGTGCTTCTCCTCAAGCCAGCAGGGGTCATTGAGTGTGTGAGATTGGCTTATTGGAGCTTTTCAGTGGCCTTTTTGGAGAGTTATGACCACTGACTGAGCCTCCTACTGTGTGTGTGTGTGTGTGTGTGTGTGTGTGTGTGTGTGTGTGTGTGTGTGTGTGTGTGTGTGTGCGCGCACGTGTGTGTCTGTAAGAGTAAGAGAGCTAAAGAGACCGGCCAAAAGACAGCTCTGCTACAGGGACTGCAGCTCTAGGTCAGTCCTGCAGGCTTCTCGATGCGGTCTTCATTCAGCTCCACTGTGGAGGGAGAAATGTTGCTTTACAATGAGGAGACTGGGAAGCACAGGGCCACTCGGGAGAGCGGCAAATCTTCAGGGAGCTCTTCACACTGCTACATACACTCACACACACACACTTTCTAAAATTCATTCTCTGTGCTGTCTTTTATTCCTCCCCAGTTTCCTCGGTTGGTGCCGAACGTTTTATCTCTCTTCTCTGCTTTCTCTTAGCTCTGTGTTCTCTCTCTCTCTCTCTCTCTCTTCCTTTGCTCATCCTTTCCTTCTCAATAACCTGTTGCACATATATACACATGGATTAGAGCTGGATATTAGCCTCTTTGCCAGCCTTACTTTTAATTCTAATCACATTACTATTGAGTTGAGCTAATACGAGGCAGCTGCGGGCGCGTGGGCACGTGTGAAAGTAAGCCGAGCACTTACGGCTAATTATGCAGGATCCTTTTTTCCCCATTCATAGTGCTAGTAAAGAGTTTCTGTTTGTCTTTCTGGGCTATAATACATAATTTCGCTATTTTGAGAGGTTTATAAACAGCAGTACGAGATAAAAATTCTATACCGCTATAGAGATTTGTGTGTCTTAATGTTATACCTGTATAATAATAGAAGGTTTTGACATCTGAACTCAAAAAAAAAAAAAATGTCAATATGACTTTGACTACGACTTTAATTATAGATTTATATTAAAATTCTTCTAGGCCAAGCACAGATATACTGTAATCTTTTTATTCCATAAGCTCAACCTGTCTCTTTCCTGTAATGCAACTCATATAGCATTTCTAATGGTATGAGCAAAGAAACAACATTTTAAATTTTTTTATAAGCTTATTGAGGATCCATTCTGCATTTATCCTGGATTTTAATTGGAAAGAAGAAAGGTCATGATATGAAGAATGCAAATTTTGCTTTTTTTTTTCCCAGAGCTTCCATGATGAGACTATGATCTGTAGCTTTATTCTATCCAGTTTTATTTTCCAGTTAATCACCGTAGGTCTCATGAACAATACTGGATCGCTTTGCACACAATTAGAAATCCGATTGGCTTGAAGCGTTTAAAATTCGTCCCTAAGAGCCGCAAGGAACTCTCTCTCTGCTTTTTCTGGTATCAGTCACCCTTTTGTGCTTTTCGGCGCATTCTTCCTTCCAAACCGAAGTCATTTTCATTTTCTATTGTTCAAGTTTTCTTGCTCGCTCTTCTTCTCTCCGTCCGTCTGTCTTTGTGTCTTTCACTCTCTCTGCATGCATCGGGATAAATAGTAGGAAGCAGGACAGCGGCAGAACAAAAGCAAATGATAGCTGCTGGCTGGAATGGAGACACGGTGGTGGTGGTGTACCGCGCTGATTAGATTTCAGTGTTGCCTGCTGGACGCTGTAGTCAGCCGGGTGATGGATTCGGCCTATTCACTGCCATGTTACAGGCTCCTGCATGCTGAAAAATCGAGCGTGCCCTCCTGATGGGCCTGTCGGAATGGATTGCACTGTTCAAATTAAGCAAGATCACACTAGAGGGAGTGCTGTTGTGCTGAATATCAACACGGTTTTGATGAGGTCGCAGGTACAAGGGCGCAGCCAGAGTGCCACAAAGATATCACTTTACTCTGCACAGATTTAATAATCATTTATATAGACTGAAATGTTTTTTATTTTATTATTATTTTTTTTTAATGCAGTAATCAATATACTTGGATGCTGAAGCTGTGTGGGATTTTTCAATTCGATTTTGTAGCACTAAAGTATACTGCCTGATTTGTCTCAAACAGCTACAAGTTTGAAAGTATTAAACTATAAAAATGTTGCTAATAAGCATAAACACTTTGTAATTCATATTGTTGGTTGTTTAAATTTTTCTCATACAAAGCAAAATACATATATTTTTTGTTGATCTTCTGCCTTGTTTAATAGGTGGCCGTCCTGTGCCAACCGCCCATATATTCTAAAGAAGTGGTGGTATTCTTACAATATGCAGTCCCCTACTTAAGAACAAGTTACGTTCCAGGAGCATGTAAGTCGGATTTGTTCGCAAGTCTGGGATCAACAAAGTTGTGTATGCCATTGATGCACATATACAATGTAAAGCACACCAATTTGCCTAAGGAAATAAATCTCACCGTGAAATGTTCTCTTCCCCCTTCAAATCAAAAATCCAATGATTCGTTCCACATCCCAAAAATATGACACAAAAATAAAGCTAATTAACCTGCACTTTACCTTTGAAAACAATCAAACCTGACAGGAGAGGAGGAGGAGGGGCGTTATTGTGGGGGACGACTTTTTCTCACTCTCTCACACACACACACACACACACACACACACACACGAACACACACACACACACGAACACACACACACACACACACACGAACACACGAACACTCCCACATGTTCCACTTTCTTGAACTGTGAATTCTGATTTGTTGTGGATTTTCCAAAACTAGGATTATTCACCATCTGGACAGCTTTCACAGGACAGCCATTTTTTTCATTGTGCTCAAGGACTGCCTCCCCTACGCACGCACGCACGCACGCACGCACGCACGCACACACGCACGCACGCACGCACACACACAAACAAACAAACAATATACCGGACTTTTGATACATTCATTTACACACTAAACATATTGTATATAATTGTAAATATTAGTATCTGGTGCACTGTACTGTCTATTGTTATACAATACACGTGAGCTGCTTCCGCGATACTTCTACGAATGTTAGATGTGAACCGTGGTCAGTTTGTATCTGTGGAAATTCGTAACTCGGATGTTCGGTGACTACCTGTACAAGAATTTGAAAAAGATGAAATATTGTTTATTTTCTGCAAATGCTATTTTATATTTTTAAGGAATTTGTCCAGTTAAGGCAATTTGACCTCTGACCTACACAGTCAACGCTGATAAAGTAGGACGGCATGCGAAAGCGACATCTTTTTACCATGATATCAATATCAGACACGGCATCGAAAGTTGGCCTCCTCATCCTCTTCTTGCGCACACTGCCACCTGCTTTACCGGAGATTTTAAAATACACAGACACCAAAAACAATGTGACCGCTGGGCAGCGGGGGAGGGGTGAGCAATCGTATCGTCCTGAGCACGGTCCACATCTAATGTGAAAACGCCTTGAGTGTTATTGATGATGGGTTGTTGAGGATTTTCCAGTGCTTGACTGGAATTTATTGTTTGTAATTTCACATCGCTGGTGTACAGTTTATTGTCTTCAGCACTTGCTGACTGAGCTTGTTTCCATCTGCTGTTCTCTGCCCTTTAATAGAGATCTAACTCCGTGTGAGTAAATAAAAAGAGGCAAAGTTTGTAGTTGTGGGGCAAAAGGTTACTCCGAGTGCTATTGTAAAGGTGTCATCACTCATCTAATGTTATATCTCAGTACAATGCCTATATCCTGCCTTTATTCGTGTGTGTGTTTAAGGCGGGTGTTGGCTTGTGACTGTGGCTCTGATGATTAAATAGAGGGATAAAATAAATCCTAGACACATAGATTTGTACACAACTTCAGCTATTACTTTAAGCTGTCACTATAACTGTTTTATCAGTTATTCCTGCCATAGATTCACCACTTTTGTATGTAAAGCTGTATGATTTGAGTGTAACTCAAGGTTTAAATATCTGTAAGTCATTACTGGATTCCACAATCAATAATGCGGTCAGTTTACGCTGGTGCCTTGGTGAACTTTATTAACGATTGATGATTATGATTTGTGAATATATATGCGGGCGCGTGGGCACGTGTGAAAGTAAGCCGAGCACTTGTGATATGAAAATATGAATTTTTTTTATGTTATTACATAATGCAGTTTAGAAATGATGCACTTTGAATGTTTTTATTTATTGGAATATACTTTGGAAGAATGTTAACAGTGCCGTCCATAGCAGTTGGATTACAAGAGACTTTTATTCATGTAAAATGTATAAAGCTTTTCTTTACGTTGGTTTAGACTTTTAAACATCATTTATATATGATTTACTAAATTGATTATGTATGAAAATGTCTAATCATAATTAGAACATTTGAAGTCACATTAAAGCTTTAATTTGAATAAATCAAGAAAATCACTAGTCTCTAAATCAACGTTTCTGAACCGTGTAGCAACTTTTCAGATTTTAAGTGCTTTGTAGCCTCGCTTTGTAGATGTATGTGTTTAAGCTAAAACTCTTTTAGACAATAATACAGCAACAAAACTCTTCCTGCATTCGTTCTTATCATAAATGCTCCTTTTTAGATGTTTAATTAAGAGGTGTAGCTTCAGTCTTCATTTGAAGGCAGACTTGACTCATTGTTTGGATAGCCACAGGAAGTTCATTGCTCCACCTGGATGCCAGGGTGATGCAAGTCTTCCTTGTGCCAGCGAACAAGGTTGTGTCGTGCTTGTTGTTTCCAAGCAGCCTGGAATAATAAGTGTCTTCATGGTAGGTGAGGCTTTGCAGGTGATAATTTGTGCTTTGTGGTTTAAATCTGATACGGGCAGCTGCAGGTCATGTCAGGTGAGGAAACGCATCCATGAGGTGTCGTGAGAGTATTTTGGGAGGATGAAAAGAAGACTTGCAGCTGTGTGGTGGATTTGCATTGATGGTCAAGAAGGCCTGGGGGAGGTGGGG
>JAQMYJ010000006.1:20662580-20675666 GCA_030014305.1 Clarias laeviceps | reverse complement strand
GGACAGGGAGAAAGTAAATTATAAGCTAGAGCAGGGGTCTTCAAAACCAGGCCTGGAGGGCAGCATGGTTTGTAATTCCCGGAAGCTAAACATACCCACTGAACCTGGAAATTAACAGATTAGTTCAATCAGCTGTGTTTAAGCAGAAGAATCACCAAACTGTGTTGGGCCAAGGCTCTTTCAGACTGGCCTTGAAGAGCCCTGAGCTCAGGGAAGTGTAATACAGCAGTTCCCTGGTGTGTGTGTGTGAGAGAGAGACATTGATGGGCATGTATTAGGAATTGGAATCCTGGTGAGGGTCATTTTATTTGAATACACATCAGAGTCAGTTCTAGGTTACAGCCTTCCAAGCTGCCCTATGGACAGAAACTGCCCACTAATTAAGGGTCTAAAAGTAGCTGTCATAAATAGTGCATAGCAGTTGAAATATAGATTCTACCCAATTGGTCGGTAAGTCAACATACCTGTCTTAAGGATCTCCATTTTGCTCTTTGCCACCTTCTTTCCAGATATCTTTGACACTCAAGGTCCTCTCCTAGTCTGTGTAGGACACCTCGTTGACTGTGTTAAGCTGCTCAGTGTGCCTGTCTGAGCTGTGGGCCTTGAGAATGCAAGCCAAGAAAAGGGTTTAATGAACAGAGACAGAACGAGAAAAGGCAAAGATAAAGATTTATTTAATAAGAATGTTCCATGTTTTATTCGAAAACCGCTCCATAAACTGCTTTCACACATGGTTAGGACATAAAAACCGCTGGTCTGAGAGAAGTGAGCTCATTACTAGTGCGCACTCAGCCAGCGATTAACAGCATAAACCAAACTTTAACTTGTGGATGGTGTTGTATTTTCTGCTTACTTAGTTCTTCTAAATATTTATGGTTATCAGCGTTCATCTGAAAGGTCCATGCCAGTTAATTTTACTTCAGAGATAAAGTGCTGCCCGAAGTCTTTTTTTCTACTGATAAGACACTTTTCTCCCTGGAGTGTATCTGATTGTACAGGCTGCTCAGGAAGGTTAGATTATTATTAAATTTAATACAAAATTCAATTTTGTTCTCTGCATTATCTGTGATTATGATGCAGAGGTTTTTACGATTTTGTTTTTGGAGGCAGAAAAAGTTGAGATGCTCAAGATTTTCCAGTACTGTGTAAAGGCCAATAACGCTCACTGTTTAGAGTTATACTGTATGTCGAGTGAACACTACGGCCTGGTCTGAACTTACTTTCTTACTCACTTTACCACATACAATTTAGTGCTGTCATATCATTTTATTATTTTTTATAGCCTTTGCATATAAGATTAGATATTCTGGTATCCAGGATTTCCAGTTTGGCTTGACAGAAGCAAGCCAAGAGTCAATAAAATAAATATATAAAAAAAAAAATTTCGAGATAAATTGAAAACTAAATAGATCAATTGTTCTTTTACTGCATTATTATTTAAATTGGTGTGTATTTTAACTAATTGTTCATTTAAAAAATGGTTTTATTTATGATCTTTATTATTTTTTTTAATTATTAAAATATAGATTGGAATAAAATAAGTGTAGGTACTGTAGGTGAATGAGTAGGTTTCAAGCTGTTGAGGTGGTCTGTTCGTACATTTTTATGAGCTCAGGGTAGTGTTGTCACAATATCAATGTTCTGCCTCAATACCGATACCATTATGTACTGTATATATATATATACTGTATATGTATGTATGTCACCAGTTTGCTGGTGTGTGTATATATATGAGGCTCATGTTTGCCCAAGGCTCGGCCATGCCCACGGAGACCAAAGGCCAGCCTGTCTGGTCAGATACCAAAGAAAAGCTAATGCAGCACAATTGTGGCTTAGTAGGCAAAGAGCCCAAGGTTGCTGATCTGGCCTTCAAATTCCCCAGATCCCAATCCAACCGAGCATCCATGGAATGCACCAGACAAACAAGTCCCTCAACCCACAGCACCTAAAGGATTCACTGCTAATGTCCCGGTGCCAGACACCACAGCACACCCCCAGAAGTCTTGTGTAGTCAAGCTACGAGGGGCCTGAGCTGCTCTGGTGGCACAGGGGGAACCTATACAGTAAATAAATGCTATAAAAGGCGGTATCCACTGCACTGCAGAACTTTGCATAACCTGTGATTTGAAGTCACATTAAAACTTTAATTTGAATAAATCAAGAAAATCACTAGTTTCTGAATCAATGTTTCTGAACTGTGTAGCAACTTCGTGTAGGAATTACGATGATACCAACTCGACTTCTTGACATTCTGCCTGCCTGAAGTGCTAGTGTTCCATTGATGTGCACTCATTTTTATTCTTTTTTTTTTCTCTCTCTCTAGCGATTTATAACTATGATGCTCGCAGTGAGGAGGAGCTTTCGCTGCAAATTGGGGACACAGTACACATACTGGAGACGCATGAAGGTGAGTTTTACACTCGCACGCACATACTACTCCCGTATGGCTGTGATGGATTCTCTCGGGTTTGACACCAGTGGCATTCTGGGAAAATGGAGCCGTATTTCTTTGTCAAAGGGAGTAATGCCTTGACTACATCACGGCATGCAAGACCGGAGTCAGTCACATTTCATGAGCAGCCTCCATATTTTGCAATGCTTGATTTTTTTTTTTTTTTTAGTAATTACTCCTCAAGCGTATTCATTTTTTATTTTTCTCTGTCAAATACAGTCTCCTTCCATCCAAGCATTATTCAGTTGTTGCGCATAAACATGCTTGGCCCCGAGCACATACAATTTGTAAAAAATCATTACCTTCGAATGTTTTGTTCAGACCCTCAGAGATCGTGTCATGCGGTGATTTATTAAACACATCCCCCGGATACGGGGAAATCCGAGCGCTCACTTGTGTGTAGGAATGAGAGTTTTCACGCTGGTAATGAGATGCATATTGTCAGAGTAATGCAATCAGAGCTGTTTACAATATCAGTAATGTATTACATCTTGTCGTGCAGGATGGTACAGGGGACACCGGCTGAGGAGGCGCTCGAAAAAGGTGAGCTGATTTTATGAGGTGGTCTGGGCTTAAGAGATGAGTTATTAGTTTAGTGGAAGAACTCGAGCTTCAGTCAAGTTCCTAGATTCCATGAGTCATTCTAGCCCTAGTAATGTTTTTGATCATTGGTTTTGTTTGGTTTCATTGAAAAGCTGTAGATATAATACTAAAATCTATTTGATCCCTGCAGGGCATATTTCCTGCCTGTTACATACATTTGAAAGAGGCTACAGTTGAAGGCAGTGGGTAAGTCATGTGACTCATATAATGTCATTGTTTTATTGCTTTTACTTTTAAAATGGAAAGATTTCAATAACACAACACAGGCAGCACAGTGGCTTAGTAGTTAGCACCTTCGCCTTGCACCTCCAGGGACCAGGTCCAGGCACCCTTGTGACCCTGTATACAGAATAAAGCGGTATAGAGGATGAGTGAGTGAGTCAGACTATACAACACCTGTGTTGTGTTACAAAGACATGTGTATAGTTTTAAAAAAGCCAATCCGATTTTTCCCTAATGTGACCTCATATATCTCCCCCCTGCCCCCCTCTTACAGGTCTGCTCAACTCTTCCTAGCTCTGCCACTCTAAGCCATTCTACCCAAGACAAATTCCTTATGTTGTACATTCCTGACCAAAAAAAGCTGATTCTAATTAAGAAGTTAGCTATTTGTGCGTAGCAGATGAGTCTTCTTCAGCTCTTATTTGTGTTTTAAGTTTTTACTCACTAAATATTGAGGATGTCATTGGGAACGAACACTCCTCAATAAGTTTTCCTTCATTTATAAATTTTTTGTCAGAAATGTAGGTGGAAAAAGCCTGAAAATGGGTGACAAACTGATTGATTAGTTCCCAGACATTGACTTCTCTCATCCCTGTGTTCTGGTTGACTTTGAAAAATGCACTTCCTCAAAGGGGTATTTAAAACTACAGAAACTGAAACGGAGTGAAACAGAAAGGATGCCATCATGTATGGCAGAACGCCTGATCCGAGTTGTCTTAGCTTGACAGTCTTTGAGAGAAAGATTAAAAAAAAAATGATATCTGACCATTTAGGAATGAACATGTTATTGGGTTTTATTATGTATTTTTTATTTTTTATTTTTTTAAATAACATTCTGTTGTCTAAGAAAGTTAAGTTACTTGCAGCATGAGTACGCCTCGGTAATGCACATGCACACGAGTTGGGATTCAGCGCAACACCTCGGACACACTGAGGGGGGGAAAAATCCCTTCAGCATGTTTAATTACATTCTAATCATCATCGTTAACATTTTTGAGACAAGAGTCTGGGGAGACGGGGCGGAGCTCTCTAGGTAATGTCACTTAATGTCAGAGAGTTCAAAACACTCGCATAAATCATTCCAGCCTAACACATCTTTTGCCTTAACTCCTGTTCCCTTGGGAGAACATCACTAGATCGAGGCAGTGTAATGTTACTTCTTAGGGATGAGAGTAGGGCTGTAGCTATCGAATACTTTAGTAATCGAGTATTCTACCAAAAATGTAATCGAGTAATCGGATAAAATGTACTTTTGCTTAATTAAACAGCTATGTAAAATATAAGAGAAACAAAAATGAATTGGTTTTCTTTTTAGAAAAATCTACTTTTATTTTTTTTAATGCATACAGCATTTTATCAAAAATAAACATCGTCATTATTCACAATACAAGGAATAGCTTAAAGTTGACTGAGCTGAATTAAGTACATTACAGTGCCATACATTCTTATTTTAAAGCCTTTTCTCAGATGCAAAAACTAAAAAAGGTATTTCAAATGACTTTAAGTGTCAAAAAAACTAAAGCAAACATTAAAATAAATAATTATACAAAAACACAAAGTTGTGCAACTTAACTTTCAGAACTAAAGGTTTCTAAATCTACAGCTCAGGCATAACATAAGCCTTTACTGACAATTTCTGTCGTTTTCTCTTGCTGGTTTCTTCTTCTCTTGGCTCGCTGATATTTTTATCGCTCCGCTCCATTTTGCAGCAGGCAACAGAACGCTCCCTCAAATCAATACACAGTTAACTGTTTGTGTCTCCTTCCGCTTTGTGGGTGACGTAAGCGCTTCTTCTTCGTCGGTGTTTAGTGGCTGCTTGCATCCAGAAGCGCGCTGTGTCACTCCAAACAAATAATTGCGCAAAAACATAACGTAAGCTTTTAAAATTAATTAAAAGAAACTTCGAGGCAGAAGATTTTGCCTCAATCAATTTTTGTAATCTCTCGAATTACTCGAGGATTCATTTCAGCCCTAGATGAGAGTCACTAGGGACCACCTGACACGACACTATAACGATACCTAGGTTTTGTATTTGATTTGTATTATGATTCTGTAAGTATCACGATTTTACAAAGAATGGATGTGAAAAATCTCCAGCAAGCAGGAGTTCTGTGGGCGAAAATGCCATGTTGATGCCAGAGGTCAGAGGAGATTAACCAGACTGGTTGGAGCTGATAGAAAGGCAAAATGTAACTCTATAATATCTTGTTTCAACAAAGGTATGCCAGAGGGCGTCTCTGAAAGCATAACGCATCGAATCTTGAAGCAGATGAGCCAAAGCAACAAAAGGCTGCACTGGGTGCCACACCCATCAGCAAAGAACAGGAACCTGGGACTACAATTTGCATGGGCTCACCACAATCATTGCCATTGATTGGAAAAACATTACCTAGTCTTAATTTCTGCTGTGACATTCTGATGGTAGGGTCAGAATTTGGTGCAAACAACATGAAATTATGAATCTATCCTACCTTGTATCAACCGGTTAGGTTGGTGATGGTGTGATAGTGGAGAAGCTATTTTCTTGGTACACTTGGTACCAATTGAGCATGGTTTAAAAGCCACGACCGTACGGTATTGTTGCTGACCATGTCCATCCCATTATGACCACAGGATTACACGCAATGTTACAAAGCTAAAATCATCACTAACTGGTTTCTTGAATTTGACAATGAGGTCACTTTACTCAAATCTCCTCCACCGTCACAAGATCTCAAATCGAAAGATCACCTCCTGGAATGTGGTGGAATGGGATATTCGTGTTATGGACATGCAGCCGACAAATCTGCAGCAGCTGCGTTATGCCATCATGTCAATATAAACCAAAAACTGTAAGGAATTGTTTTCAGAACATTGTTGAATCTGTGCCATAAATAATTAAGGCAGGTTTAAATGCAGAACAGGGGTCCAGCAAGTTGTGGCTGGGGAGTGTGTATAAATTTTAAATATTTTTCCAAAAAAAATTTAAAAAAACGATTCTGCAGTCATTATGTCGAAACATGAATTGTCGCAAAAAGGGTTTTAAAGTTAATACATGGAAAAATATCTGTGCTTAAACTTTATGAGAAGACCCCCATTAATGATGACCTTAACACATCCGTCACTGAGGTCTCATTATTTTAAATGATGCTCTCCGTCTGAGTAGAAGTTGAATAATTAGAGTTGTATAGTTCTGCCCTTGAAGTGGTTCACATTAACCCACTTGCACATCATCTTTCTGTTATATGTAAATTCAGTGTAAAAACGAGCATTTGGAGCACTGAGCTTTGATTCTAGTGCCGCTGCAGCTGCTGCTCAGTTAGCGAGTAATGTGCAGCTGTCCACAAACATGACTGAAATCATCTGAACGGCCGTGCAGAGCGAGGAGGTCAGGCTTTATAATGAAGAGAGAGCACTTTTCTTTATTAAGACAATATTGAAGATATGAGTTGAGTGTACTCTACGGAGAGGCCTTTTTTTTAAATAGCCGGAGCAGGTGCAAACTTGAAGCAGGCCTTTATTGCAAACATTTTCAGGGATTGTGTGCTTGTGTCATTAAATAGCATGCTTGAGCAAAGCTGTTGTCCTGTAGTTTGATTCTCTTGTTCTGTCTCCTGTATTATTGTGTCCGTTATTCTAGACCGAAGGAGACGGTCATTCCCACAGAGCTGCCTCTGGTGCATGAGGTCACCACCACTCTGCGAGAATGGGCTTCCATCTGGAGGGACTTGTACGTGGTGAGTAAACGTCTTAAGGTCCTTTGTAAAGATCTTTATGTCCCGGTGAAGTACAGTGTGCGTCTCTGAGGTAATGAAGTGGATGTGATGCTTACGCATTTTCAGCGCAGGCCGTGAAGCTGTGTGCCATCGCAATAAACTCGCTCATTGTTTTATTGTAGCATCAGCATTTAAATCGTAATGGAATACTCTTTGTGAGATTCCTCTTATTACTGAATAATTAAGAGCTCTTAAAAGAACACTTGATTTTGTGCGCCCTGTTATTTAGAATTTTTATAGATGGTTTAATGCTGTTAATCAATAAAAAATATAATTTAGTTAATCACATAGACTTGATTTAATCACAATGTTAAAATATTCATATGTACTTGTATTATAAATGTGCAGTGTTGTAAAAAAGAAATGCATGACAAACTGGTTAGAAGAAAACAGATTATGCATTTTTGTAATATCTCAAACATTAACATTAAAATCGCTCGAATGGTAAACGGAATGGTAAATGGAGTCCTGTCTGCTTCTATAGCGGTGACCATGTTCGCTGTCTCCTTTTTTTTAACCTGGCTAGTGCAATAAGCTAGCGCATGCTTTGGCAAATATGAAATAATGAGCACACCTGGTGATGCTTCCTTAGTCATCTTATTGTCCGCACTAAATGTGCCGTTATTATACGCAGCCAGGTAACTGAGCTGCAATTATGGCAAGCCGTTAGGGTCAAACTCTTGGTCATATGATTCATTTGCGCTAAAAATATAGTAACACGTTTAAATTTTAAGATTAATCACATGTATTGATGCGCTAATATTGACAGCCCTAAGATATATATATTTTTTGCACCGGCAGTTACTTGTGCGCACAAATGATTAGAGCTACCAGATATTAAAGGTTATTTATCCTGATGCTTTTATGTTTTGTGTGTAATTTCACTATAAAATCATCAAAAACTCTGCTCCGAATTAAAACCCGTTCCTGATTGAGCTTTAATAGGGGTTAAGTTATGTGGAATATTTTAGTTTGGATCATTAATAAAGTGAGCTTATGGATAAATTTATATGTACATTGATGCTTATAATTAGGGCGAGGACTAATGACTATTTTGATATTTGAATAACCTATGGATTATTGAAATAATTAAGTGATTTTTCAGATTATGAAGCACAGACTTACTCAGTAGCACGTGTTTAGCGGTCAGCTTTTAAATTTAGCTTGAGGTTGTTTTATGGCATGGCTAACAATAAAGACAATGAAGATGAAAACCTCATTTGAAAAATATTTTGATGAATATGTACTGCTTAAGGAAAAGACAATAAATAAGATTTTTTTTTTTTGTCCAAACTGAAAACCAAGTATAAGGAAAGTAGCATCAATAAAGAATAACAGTTACTTTGAAATTTTGTCAGTTACTTTGAACTATTAGGAAAATATTGGTGTGTGTGGAGGAGGGGGCGTGGTCGAAGGGTGCGCGAGTCAGATAAAGTGGGGAAACGACACACACCTGAGGGAGAATGTGGCTAATTAGTGTCTGTGTGTTGCTGTGGAAATGCTAAAGAGGAGAAAGTCAGTATGCAAGCATTCACGTTCAGGGCTCATAAACCATCAACAGCGCGTTGTGTGATTGACTTAAAAAGGTCCACAGAGGAGAACTGTAAATAAAACTTCAGCTCGCAGCCACACACAGACACTAATTAGCCACATTCTCCTCAGATGTGTGTCCTTTCTCACGTTACCTGACTCTCAGTGCTTTCCACAGAGCTCCGTTTAACCACACCCCCCAACCACAAAGTCCCCTCCCCCCCAATACGCCCGCTGTTAAAGGGATAGTTTATGGTTTTCAAGCCTGTTTTTAATTAAAATTGTATTTTATATGTTCCTGCTTTGCACACAGACCACGAGTAAAGTTTTTCACCTGGAACATGAGCTGTCTTTCAAGGTTACAACATTGTGCTTAGTACAAACTGCACACTTTTACTTCCCCAGAAATAGCCGTGTGGTTAGCTATATAGCTAGTTCTGGGAAGAGAAAAGGGTTCAATTTGAACCAGAGTTCATATTGTATGTTGCACTCGGCTTCTGTGTGACAAACTTCACGGTCGGTGTGCAGAGCAGGAACGTTTATAACGACCTATAGTGTACGTACTGTGTATACACTGACTTGGAAAAACAACAACAGCTGAACTATCCCTTTAAACGGAGTTAAGAGTGCACTACTCGGACACCTCACATATTTTTGGTCATGAGGGTGTTGCCTTAAGTAATGATGTTTGTCAACTAATCTACATTTAAATTTGTTGGCACCTAATTTCATCATTGATTATCCACTGGATCCTTCTACTTAACACCTGGCCTTCTTGTAATTCCCCACTGCTTGTGTTTAATGCTACTCTTAATGCTTTTTCAGTCTGTGCCAGTATAAATTTTGCGCTAGGATTAACAGTATTAGCAGAGCTGAAAAGTTATTGAAATCTGAATGTAATTAATAAAACATTCGACAGCTCTAATACTCTGTGGCCTGCATCATCTTGTCCAGAAGTACATGCATGTGAATTAAATCTTTAATTTTTTATTACTTTTTATCCCCTTTTTTTTTTTTTTTTTGAAAGTTCATGTGTAGTTCATGATGTTGCTTCTTATTAATATTCACAGTCCTGCTGTGTCGGAGCGAACATGGCAGCTTAATTGGCCCTCAATGCACTGGATGTACAGTCTAAGCAGTCTCCGTCTGTGTGCTTGTGCTTCGCAGGGTGACAAGCGTGAGATGTTTAATACCGTTCGTGACATGATCTACGATCTCATCGAGTGGCGATCACAGATTCTATCAGGAACTCTTCCGCAGGACGAGCTCTCCGAACTCAAGCAGAAAGTCACCTCCAAGATCGACTACGGCAACAAGTACGTGCTCTCAGCTTGCACTTCCTGCTTTATGCTAAGTAGTCTACTCTGTGCCTCATGTCTTGATGCAATAAGAGAGAATTTTAAAGGGGGATAAAAAAGAGGTTTCCACTTAACCTGTAATAAAGAGTGTGACGAGATTTAGCATTAAAGTGCTTATAAGTCATCATGCAATGTTTAGTGTTAAGTGGTGACCTCAGGAAATGCCACGCAAGCATGCCTGGGATCGGTTCTTACAAACAAAATGTGTCTGATCTGATTATTATTATTATTTTTTTTTTATTGAAACGTTTTTTTTTTGTAATTCAACATTCCTGAATATTTTCAGCATTTCCAGAGCAGTTAGAGGAGCTCACCTGTACACTGAGTGGTCGAGGCTGTGGTATTTAAAAGCGTGAACCATGTCCAAATGTCACGTTTGAATAAATTAGTTAGAATTAGGATTTGCTTTGATGCGGCACAGTGTGAGATTAATGTGTTTGAGGAGAGCGTGAAAGACACATTATTTGCCCCTCTATTTAGTTTAAGGTGTCTTTTAAAGAAATACATGGCTGGGTGATTTATAATTTCACTGTCTGGCGTCACCCAGAGCCGCATGGGTTCCATTTGGTTTTTGGTTCCTCTTAAGGTTTCCTTCTCATGTTTTGTCAGCGAGGTTTTACTTCGCCGCTGTCGCCTCTGGGTTGCTCATTAGACATCTAAATCTACCAAAGATCCAATTCGGCATTTCTGTGAGGCTGCTTTGTGTCAGATGTATATTTGTTCAAAGCATTATATAAATAAAACTGAATCACACTTTGTCTTGGGGAGCGATTTTTCCAAACTATGGCATTTTGACTCACCTGAAGTGTTTTTTTTTTTTTTTTTTTTTTTCTCCCCTGATACTCTGAAGGATCGAAAGCTTGTTTCAGATGAAAGATTTTTCGTTGAAGCAAGTCTAAACTGGTTCCTGTTTTAATACCTAAGAGAAAACGTTGCATTATAGAAATGAACTGTACATTTA
Organism: Clarias laeviceps; assembly: GCA_030014305.1. Taxonomy (NCBI): domain Eukaryota; kingdom Metazoa; phylum Chordata; class Actinopteri; order Siluriformes; family Clariidae; genus Clarias; species Clarias laeviceps. The sequence continues at coordinate 20,664,785 of JAQMYJ010000006.1, read as the reverse complement.
AAATATCTAAAGTATGCATCTGTCATTCTGTCAATCACCAAACCCTTGATACAACTGTTTTTCTGTTTCCATTCCCCCGCTTGACTTGTCCTGTCCTGTCCTGTCCTGCTCTGCTCGTCAGGGTTCTGGATCTGGATCTGGTAGTAAGAGACAAGGATGGGAACATTTTGGACCCAGACCTCACCAGCACCATCAACCTGTTCCGAGCACACGAGGCTGCGTCCAGACAGATCGAAGAACGCATTCAGGAAGAGAAGGTACCAAAACAAAACAAGCTTCTAATCAGATGAAGCAGACTTATAACAGAACCTCACGTTAAATTATTGCATAATTACTGTATGAGTAATTAAATGAAGATTGAGTTAAATAAAAAATAAATAAAAAAAAAGTGCTTAATAGTTGTTGTAAGTCTTTCGAGTGCTCTATAAAGGGGTCGCTGTGGCAGATCACCCGATCCGCACGCAACTTGCTACAGGTTTTACTCTGGATGCCCTTCCTGATGCCACCCTCCTTATTTATCTGGGCTTGGGACCGGCACTGCATCTATTGGCGGGGTTTTGGGTATTGGGTGGGAACTGAACCCGTGCCTTCAGATCAGAGAATGGAAGACGAGAAACTTACCCCTGAGCCTCCAATGCCAGTAGGATTTAAAAGTGGTTTGGTTTTCCATCAGTATTTCTGTATATTTTTATGAGTAAGTTGTCCATCTATATTATATAGTGTATGAATTCCAGCTTCTTAAAATGCTAGTTTTTTGGATCATATTACATTTTCTTAATTATTTCTTAGGTAAATGTTTGATTGACATTTAAAAACAAAACATTAACTTACCATTAATTTACTGTGCTTCCTCATTATTGTTTATTATATAAAGCAAAAGCCTTTAATTATTAGTGGTTTTTTTTTTTTTTTTTTTGGTCTTTCTGACTGGTATCAGTATCGTCAATGGTGACGTGCGAGGTAGTGATAAGAAAATGACATTCAATGTCTCTTTCTCATAAAGGTTGTATCCTATTTAGGGCTGTCAACATTAACGCGTTTACGCAAACTAATGAAATGATCAAGTTTGACCCTAATTGCTTCCCATAATAGCAGTGCATTTACCCGGCTCTGTGTGATAATGGCAAAGCTTAATGTGAATAATTAGATGACTGAGGAAACATCACCTGGTGTGCTGAATGGCAAGTTTTAATATAATAAGCTTGTAATGGATGTTTGAATAAAACCAAAGTTGTGTGCTCAAGCTATCTTCATGGGAACCGATTTTTACAAGAATATATTAAATGTAAGACGTGTGAGTGGTGGCTCAGGTGGCTAAGGCTCTAGGTTGTTAATTTTCGCATCTAAGGATCTTACTTTATAGGATGTCAGTGGGTTGCCACACCCTATACTACGCAGGCGCCTCATGCGGTGCTGGTCCGATTTAAGAGATTTTAATTTATCATTTTGTTAAATATTAATGTTTGGGAGTTTATAAAACTGCATAATGTTTACTCTAACCAGTTTGTCATACATTTCTTTATTCTACCATTGCATGTTTATAATACAGTGGAACCTTGGATTACGAGCATAATTCGTTCTGGAAGCGGGTCGTCTTTCAAAACACTCATAAACCAAAGCGAATTCCCCCATAAGAAATAATGGAAACTCAAATTATTAGTTCCACAGCCCCCCCAAAATAATAATAAAACTTCCTCCTCTGTTACGAGTTTCTCACACACACACACTAACGAAAAGACTGTTTTATCGGAAAAAATAGCACAGAACGTCACTAACAACTCTCGCGTGAGCGAACGCTAATGGAATCACTGCTTTAAAGTAAAAATAAAAAACAAATTAACCTGCATTTTACCTTTTGAAAAGAATCGCGACAGAGCAGTGTGTCTGTGTAGAGCAGAGTGTGTGTGTGTGTGTGTGTGTGTGTGTGTGTGTGTGTGTGTGTGTGTGTGTGTGTGTGTGTGTGAAGGGACATGGTGTCAAATTACACGTGCACACACATGACGGCATGCTGCCCCAGGAAGAGAAAGAAAATGGATCTTTACCCTCTCTAATGAGACTTTCTTTTGCTTTACTCGCGCACACATACGTTATAAGAAACAGTACACGCAGGCTTTACACACGCATACAGACAAAATAAAAGATGTTTCACACACACACACACACACACACACACACACACACACACACACACACACACACACACAC
>JAQMYJ010000006.1:20638273-20662480 GCA_030014305.1 Clarias laeviceps | reverse complement strand
GTGACGCTCGGCATCAAAACAAGAAGCGCATGCGTGATACATGATACTCGGTACTCGTAAACCAAGACTTGTTCGTTAAAGTCAAAATTTATTAAAAATCTTTGCTCGTTTTGTGGAACACTCGCAAACCGCGTTACTCACAATCCGAGGTTCCACTGTACAAGTAAATCTGAGTATTGTAAAATTGTGATTGATCACAGACTATGACTCCGATTAACTAGATTGAAATTTTTAATTGATTGACAGAATTAATCCTATTATTAACCCACTTCCAGTTTTAGTGCTTGTGAACAATATCCCCAGCTAAAGGTACAAACTTTAAGATATTATCAGTTATAATATTTAACCTGATTGCCATCTTCACCTCTTATCTACTATGAGACCTTTAATAAGAATGCGGTAGAGTCCTGAATACTATTCACCATGGAAAATATATACTAAGTCTCTTTTTGTGAAATAAATTGTTTTTGGCAGTGAGACCTAGTCCTTTTGACTAAGCATTTTGAGGGAGCAATGGAAAGAGAAGACCAGCTTTCAGTCTGCCAGATCTGAGTCTTAAAGCCTCTTACATCTATGCATGCTCTCTTGTGCATTCTCACTGATGTTTACTGTCATCCTTCCTTTTTTTCCCTCCCATGCCTGTAACGCATGCATACAAGCGGGTGCACACTTGCCCTGCAGCGTCACAAAGTGCATCCTAATCTGAAATGCAGGACTCCGGAATAGACAGGTGTGACGTTTGGATAAGCCAGACGCATGATCTGTGTCTTCATATCTGCTCTGAATAGCAGAGCACGAGTAAATGTAGGGCCGCCTTGTGCATTCTCTCTCTCTCTCTCTCTCTCTCTCTCTCTCGCTCTCTCGCTCACACACATACATTGCATCATATGCTGAGTTTATGATATAATAGACAACATTATAGAAACATCATTTTGTGGCAGTTAATTGTTTTCTGGAGTTCGTGTATATTTTTCAGATGCTCATATTTGTTCTGACCCGTGGGCTTTTAAAGCTGTAAAAGCTCTTAGAATTTATTATTTCTACAGTATAGTCAGTGTCTGACATGATCCAGCACAGGTTTATTCTACTAAATATCCACTTAGACTTAAAAGTATGTGCTTTCTAATCCATTATCATATTTTGTTGGATTACAATAGCACCATGGCTTTAATGAATGTTTGGAGTGGTGTGAAGGACTGGTCCCTAGGCTTCACATTAGGCACGATTGATTTGTACTGTGTCCAGGAACGATTGCTTGCCCCTTCACTCTCCCCATTATTTTTGTTCTCCGTACTGGGGTATGCTTGTGTATTTTGCACTTTTCGATACAACAGGTGGCGGTATACCCTTACTTGGTTTACACGGTCAGGTTACTTTCTGTTTTAGGTTTGGTGATGGCTGGGAAAGGTTTGCTCTCGTCAGTGAAGGAAATATCTTGTTGATAAATAAAGCCACAATTTCCGTACTGGAGGACTGTAATTAGCGCTCTTTCAGTGCTGGCGCTGAGGTCGTTTTGATAAATGCTCCATGATTTAATTAATAAATGGATGATCCTAGTAGCTGCCATTTTGTTAACCTGCATGCACAAAAGTGTCTCATGGAATTGTGTAGCTGATTTAAAGCTTGGGAGGAATTCTTCCATGCGAGTTATTTTTCAGGATCCTGAATTGGAAAGTTTTTCCCCCATCTCTCTCTTTTTTTTCTTTTTCTTTTCCAAGTCTCAGAGACAGAATCTGGATCTGAGTCGACAGGCCAAGTTTGCTTCCACGCCATCCTTTGCTCTGTTTGTGACGCTGAAGAACGTGGTGTGTAAGATCGGCGAGGACGCTGAGGTGCTCATGTCCCTCTATGACCCCAACGAGTACAAATTCATCAGGTATTCATTCAGACACACACTCAGTACTGACACAATAACTGCACTGCATCATCTGTTGCGAGGTGAAAGTGATTAAAAAAGGATTAAAACCTTGTCAGACAAAATGCACAGTCATAATGCTTATGCAGCCTGTAGCTATAAAGACGAGTATAATGCCTCCACAGGACGTTTGTGTATTGAAAAGGAAATGTTATATCACTGCTAGCGTTTCAGGAATATTCCAAAAGTGCCATTGAAAAGGTCACTGCCCACTTTGACCATGAAATGATGATTGAATCAGCAGCTGCACTGATGCAAGGTGCACACACACGGTAACAGTCCTGACGCCGCTCCACGGTTATTGAGGTTTAACTTTTGCAACAGCTTGCAAAGTGCTTATTTACGGGTTCGGCAAGCTGTACCCCAACTAGGATGTTCTGGCTAATCCCGCCTGTGTTTTGCCTGTGCCAAGCATGCCAGCAGAGAGGGGCTTTTTCCCACAGAATCAAATTAAGAAGCCGGTACATAGTCATCTGGAGGAGGAAAGAGGGGACAGGAATGCACCTTATGCATATTGCAAGCTGCAAAGGCGCATTTGACACTGAAATTTAATTCAAAGGCAACTTTATCATGATGTAAAAAGAAGTAAATTAAATGTTTACCTATAGACTAGATTTGATTCCATGTAGGGTTAGCCTTTTTCTAATTTGGCAATAGCCGACCTTTTAGCAACCAACATGTACATTATAAAAATCACATGTATTCGTTCAAATCAAACCGGGACCAGTAATGAAGTTTCTTGTGAATGAATCCGAAAAACCGATTTCGGACATGTACAGAAGACTTCAAGTACAATACGGTGATGAGACTCTTCGCCACAGTAAAACATTTGAATAGTGCAAAGGAGGCTGCAACGCTTGATCTTTGAAAATCGAAGGATAACTTGTCACCAGAAATGCATCTGTCTGTGGGAACTGTACAAACGATCATTCACAAATGCACGTTACAGGAACTTGGCTGGGAATTATTGCCACATCCTCATACAGTGCTGAAGTCTGTTGAAATTTCCACATGGTTGGGCCATTAAAATAGTTCCTGGGAGGCCAGTGTGTCGGACTCGAAGCAGGTAGTCTGAACATGGCCCATGATTTAACACTGGTCTAAGTGCATCAGTGTAGCAGGGGATTATGTAGAGAAATAAAGGGAGTTTTTACTCTCATTACTGTGCTCTGTTATTGTGCACATTTCAAAAGTCTCGATTTGACTTGGAACTCCCTTCGTCCACACTCAAACAGAACGTTATAGCGATCTCGCACCTTCATTCCGCGCACTTCACGGTAACACGTGAAAATTTTAGTTCATTCCAAAAATGCAGTTCTACGCGAACAAAGTTGTAGGCACAGATAGTCTAAAATAAAACGGTGCACACAATTAAACTGTCTGAAGTTACTCTTATTGCTACCTCTTTTGCAAATGTATAATCAAAGTTGTTTTCATCTTTTTCTTTATCTGAAACTTTATACCTGGAACATTCGCCATTTCTTTTTTTTTTTTTTTCCATGTATAAATATGGTTGCTCATTTAGAAATCTTTGTTTGCAATATATGCTTTAATATGCTGGTCAAAAATTCAGTTATGTTCAGCTTGCTTGTCAACCTGTGTAAGGTAGAATTAAAAAATAAATAAAAAGGTGTGGATTAATTTAAAATGTTATTACATACAAACACTGTGATTTAATAAAAATGCTTGAACAGTGATGAGTTTGCCTGGATGAAGATCCATTAGTTTTTAATTGGTATTAGGTATTTTTATTTATATCTGTGTTGTATAAGAAAAGACCTTTTTAATTTTTTGGTCACAATTTTCCCTTTCTTGCAGTGAGAACTATCTCGTCCGGTGGTCCAGCTCTGGTCTGGTTAAAGACATCGATCAGCTTCACAACCTGCGAGCCGTGTTCACAGTGCGTACCCTTCCTGTCACTTCTGCTCTTTGCTCATTTGTTTAAATAAATTCAAGTCGAATGAGGAGGGAATCTCATTCATATCACTTCTTTATGATGAAATATTCTGGCTCTTAATAATTGTCAGATGTAACATCACAGTGTAGAGGTAGCTCCCGTTCTCCTATTTCAGGTAAACATTTAGACCATGAATCAACCAAGCATGACACTTTTTTCCCCAAAGAAAGCATTGTATTCCAGTTGAATAATTATAGTACTTACTAAATGAGCCTTTTTTTTTCGGTTAACTCATAGAGTATTGTGGTGAACTAATTACACCTTAATCAAGAGACGATGAAATCAGTGCATTAGTAGAACGTGCAGCCCAGCTGATTTCGCGAAGCGCCTTGATCACCCATTATTGATTAGAATATTGTCTGAATGTTATATAGTATATTATTCAATAGCCACTTTTACAGTGGCGCTGATGGATAGGAGCAGCTGCATCATGTTTGAACGTGGCGTTCCACCACAGGAAATGAGGCACTGTACCAATCAGACTCCATTAGGGTGTTACAGTTTACCCTGCATAAGAGCACTCTACTCACTTTGGGAAAGATCCAATCAGCAGATCAATCATTTTCCATCTCACGCAGACAGAGAAGAACTAAAACTACTCAGTGTTTACCAGACACATCTGCATCCAGCCTATGGGAGATTCCTTCTTCGGTCGCCTTCTTCCAGAAGCACTTTTTTTTTGGTCCTCACTGTCAGAGCCACGTACTGTAGGTGTGTGTGTGTGTGTGTAATGAGATGATGTGTGCTTGTGGTTTGCATACAGGATCTGGGCAGTGAGGATCTGAAGCGGGAGAAAATCAGTTTTGTCTGTCAGATCGTCCGGGTTGGGCGCATGGAGCTGCGAGACAACAACACTAAAAAGCTGACATCCGGGCTCCGAAGGCCCTTCGGAGTGGCAGGTAAATAGTGATTACACACTTCATCTGAGGCAGTAAGCCTTCTAGATGTTAATTTTACTGGTCTGTCTGACTGATATGTCACAGCATGGAAGCGAATGCAGATTTGGGATATCATTATGCTCTTCCTAAGTGGCTTCCCATTACACAGCGTATATAAAAGCAGAAAATGTGGAACCTTTAAAAGAGTCTGGTTTGCATCATAACTCTAAATGGTACAAAGGGTGCCATTACTTTTATTAAAAAAAAAATTATATGATTTAGATTTTTTTTATAGCCATATTTCCTAAGGAGTTCTGTTGCTTTATCAACATTGTTACATTTATTTATGTTAAATTAATTGTTATATATTTATTGAGCAAACTTTGTTTGAGATTTAAAAGTTGTTTGAGATTTAATTTAATTTGTTAATAATAAATAGTATTTTTTTAATATAAGTAAGAAATTAATTCAAGTTGAAAGCAAATGATGAGGGAACCTTACTTGGTGTCCAAAAAAAAAAATCTCTACCTGATAAATCAGAATAATGTAATTATGATAAAGTTGTGTGGGGGGAAAACAAATCACTTTATGAACATGTACAAGCATGATGTTCGAAAAGAGATAAATTAAAGCGGAAAGTGTTGCTAGGCTGAGTTGTGTGTGATACGCATATACTTTCGGTCACTCACAACTCACTCTTTGGTGGTATGGTTAAGTCCAGTCATACACCTTTTGTAGACAAGTTTGTATGCCTTACATGCAGTATTTTAAGACTTTGTCATGGCATGCGGTTCATACAGTAACTTGACAACAGCAGCTACAATCAGGTTTGTTAAACACGTGACGGGTGGAGCGAACAAAGAAACGTGTCTTGAGGCTTTTCTCCTAGTTGCGTGAATATCTTTGCTAATCGGAGGTCACAGGAATAGGTCGAGGAATTGGTGAGTGATTTCTCCCTGGTGGCAGAGATGGCTGCTCCGCAGTAAACTAATTAGATTGGCTCTCAGCCCACCACTCATCACCAGAGAAAATCAGCTCTGGTTTCTCTGTCTGATAAGACGAGCTTAAGCTCAGTGGGTTCATAGTGGAGATCTCATTGGCACAGACGTGATCGCTTCTTCTCTACGCAGCCAATTTGTCAGGCTTACGTTGCGATTATATGAAATGGGCTCAGAGGCACCAAAATATCTCCAGTGTGCTTAGGATACATTAAAGGTGTAAACAATACCATTGTCTTTATCTGTAGCTCTTCTGTGCTCCTGTTGTCTGTAACTTTTTAGTAATCCACAGGTTGATGTATGTTTTTTTATTTTTTATTTATTTTTTATTTATTTTTTAAATCCTCACGTGGGTTTGACGTAAACTGTTCTGGATGTTTATTTATTTTTTGATTCATTAAATTGATTAGTTTTTACACTTATAATAGCAGGTTTAGTTGGAGACGTTATAGAGGGATCATGCACGCTCTTGTTAATGAATGTGACCCTTGTATGTCCGGAAAGATTCCTGTCTGACTGGTTGTTTGCGTATGCATGAAAAGTTTTTACCCAGGATTTACCCAGGTGCTCTAGCAACCCTTATTGCAAGCTTGTTAGTGTTCATGTCTGTATTTGTATCCATATGCAACAGATTATTCGTGCAATCTGAAAAACATATGTGGATCCAGTTGCACCGTGGTATACTTCCGAATCTGCTGTTACGATGTTGTAATCTGACAGGGTGTACAGACAGCCTCCATGTTTTGATGTGGTCTGAGTGGTGTTTTTTATTTTTATTTTTTTACTCCATGCATGTGGGAATGAAGGAAGATGTGGGAGGATGTGCAACTGTCAGCTTCAACATCAAACAGGTTTTTGAAGTGGGAAGGAGAAAAAGCATCACCCCCCCCCACCCCTCCTCACATCATCCTCACTTTCTTCTTCACTATTCTAAAAAATAGTTTCTCACAGAGAAGCTGAGTAAAATGGCACCTCAGCAGCACTGCTTTCATCAGCGCCCCACTGCCTCCATAACCCACAAGTAACCATAAGATTTCGCTTGGCAGACACTCATTGTGGCCAAGAGCTGCCTGCTGTCTCAGAAGGAGGCCATTTGACTGATGCTGCAAGCAACCACGTCCCATTCTGCAGTAACGACAAACTTTTCCTTTCTTTTTTTTCTTTTCCCCCTCTGTTTCCATAGTAATGGATGTGACAGATATAATCACCGGCAAAATGGACGACGAAGACAAGCAGCACTTCATCCCCTTTCAGCCGTGAGTATAAACGCACAGTTTGACTGCTTACAATGCAGCCTGCGCTCGTCTTGTATTACTGCTCTAAAATAGCGTATACTGTACGTTTTTGGAGAAAATCGTGCCAATAACAGAACAGATCTTTCTACCGCCTTTTTAAACTCTAATTATATGTAGTAAGTTCATTACAACACTTCTGATCAGATGTCTCCCGGTGATGTCCATCTCAGATGGCATGCATTAGGACTTTAAACCCCACCATAAGCACCAAGGTCTATGTCCGTGATCTTCAGCTCCAGGCCTGGACTGCAAGAGTTCAACAGGCTGTTGGTGAATTACAAACTGTGCTGGATGCACGACAGGACTGGAGTTAAAGATCCCTGGTCTGAGTGAACACTAACACACAAGCATTCGCGACAGTTTCCACTGTAGCCTTTAAGCACGCCAAAACAGATAGAGAACAGGTGTTTAAAATGCCCCGAGACTACAGTGTTAACTCCTGCCCTGTGCCTCGGGCCTCCTCCTGGGTCATGCACTATAGGTTTTCTTTGGTTTAAAGCTCCTGGTACGTGATTAACTGTAGCCCGGGCCACTTGTTTCTGCTTGTTACCTCCTGGCTCAATTAAGCAGAGCTCATTAACTGCTGTCCACGAGGAGCGAGTAACCCGTTCTCTCTCAGGATTCGCACTCTAATTGGATCTCTTGTAGTCTGCCCTGCAGGCGTTTTAACCTCTTCCAGCCCAGGAGAAGCCTGGATGCAATTACGCCCCCATGCATTCTTCTGATAAGATGCATTCTCTCAAATGTTATGGTAAAGCATACATTCAGTGTCCGTGCGTCTCTGGTCTCCCTGGACATCTAGTCTTGTGAGCAGCCCAGTGTGGAGGATGTGCAGGTCGTTAACTGCAACGGCACAAGATGGAAGAGATCACAGAATTCAAGTCTCTTCCCGAGGTAATGTTGTTCAAGAGATGCTGTTTTTTAAAGGAAGGCTGATTCGGCTGATCGGCAGGAAAGATGGGTGTTACAAATGTTTATCGTGTTTGTTGTCGATGCTCTGTCTGAGACTCTTTTGTTTTGTCTCGATAGTCTTGTAGCTGCGTCTCAGAGCAAAGCCGTCAGGGTTGGTGCTGCACAGTTAATCACAACAAAAATCGAAATCGCAACATGAACCTGTGTAGTTATGTAGAGAAAAGGTGCAATTTAATACACACAATGCATGCTAGTCAGTAATTCATGTGGAGTCTTGCCTGAAGAATACTCAGCATGGCCTATGAACTCAGAGACTCGAGATAAAACTGTCCGATCAAAAGCCTTTGTTGTAAAAAATCAGCCTTGTGCTTTTCGAATATTAATATAAATAATTAATATGAAGCACTCGCTTCATGCTGAATAAGAAAACGTCAAAGAGACAAGAAAATGACAGATGCTGTCACATACAGTATTCATATATATACATATCGAAGGCCATGGTGGCCATGTGAAAGAAGGCTTTCAGAAACTAATAAACACATGAGACTAGAAATATACAGTACTGTGCAAAAAATCTTGTGCCACCGCTTTTTTTTATTTATTTTTTCATATTTTGCTTCCAAAGAGCCAGACCTTCCTGATGGTCTTTCATTTTCAGTCTAGTCCCTGTTCCAAAGCATTTTCAGAGGAATTAGTTTTTTTGTGCAGTGCCGTGCAGTGACCTACAGTATAAATCGTTTAAGGATAAAAAAACAAACAAACAAAAAAAAACGTCTAACTTAAGACATGAAGTGAGAAACAGGAGAAGATGATGACGGATTATCAGGCCGGTGATTAGTATACTGGAACAGACGAGAGGGGAAATGAAGTTGCTGCTGAGGTTGTTATCTACCAATCAATCAATTTTTACTTTGTATCTTCAGGCACTTTGCAGCATGTCGCAGTAAAACATTTGTTCCCATTTCCTTAATTAAATCTACATTACTGAATTTAATTTAATATGAAGAAATTCATATTCTTAGGCTTAAGACTTTTGTACAGTGCTGTAAGTTGCCTTCATGAAACTACTTCTAGTGCCATTATTTGCTTTTAGACTCTATAAATAAGTTTGAATATTAAATGGTCATTTAATAGTTAAATATTGTAGTTTAAATCATGATGGGTCAAAATAATCACAATATGAAATTTTAATTAAATCGTGCAGCCCGAGTCAGGGTTTAGATTATTATTTTTATGGTATCTGCACATTTGCAGGGAATGACTAAGGTGTCAGACGGTACCAAGTCCGACAAGTACCAGTGGTGCCATTAATTACAGTTTAGCCACAAAGTTTAGGGTATTTGACTCCCTGCATTGGAGATATTGGACAAATCTACAAACTTTGCTTCTGTGCACCAGGGGAAAGGATGTGACTTGCCAAGCATCCATTTGCTTTTGATTAGTTTTGTTTGGTGTTAGAATTTTACCTTATGTTACAAGGCTTGGTTTGGTAAACCAGTGGACAAGAGGGTTAGATTGCAGTCGCTGTTCAGTGAAGTGCTAATCATTTCTGCTGCTAGTGATCACCCTCTTGTCCGCTGATGTGCGCTAAAGTGTTTGTGAGTTCCTCTTTGCTTGAAAAAGATTTCTTGTTAGCAGTTTTGGCCTCAGGGGTAGAATTGTTGGTTAGTGATAACGGTTACAGTGGATCCTTTTCACATCCACATTGAAACTAATCTCACTTCTCGTGCCATGTTAGCCAGAAGTTGCAGGACATTTGAAATTAGAAACAGGAAATTGAAATTCCAAGACTTGCTAGGTATTAGTCACAGCTTCGTTCAGGTTTATGTTTCACTTTGAGCGGCAACCCAGGCAAATGAATTAAAGTATATTGCTAAGCTAAAGATAAACATTACTTCAGTTTTTTTTTTTTAATGGATTTTATATTAACTTTATTTTAGATTTACCTTTATCCAGGGTGGGTAAAAAGTGAGTAGACAGTAAAATATTTGGGTAATAAAGTCCCTTTTTTCCTCCCTAATTTAGTCGTGTCTAATTCCACCCACACCAAGGCCAATACCACAGGGAGTGTTTCCTCCAAACCACATGACGCCAGCCAACCGCATTTTCCCGAACTGCTCACTCGCACCTTTGGGGGCGCCGTAACACATTCAGAGGACAGCGCTATCCGCTCCTTCCACTTACGCGAGCTCACAGACGCCAATGATTGACTGTAGAGTGGCGATTGATGTGAGAGCGCCAAGTGCCTCCCATCCCACCCCGCTGAGAAAGCTCGGCCAAACCACTCTCTCTAGGCCCCCAGCTGCGAGAGGCTACAGCATCACCTGGGAATCGAACTAACGATCTCTGGATGATGAGCATTTTACCACTGCGCCACTCGGGTCCCTAAAGTCTATATTTCTATCAAATTGTTCATTTAATTTATTACATAGAATGTAAATGTAAGAAAATCTGCACATGAACAATGGAATTCCACAGTTCATAGCATGCTGCGACCTTAGCTTGCTCCTGAACAGTCAATTGGTCAGCCATCTTTTCCCCCCTCTCGCAGGCTATGCCTGTAATATCGACGTGGTAAATATGAAATCCTATTTCCTATAGTCTATTTAGTGACTGTTTTCATGATGACTCCAGTGATACTACAAGTTCTGTAGCCATTAAATATTTCCTATTAACTATTTCATGAAAACAAAATGTGTGTACCTTTTATTCTTCCTGCATCGGGTGAATTCAGGTGCCATGGGTCAAAGGTGGTGCTCTGATCTCACCGCTATGATACAAAATGTAACCACATCTAAATGTCTTTCATTGCTTTACTTTAAAGGAAACAAAGCAAAACAAACAAACTTAAAAGACCCAAAACGTGTGTGTGGTCAAGATAACTTGCAGTAACTAAAGTTTTTGTGATGTCACAGTTACAATAAAAGCTGCGTATCGGAAACCTGAAGATAAATTTGGGAACTGTAGAGATAAAAAGCCTTTCCTAGTTTCAGTTTGAAAGTGTTATCTTGTATGAGCATCAGATGCAGAGTCTTTTTTAGCACCCAAACTTTTACTAAATGTTTTACTCTTGTGCGTTTTTGTGTGCGCTGTTTGTGCCAGTGTGTCAGTGTTTTGTCTCTTTCGGCTCATGCATTTGGGGCCACACAAAAACACACACACACACACACCTGCAAATCCTTGGCTCTGCCACTAACCGCTTATCCAGCTTCTACACTTCTTTTCACTACCTAACGTTTCGGCTCATTTTCAGTATTGACACAGCACTAGAGCAGCACTCTTTTACTGTGTCTCCGTGTCGCTGTGTGTCTGTGTGTCCTGTTTAAGATGTGAGGGTCGGTCCTTCTGGTGCTGTGGACATAAGTTTCAGTTTCTGTCACACCCCCTCAGGGCAGCTTCATGTCCAGCATTAGGATGCGTCTCTTTAGGCTTGTGTCTTGTCAGGACTGAGAGTGGAGCGGAGCGGAGCGGAGTGTAGCGGCTCTTAAATTGCACTCTCTCTTTCTCTCTCTGTCTTTTTATTACCCACCCTTAATCACTGTTTGCTAACAAAATGGCTTTTGTCTTCCGTTATCGTATTTGCATCACTGTTTTGGTCTTTTCCCTCTGTTCTCTCCCCTTCCTCCCCCATTCCCTTTATCATCCTCCTGCCCTTCTTCACATTCTGCTCTTCATCTTCATCTTTCACTTTTTTGTTCGTTCTTTTGTTTTTTTTCGTTTGTCTTTCTTTATTGCTTGCTTTTTCTTTACCCCTCCCCGTCTCCCCCACCTCCCTCCCTCCCTGTGGTGTGTTGCCCGTCATCGTGTGTGAACTCCAGGCTTGCGCTGGATGACGCCATCCGCCACAGGCAGCTGAACATCTCCCGTTTTTCACCCAGGGTGGCAGGAGAGAACGACTTTCTCCAGAGTGTCATCAACAAAGTCATCAGCGCCAAAGAGGTCAATCATAAGGGCCAAGGTAAGATGCACCTGCAGCACACACACACACAGTCCCTTATCAATTCGCATTACTTTTATGACATTTGGCGGGCGCCCTTATCCAGAGCGACATTTTATCTCATTATTCTTCTGAGCAGTTGAGGGTTGAGAGTTTTGCTCAAGGCGCCCAACAGAGGCAGCTGGGATTTGAACCTGGGACCTTCTGATGAGTAGTCCAACCACTGAGCCACCCCTGCCCCATACACACTCATTCGTGGTTTCAGACATAATTATCTGCATACAAACGCTTCATTAGAAATTTTTTCATCAATAATAAAGTCCGAGAAAGCACTTCTTTTATTGTCTTTCCAGAAATGCTGACGAGTCAAAACACAATGCCGGTGTAGTATTTTTTAATTCTCCTTCTTGCAATTTATTTTCTCCCTGCTGTTTAATATTTGCTCTCTGGGCTAATTTAAACAAGTAATGAGTGTCTAAAGTTTAGCATTATGTTTACAGCACATCTGGTGCAGGCCTTCATGGCTAAAAATCATCTTATACGAGAGCGGCTTCCTGCCTGCAGTTTCCTGCGCTGAGTTTTGGAAGCAGAGGCTGAACAGATAATAAAAGTGCAGACCATTCTGCAACCCTGCGATGCATAAAAGTGACACATAGGATTATACAATCAATTCATGTTTTAAAAGGAATTTACTACTATAATTCAGTGTTTAATAAAAACATGCAATATAATGATACAGTAATTGATTAGAATTTGACATCTCTGTATCAGATTAGAATTCAGAGAGTAATTCAATATTTTATAGTTTTATAGTACTGCAATTTAGCATTTGGACAAGATTTATTGTTCTATTTGAGTAACTGGTTAGATTTTAATACTACAGATCAGTACTTATTATTCAGTATTTTATTCTAAACCAGTACAAAAACTATTTATAATTCAGTAAGTAATTAGAATTCAGTATTTGACTAAAATTTAGCTCTATAATCTGTATTTAATCATTATTCAGTATTCAAGTCAAGTATTTGACTGATTTAGTACTATTATTTAGAATTAGATTTTTCATCCGTTAGTTCACTATAAGTTGTAATTCAGTATTTGATTATTATCTATTATAAAAATATAATTTTAATATCAAACTTTGGAACTATATCTAAATATTTGATTATAATTCAGTATTAAAATACAGGATTCGACAGTATAACAATTAAGTATTTGAGTACAATTTTGTGAAACCAAACCTAAAATTTTACATCTCTCCCTCACACTAGTCCTGGCTCCTGACACACATATGCACACACACACATATACACGAGTGTGGGATGAAACTGAAGCATGGGTAGGACATGGAAACTCCACACGTAGGGACACGAGACGGGAATAGAAGCCGCGACACCACGGTCCTAACTACTACAGTAGATCACTGTGCCGACGTACCACCTTTTAAGCTAATTAAATTATCCATTGTTATTATTATTACCAAAGGTCACTAAAGGTCTAAATGTTGTGCATGTACACGTTGTGTTTATGAATTGCTGTCACTATGTGTAATGTTCACAATCAGAGACAAGTAAGCTGCTAGATGCTTGTGTTCATTTTACAGCTTTCTGGCTGATGAACCTCTGAGTTTTATCACAGGAGAGACAACAAACTAATCCCAGACAAATAAGGCTATTCTGTTAATTTTAAGTAAGATTAGGCCTAGCCTCAGGTACCGCTGAGGTCCATGAATGTATGTGTTCTGATCAATAGGCAGCCACATGAGACAGACAAGCGACAACACCGCTACATAAATCAACAGTTTAATATTAGATAAACTGGAAGTTTTATTTTACCTTGTGTTCTGCCAAGCTAAAGCCAATCACAATAGCTTGAACAGCGTTTAACTGTTTGATTAGACGGCTCCATAATGAGTACCAGTGTTAGAATCCCTAATTAAAATGCGGCTCAGTCGCGTGTTTGTGTCTTTAGCGCGGTCTGACCTCTCGTTACTTCACTGCTCCCCGTGCCGTGTTTATGCCAGCTGGAGAGCGGCAGGTTCACCCCCAGCTGGATTTGTTATGACGCACAAACTGTCTGCTGGTGTCATGTCACATGGCTCTCTGGAGCACTAAATGCTGCCCTCATCTCCCTCTGCTCACAGAGGAGACGGCACGGAGGAAGAGAGACGGACAGATGCACGCTGATTCAAACGCGCTTACGCATTAAGATACTTTTCTGCTCGCTGGTTCGTAATTGTTAATAGCTTAACCGTGGAACATTTCAATATCTGATAATGAGTGACGGTAGAAATCAGCTGGAAACGGTTATCAAAAATTGCATTTGAGACACATCTTGTATAATTCTTTTAAAAGCAAATCGAAGAAGTAATTACCTCTACGCTTCTCTTACTTAAAGAGTGCTGGTTCATTTCATTTAGCTCGTTATAGGATATTACATAAAAAAAAAAAATAAAAAAAAACATACACGCACAATGAACAATGCATTTCAGGGTCTTGGATGGTTTTATTGGCAACGAATCCAAGCTGCGCTGCTTAATTGTTTTATAAACGGTTGCTAATGGTGGTGTTGTGAAATAGTGCAGCTTGGATGAAGGAGGTTGTTGTGTGGAAGCGCGAGAGGAAGAAAGTGCGCAGAGACGTAATTAATCAGAGGACCAATGAAAGGAACATTTTAAATAAAGAGTCTCAGTGCAGTGAGGCAGTGTGGAAACACCTGTCTGTCGGGCACATTTAATAGCCCACATGGGGTGATTACCAAAAACCAACACAATAAACCCCTGTAGTGAGTTACAGATCTTGTTTCGCTTATTTTTTATGTTAAGTAATATTAGGAAGCACTGCGAATGTTTGTCATTCTTTTTCATATTAGATATTTCAATATTTTATAGTATCTTGCTTGAAAACTTTTTTGTTTCAGTAGTTGGTAGTAATATATCACAGAGATAAGTATGTAGTAAATATTTAATTAAATATTTAATTGAGAATGTGCAACTATCTGTGTCTTTATATTTAGAATCCCAAAGTGGACTAAAAGTTCCTGCTCGAATGTCTAATATTTATAGTATATCATTTTAACACTTCTAGATCACACTTGTAGCTTGTAGAACGGAGTTGAGACACTGCTTTATTATTTAATGCCGAGTTAATTGTTGACTTCATGAAGCCTGGACCCAGAACCCAAAGCTGCAGGTTTATGGTTGTGTACTTGACGAAGGGGCCTTCCTTAACCTCTCCACATCGTCTGAGGTTTTGAGGACCATTTAGATCATCCGGGTATTTCTTTCAACCATTTCCACCGCCTTCGACAAGCTCTATATCCACAAGACACCCAAACGTTGTGGACGTTACCCACCTCTTCCCTCTTATGGGCTTTTCACCCTCTTACAATCTGGCAGAAGGTTTCAGAACATCCGGGATGGCACCATCAAGCCAGTACTAGTACTTCTTATTTGAGGAACTCACCCTTCACTACTGACAAAGAATATGGATGGATGGATGGATGGGCTGCACCTACAAACTTTTGGGTGGTGGGAGGTGAAGCCATATCTCCAAGCTCAGGCTCGAACCCAGAATCGTGGAGCTATTGTACATCCATGTGTCAGTGGATTAAAGTAAAAAACGTATCCTATGTGTGCACCTAATCCTTTTGACATTACTAGAAAAAGTTGTGTTCTTGAGAAAACCTGTAACATCTTGAGGTCATATAAAATAATTATTATAATAAAAAATATTATAATATTCCTGGACTTCTGTAATACTAGTATTATGTCTTGTCCAATATTATTTGTAAGTACGGGATAATTTCTGAGTGTAGAAATTGTGGCTATGCAGGATAAAGCGGTATAGAATATGAGTGAGAAATTGTGGCTGTAGAATTACATAACCTTGATCCTTTCACTCAAGTCCAATAACCGAAATGTATAGCAGAAATTAAGTATGTATTATAATATAAAATGAAACGCTGTCGCTTTTTCTTTTAAATTATGCAGTGCGTTTCATTATAAACCTCCAGCAATAAGCATGTTCTGGGAATTCACGTTGTAACTCTGCAGGTGACAACAGACGTCTTTAACGCACAGACTCTTTGGTGAATAAAATGAATATAATGCAGTGCTGCAGTATTAATGGTCACATTACAGAGAGCTGTGAGAATAATATATGAGTGTTTTATTGCATATTGCATCATGCAGAGTTTCGATACACTGCTTGGGTGTGTGTTCGTTTGTGTTAGTTATAGAAAGTCTGAGATTGTGTAATTTCCCCCTTGTCTCTGTTTTGCTTAGGGCTATGGGTCACTCTGAAGCTGTTGCCTGGCGATATCCATCAGATCCGGAAGGATTTCCCCCACCTGGTGGACCGCTCCACCGCCGTCGCCCGCAAAATGGGCTTCCCTGAGATCATCATGCCAGGTGCGAATTAAATCCATTTATCACCCCAAATCCCTGCGCTGTTTTCTTCCCTTTCATTGCTTTTGTGTTTTTATATTCTCTGTTTCTGCACACTGAGGCTTTTAATTATGTAAAATATATTATAAAGCTTAATTTAGCAAATAGGATAAAAACTATAAAGGTTTATAAAAGGTATGTGCTGTAGAATCTGAGAGAGAATTTTTTTTATCTCCCCATAACATTTTTTTTTTAAAACACAGCCCATGTTGTTCTGTATGCTTGCATTTTTTAAGAACTAAGCTATCGTCATGTTTTTCAGGTGACGTTCGTAATGACATTTATGTGACGCTGACTCATGGGGACTTCGACAAAGGCAGTAAAACTACACCCAAGAATGTGGAAGTCACCATGTCTGTGTATGATGAGGATGGCAAGAGACTGGAGGTATATAATGAGACTTGGCACTCTCTGTTAATTGTACACACACACACACACACACACACACACACACACACACAGTCTCAGTTGCCAGAGCAGTCTGCTGTTGCCCACCTGCCCTTTAAAGATGTTGAGCAGAAGACTCCGCTAAACCATCTGCCCTCCGTCTGTCCAACATTCTCTCTCTCTCTCTCTCTCTCTCTCTCTCTCTCTCTCTCTCTCTCTCTCTCTCTCTCTCTCTAAGATTTAAGATTCAAAGGTTGCATTATTGGCATGAGAAATATGGACACATGCTTTGCCAAATCTCAGTTACAGACTTTGTGAACAAATCAGCAAATTCTCACATGTAAGCCCAGCATCTGTAAATAATCTCCATCTTGTCTACGAATTCCAAGACATTACACATATTCTAATTATTTTAAAAGAGTGAAATTAATTCCAACACCACTCTGTCAGTCTCTCTCTCTCTCTCTCTTTCTCTTCCGCTCTCTCTCTCTCTCTCTCTCTCTGTTTGTCTGTGCTTCTGTCTCCTCCTTTACCTTGTTACCCATCTGTCTGTCCTCTGTCTGTCTGCTTCTGACCCCCTACTGTCTCTGTTAGACGGCTGGTCAGTTAGAGCTCTTAATTAGTGCCTGTCTCAAGACATTAGGAGCTCTAAGTAATGATTGATAAGGCTAACTGACTTGGTGTGTGTGTGTGTGTGTGTGTGGTACAGAATTAGCCATCAGTTTTAGCAGACTCTACTTTCCTTCCCTGCTCACATCCCTAAAGTTACTAACTCAAAAATTTTTTTTTTTTTTTCACTGACATATTTTTAAATGAAATATTTAAACTATTATTTACTTAAATATTTGAACAGTTTAATAACTGTATGGATTTAAAATGGTGTTGGAGGGTCACATTTCACATGAATGCACTTGACCTTAATCTTAGTTCAGTGGCTGTACTTGCATTGGGGGGACGGCGAAATAGATTTTAGCTTATTGTTTTAGTAAGAAACAAATGAATATTAAATTACACGGATCGTTCACACGGACGCTGGTCTGATAAGATGTGCTTTGCTCGCTCAAACCGTTTAATCAGAATATAACTTCTTAGACATGATAGAAGTAGAGTTCTGTATTTATTCTATGTATTTAGATAATATATCTAAATACATAGAATATTTATTTAATCTAATATTTATTTTATGATACCTAGGGATGAATTCCATTTGTATTACGATCAACTAAATTTACTGAACAGATTATAAATGGTTTACACCACCCCACTCATTCCAATTGAAATTGTCATTCATTGACTCATTGTCAATATTATACTGATTAGGATATTATTATGAATATCATTGGCATATTAGGGTCTTTGTAAACACACCTCGTCTCAGCCTCCGCTACATCACTCCATTTACTTAAATAGTGTCCCTTTTGAAATAAACTGATGTAACTTTAAAAGCTTGTAAAGTTGTATTCTGAAATGTGTTGTGTCTCTTTGGCAGAACGTGATCTTCCCTGGTGCTGGAGACGAGGGGATTACAGAGTACAAGTCTGTCATTTACTATCAAGTCAAACAGCCGCGCTGGTTCGAGACCATCAAGGTGAGAAAACTTCCAGTTTCTACTGGTTCAGTTCTTCTACACAGATTTGAACACAAACTGGAAAACACAAACGGATCCAAAGTGTTTCATCTTTCACAGGATAATGGGTTGTGCATCCAGTATGCAAAAAGACAGAGCATTTATTTTGTCAGGAAGTGCCAAGTCAAGGAAATAAATGAAACCCCATTTAAGGAAGCAGTGAATCAGCAGCCGCCGTGGCAGCACTTTCTGTTTTTCGCTGCTGCTGGAATTTCATCTCGTCATCTGCTTCTCTATAATTGTGTGACAAATTCCTCATATAAATATTTCAGATGTCATCAAATAGAGGTTTTGCATGTTTTTAATAAAAAGAAAGCGACATAAAAATTCAAATAATAAACCGATTACACAACATTATTTATCAAAGGAAAACATGTAATCATCGCTATGGAGACGATGCTTATTAAATATTAATAGAGAAAACCTACTGGAAAGTTTTTCATGACAGGACAAAAAACACCCAGAAATATTTTCCTGCATCAGCACATCCTGCCGTGACTTCTTTTATTCTTTACTTGTTGCAAAAGATACCATCCTTTTATTTTTTCTTTCCTCATTAGTGTGTCATACCTGTGTATGTGGGTGTGAGGCCTTTAAGGGATTTCTTTATTATTTTTTTTATATTATTTTTTTCTCTCCTAGGTGGCCATCCCTATTGAGGATGTTAACAGGAGTCATCTGCGCTTCACTTTCAAACATCGATCTTCTCAAGACTGTGAGTGCATGTCGTCTAAACACACAAACACTCGCCCCTTACGCATGCACACACACACACACACGCACACACACATACATATCTAACACTCAGTGATGCATAGACATTACACCACTGTGCTGTGGACATAAATATTAATGATCCACTGCTGGTGGTTTCACATTTACACATGAAGACGAACACATAATGAGTTTTCATTTCTAAAACACGGTTTTATTTATTTATTTGACTAATTAAGTAGTTTATTAATTTTTTGGAGTAGAACAATTACCCAAAATAAATTTAATAGCAATTAAAAAATTTTTTTATTACAAATGAACTTTAAAAATTTAACATTTAATATTATACATTTAAATTAAAAAAAAATTTTTGACACATAAATTTAAGCAGTGAGCCTTGTTTTAAATGCTATTCTTTAAATACGTGGATGCTCTGCTCTGTAGTATCTATAGCAGGCATCACCTAATATCATCACCTAATATACCAGCGCTTTTTCCCTTGAGGTGGGCGTGGCTATACATGCCACTCAACAGAGCCAGTCAACGCAATAGTTTACTATGTACTGCACAGATGTGTTCAGTGTGCAGAAGAAACAGAAACGAAAGCATGACACAGCATGAGGAAAGTAAACTATAAAAACAGAACCTTTGATGATTAAATGTACAGATCAATGTTTATTTTTCTTGCGGAAATGTGAACCGTCAGTATGCGACCAAATACGGAGTATTTTTGCAGTAGTCTGAGGTGAGAGAATTTAAAGTACCTGAACTGAGAGCTCGGTATGACGAAGCAATCAGAGAACCAAATATCAGGTTCTACATTTTAACCTTTCTTAAGTACCAGGTAGATGTCAGAAAGTCACAATGACATGAAATTTGCCTGCTAATTCCAGGTCTTGAGTAATCCGTTTAGCAGGTATGGTCTCAAATATAATATTTCATCCAAAATGAATCCCAAAATGGCAGCAGCACCTCTACCAAAATTTTGACCTTTTTAATGAAATATTTTTCATTCAAAAAGGCTAACTGTTTTTGCTACATGTTGCTGAATGAAGTCAAGGGCGAATTTTTATTTATTAATTTTTTCCCTGAATTTCTCCCTAATTTAGTCGTATCTAATTCTTCCTCGTCACTAGGGGGCTCCCACATTAAGCTGGCCGAAGACTATCACGTGTTTCCTCCGAACCACGTCATGCCAGTAAACCGCATCTTTTCGAACTGATCGCTCACGCACCGTTGGGGCGGCGTAACACACTTGGAGGACAGCGCTATCCGCTCCTTCTGCGTGTGCGAGCTCACAGACGCCCCTGATTGGTTGTAGAGCCGTGATTAATGTGGGAGCACTAAATACCTCTCATCCCTCCCCTCTGAGAGAGCTCGGCCAATCAGCTCTCACTCTGGGCCTCCGGCTGCGAGAGGTTACAGCATCACCCGGGAATCGAACTCGCGATCTCTGGATGATAGGGCGAGCACTTTAGCACTGCGCCACTCGAAGGTGCAAATTTGCTTTTTGATGTCACCACACATTATTTCTGGAGCAACTGGCAGATGTATAGGAAGGACGAGTTATAAAAGCTGGTGCTGACGTCTGGTCATTTTTACCTATAAGCTTCTGAAGCCAGGGGCGGAGCCTAATGACATTTGGCATACTCGAAACAAACAATTGCTGTTGAGTATTCTTAACACTCCAGTGTACAAACCTTCAATCCACTAGTAATGATGTAGCAAAGGGTGGAAATGTACTTGTTTTTAATTATGCATACATGTACTCATGATGATTGCTGCTCTGTTTAGTGCATAGCTTGTGTACATCCTCATACGGCAGTGCCCATGCATCCCCACAAAATGCAATATGCATATAATCTGAAATGGCAGTGTAGTCAGCATGCATGTCAAAAATGGAAAAGGATGTGACCAGATCTGCAGTTGTCTCCCACCTGTATGATGTATTTTTACCACTACGGTGTCCTTGTCGCCATGAAAGTTCCCATGTATGTTTACATCATGTAAAACGTAGTATATAGGTTGTGCTGTTGCGGTCGTCGGCATGAGGGGACAGCCAAATTGCTGAAGAGGTCACAGCAGTGCTGATATTCTATACAACTGCACGATGTTGAGTGCGATATTGCTTTTATACAATAGCTCTACAAATAACATTTATTAACTGATTATAATTAGTTTCTTTATTTAACCAATTATTTTGCTTTGGTAACACATTTCATTCCGTACCGGCAGATTTACTGTTGAGCTGGCAACCGACAGTAAGCAACTGGCAGTTAGTGTAATTAATGGGTGAAAATAGTTTTAAATTCTTACTTGTGCTGTGGAGTCAAAGGAGAATAAAGCATTGAGGTGTTGGACAGTGTTGATGGATTTACTTTACATTTTCTTTTTTTCCGTTTTAGAATAGTGTTGTATGGAATGCTAGTGCTCTGTGTATGGTGTACAATCTCTGTGAGTGTCCTTGATTAGAGTTAAGATGACAATATTGATGAATATATGAATGAATTTTCTTTGCTGTACAGTAAGTGCCTTTATTGACTGGTTTAGAACAAAGGTTTTGGCAGGCAGCTGCTCTCCCCTCTGTCCTGTGCCATGGACCATACTGACCTAATTTCACCCATGCTGGTGACCACACCTGCGAAAATGGAGTGTAACATACAGTTAAACATCTCAGTGCTGCTGTTTCTTTTTAAATATAATTACAGAATATATAATTATACAAAATTGTATAAAATATAATTTGTATATATATTTGTATATATGATTTCATCATATATATGATTTCATCATTGTAAGCAGTATTAGTATGTTTACAATGCAAAACGCTAGCGTCATTGGATGTTACTATTTCCATGATTTAGGATTTCCGTCAGAGTTAGCTAACCTTTCGTACACTTTCATAATTAAGATAGTGATTCATGTAAAAAAATAAATAAATAATAAAAATACGTAAAACCTTCAGAATAAATAATGAATCCATAACCGAGAAGGCACTCACTAAGCCAACAGAGATTTATGATTGATCATGGGGAACTCTGACATGCCCGTGGCAGCTCAGCAGTGCACTGCTTCTCTCTCCTGCTCACTGACCGGGACAGAAGCCAAGAGAGACATTCTAATATTCGGCAAGTAAGACTGCACCCTCACGGGCGAGCCTGGCAACTCTCCTCTGGAGAAAATAGCCAGACTGTGTCGAAATAGTCGCTAGATTGTATATATGGGATTTCCTTCCTAATTTCTACCTAATTTAGTCACGTCCAGTTCCTACTTGGCTCTATCTCTGTCAACAACAGATTTAAGGACACGTGGAGGCGCTTTGTGTGAGCTCACAGGCGCTCATGATTGAGTAGTGTCGATATGATGGATGCGTGGGTGTAAGTACACCCCACCCCACCCCAGAGAGAGCACAGCCAATATGCTCTCTAGACTCGCGCCTACAGATTGCTATAGGATCAGGAATCAAGCTCACAGTATCTGGATGCCACTTGGAGCCCACTGTTAACTTTTTTTGGTAGAAAGTTGGTAAACGGGTGTCATGAGTCTTTAAATCTGGTGAGAAAGTATGACAGAAGTATGATGTTACTTTTTGCTACTTTTTTGAAAAAGTAGTGACAACTTCAAACTCTGTCGTCATTCTCAGTACTCAGTATAAATGCTGCAGATATAGTAAAGCATTGTACAAAGAATATTTTTCCTCATATTTCTGAAGCTATGTGAGGAAACATCGCTGCGTGATAGCAGTCCCTCCATGTTTTTCAAGAATAGAGAACGCTCTATAGTCCCCTGAGTGCTGCATGTCACTCTGACTTCACAAAACAAAGCGGGGAACTCTAGTGATTCAGAGTCAAACATTGTTTTCTAAAATATCATGTTAAGCTGGTGAGTGCGGCAGAATCTGAAATGCCTTCCCATGCCAACAGAAGATGCAGTTATGGGCAATTAGGAGGAATAGCTGTACCCCTTTCATCTCAGCTGGGTCACTGAGGATAAAGTGCTTTAACAAACCCACATCACTCAAATATGCATTATCAAACTAGCTATCTAAAGCTTGATAACAAGGTCATGTTCTTATTTTAGAGTTGACAATAATGGACATGTTTAGCTCGGGAACTTTATTCAGCTGACTATTGAGTTTAAGGCATCTGGCAAGGCATCTTGATGTGCTTGATTTTGTGAGCAACAAGGGATTTGTAAGGGATTTTGCCTTCGGTTAGATTTTCCACAAGATTTTTCATGTTTTTTCATGCTAGACCATGGATTAGCATCATTTATCCACTGACAATACACCAAGCTGCAAAAGCTACACAATTTGAAAGTGCAAGTTCAGCTGAATGCCTTTCTTTATTGCTTCATAGATTCTTCAGTCAGGTTGTAGTTGTAGCTGATCTCACAAACTTTTTCAATTATTTTTGCCTTAAAACTTTAGGTTTAAAGGTCCCATATTTTACTATTTCATTAACAAGTTAATACAGATCTCGGAGATCCCCCAAAGTGTGTTAATGCTTCAGCTGAAATAATAGAACAGCAGTACTGGGTTGGTGAGGGTATCTTCTTTTATGATGTCACATTGGGGGAAATCTAATTGGCTTTTTTTTTAACCCCAGCCAAAACAATAATGGAAAAAGGAAATTTTTAAAATTTATTTATACCTTGAGAAACAGGCGTGTAGTGGTTAGCACTGTCGCCAGAGCACTGTAGTGGTTAGCACTGTCGCCAGAGCACTGTAGTGGTTAGCACTGTAGCCACAGTGATGTAGTGGTTAGCACTGTCGCCAGAGCACTGTAGTGGTTAGCACTGTCGCCAGAGCACTGTAGTGGTTAGCACTGTCGCCACAGTGATATAGTGGTTAGCACTGTCGCCAGAGCGATGTAGTGGTTAGCACTGTTGCCTTGCACCTCCAGGGTTTGGGTTCGATACCCGGCCAGGCTCGATTCCGGTCTCTGTGTGCATGGAGGTTGCACGTTCTCCCTGTGCTTGGTTGCTGTCTTCTGGGTCCTCCGGTTTCCTTCCACACTCCAAAGATATGCAGGTTAGGCTAATTGGCGTTCTCAAATTGCCATTGTTTGTGTGTTTGTGTGTGTTTGTGTGTGTTTGTGTGTGTTTGTGTGTGTTTGTGTGTGTTTGTGTGTGTTTGTGT